>VZZY01009599.1:146299-225167 GCA_013400335.1 Eurystomus gularis | reverse complement strand
GGGGCAGGGGCGGAGGAGGGGGGCACAGACAAAATGGCGACTGGGAGCGCCCCAAGGGCCTGGTGGAGCTGGGGATGGGGGTCTGAGCGAGTGGGTGGCTTGGGCCTGGGCGGGGCTCGGTTCGGGGGGCGGTGGCGGCAGAAGCCGGGAATAAAATGGCGGCCGCGAAGGGCGAGTCCCGGGGGGGGCAGGGGAGCCGCCTCCGCCTTGGGGGGCCCGACAAAGAGACCCCACTCCCCTTGTTCATGCCGCTGGCTGGCGCGGCTTGAGATGGTTCGGTTCGGCCCGGGCCTTGCTTTACCTTCGGGCTAGGCCCCGCGGAGCTCGGCCGTGTGGGGCTGAGGTCGGCTCGCCGCAGACAACGCCCAGTGCCGTGCTCTCCGGAAGGTGGGTGCCCGGCTCTCGGCCCCTCGGGAGGCGATGCTGGGGAGAGGCTTACTCGCCGTCTTGGGTCCCGGGGGAGGGGGCCAGCGCTTTTCTTTCTCCTCCTGTCTTCACTATCCTTCGCCTTCCCTTGGAGATAGTGCTGCCCATGGCAAATCCAGAGAGAGCAAGCCCTCGCCCTGGAGGGATCGAGTACATCATACTTCATTGCCTAAAGAAAATGCACAAGCTTTCATTATGTGGTAGAAATTATTACAGATCACTTTCCTTTTCTAGCACCGTCTTTTCATCCTTTTTCCCCCCTAAGTTTGTGCACTATGCATGATCATTTCATATCTGGGGAAGGAGTGGTAGAGGGAAGGAACTAGCAACCCTGGATGGTGTCTCTTGCCCCCAAAACGTCTGTCTTGCAATTGTTTATTTAAACATGTTTCCCATGCATATAATGGAAGGGGCCCCTATTTCTTTCCATGGTGTTATTCTTCTGGGACTTGTTACTTTTGCCCTAAGACCTTATGTTTATTCATTTAATGTGAAATAAATACCCTTAAACCTAAAAAGTGTGAATGCAGTTATACTTCAATTAGTGGTAGGCAGACACTCCATATACTTTCTGGTTGTAATTTTCATAGTCAACATGACTGTTGCCACCAAATGATACATTACTGAGTTGTGTTTAGAAAGCTTCTAATAAGCACTGTTGCAAAACATCAGAAAAATACATGTTTTGGGGAGGAAAATGGGAATACAATAAAGGAAAGCCTAAATAAGACTCCCTTTCATGACAGTTCTGGTAGAATAAGGTAGAACTGAGAATTGCGCTAAATGAGAGGAGTCAAGCTCCACGATAGTTGCAAGGACTTACAGAAAAAATGCCCCCCAGACATTCCTTCTGACACCCAGTCCCAATTCCAGCAGCATTCCTGGACTTGGTTTGGTGAGCAGGGAGGAGAGGGTTTTCCACATGGTATGGATGAGTCACTGCAACCAAAAGTGTTGGCTTTGGTTTGAGTGGAAACCCAAGTTGGATGCTTGACCAACGTCCTGGAGGATTCACCATCTTTGGGAGCTTTTGAGGCATGACTGTTATTCTGGTGTTTTCTTAAGTGAGCAGTAAATCACGTCTTCAGAAAATAATCAGACTTTACCCCATTAGAGATCTGCAATGCAAAACAATCAGGCTTCCTGTCAACTAATAAAAATTGATTAGTAGGGATTACTTTGGTGCAGCATTTCTCTTGATGGACTTTCTGTTCTACCACTATCGTGGATGTTTGCAGAAGCAGGCCAGATCAAAATGTAAAGGACTTATTACCATTCAGAAGTGATACAGCATAATGAGACTGTGACCCTTTAGGCGGGAGCACCAAACTTAAAGCTGTCATGTTGAAATCAATGCTGTGTTTTCTACACTTCAAAAGTTAGTTGGAATGAACTTGGTTAAACAGATTTCAGGTTTAAATTCTAATTCTGCTAGCTGTTCTAAATGCATCCTCATGCCTGTGGCCTGGAAGAGTGTGTACTGTAGGTACTGTTTTAGCATCTAATTCAGTATTCAGCTGAAAAAATTAAAAATTATTGGCATAATTTGTTCTTGTTTATATGAAGTACTGCAGTTATGCCAAGATCATAGCTGAGACTGCTAAATAAGTCTGTGAACAAAATTATTTGAAAAGCAGTATGGTGAAAGTGTAAGTTACTCTTAATTTTGCTCTTCAGTTTGATCTTTAAGACACACGTGCATAAGGGTCACAGTGATTAACTGGTGTATATAAAATGCTGTGATGGTAAGTACTATCTACTATTGTTGGAATGCAGGTCTCTTCTGTAACTTGAGTGCAGAATCACAATTTTTCACATTCAGTGTTAGTATGTTAAGTTCTGTCTCATCCTCTTTCTCCTTGAGACTTTAAAAGAGCAATATGTGGTGGGTTCTTCATGGCATTTATAGCAGCACTTATGATGGGCATAGAACTGTAGCTTCTTTGGTGTTGGTTACCTGACCCTCTTAGAGAATTTAGGAAGTCTTGGGAGCTGTGAATTGTTGGAAATCTAGTCTTGTATCTGCACTGTCCTCAATATATTGGCCCAGATTAAGGGGACAACTTTCTAGGTACTTCTGCGGTGTAAGTAGCACTTAAACCCTGATCTCTAGAGAGGTGAAGAGATTTGGGTGTCTGTCTTCACAGATCTGCTTAGGCATGTCATGACAAATCACAAAATGCCAGGAAGCTTACTTACAGAGGAAGCTTTGTGAGAAATCTCACTTAACTGCTGTTCCTTCAAAGACCATTATTCATAGCATGATATATAATTATAAATGGTCTTATTTTTTGTAAAACAGTTGGAGTAGGTAACATTGTGTTGGTTTGTGAAATTACCTTACTAACATTTGAGCTCTTTATATCAAGAGAACACGTGTATCTGGATTCCTGAAGGCTGCTGCTGGATGTCGAAACCCATTCTTCATTGTCTAGTGTCAAGGTTTAGGGTAACATTTTTTTCATCGGGTAAGAAACATGGTACGACACAAGGTAGACTGTAAGCAGCAACTTAAATTCTGAACAGCAGTTTTGTACTAAAGATCTTGAAATATATGACTTCAGATTTACATATGGTGTAACTTAAGTGAGGTAAAATAAATCTGTTGGGTTTTTTTCCCCCAAACCAGCTAATAGGTCAAGGTACAGGTAAGAATTTAAAATCCCCTGTCTGACCACTCCAGTGACTCCCAGTACAGTGAGCTAACAGCTGACTTATGTTATAAATTGTCTGTTGGGGAAACGTGTCTTTCTTATGAAGGCAGTAAGGTGTGCAGCAGTGGACTCAATTCGAGGTTTGAACCCATTTTAGAAAAAAACTGCCTCATAGTAACAGGTCTTGAACTTGCAGCTTGAGGAAGAATCAATCCATAAACTAAATCACAAATTAGAATTTAAGTTGCATGTTAATTTGAATTTGCAGAGGACATGTCTCTTTCAAGGAAATGTCAAGCACACTTACTTCTGGGTGGTGGGTTTTTTTTTTTCCTTTTCCCCCCACATTAATGGTCAGTACTTAAACCTGTCTGTCAAAGGTCTTAGTGTTCTAGTGATGTGGGGTGTGACTGCTCTCTTTGTCTCTGAATGAGGTAGATGTGTAAGTGGTAAAAGGCAGAAAAATCTCAGCATGTCCCTAAGGAATGTAGGAATCAAACAGAGTATGGCCAAGACAATGTTGGGAGGAGGTAAATTAATTATTGTAAGTGATAATTGATTATATACTGGCCATAAAAATTGACTTCTGGTCATGAGGAGTTGTGTGAGAGAGGACCTTTTTCTATAACGGCATTCTTGAATCTCCTGAGGTACCAAGAGCAACCAAAGAAGACAAAGCTCTACAATTAGATGGTTTGGTTCTCTGCAGGGAGTCCAGAATTGTTGGAGTTGGTGTCCATAAGTGACTTGAATACTTGTATTGGAAGATTGCTTAGTAGCAGATCTCAGTCAAGTAGAGAAATGTATTATGAGACTCTGCTTAGATTTGCCTGAGTTTCCTTTCAAATGAATTTTTTTTTTCCAAATACTGGAGAAACCTTTTATGTAGAAAAATATATGTTCACAGCTTGGAAATGATAGCAGTGACTTAGAAATCATGTTCTTGTGATAGTCCGTAAGATTGATTATGCAGAAAATACCACTTGCTTGGATAACTTGGCCTTAACCCACCTATTTCTGAGTGCATAACGCTTTGTTAAACCATATATTGCAGAGTCATGCCATCAAATGTTGGAAGTGTCTCGGCTGCATCAGCTGTTAAAATCTTACACAAGGAATAGTGCTATAACCTGCTGCTTCCTCCACAAATCCTAGTCTCAGCCACTGTGCAGCATGGATATTCTTTGATATTTTCCCCCCTCTTTGCCTGATGGTTGTCTTAACTTCTGGGAATATAGTTAGTTTCTTTTACACTCCTTTGTATGAAACTCGTACATTGTGCAACAGTGGTGTGCTTTAGATAGGGAGCTTAATTAAGATAGGATTATCAATTTTTAGTACCTCAGTAGTTACACCCTGCTTTTAATTGCCTTTAATAATCTATTCAGGGTGCTCCAAGCACATGAAGACCTTTGAAGAAAAATCACAAAAACTTAAGTAGTGTGAGGGTAAATGTGTTCATTTTAGGCTTTTAGAAACTAAAGGTGCAGTGCTGCAAAGTAGGGTGAGCTAATCTGACAACTCTTTGTTCAAAGAGGGATGTCCTCTCTTCCCTGGCTAGCTCTCACGTTTACTTGGGCTCTAGTCTGACTCTTAGAGCCAGTTCAATTTGCAGAATTATAAGCAAGATGGTTTTTTTTTTCAGTAATTGTTTTCTGAGTTGGTGACCTGAATCAGCCAGTTGAGAGGTCAAAGAAGTTTGAGCTGGCATGACAGAATTGATAGGGATGGAGGAGAAAGCCACCCGCTTACCTCCACGCAAGCTGCCCGACTGGTTTAGCCATCTCTTAAGTCTTCCTTCCCAAATGCAGTATTTCTTCAGAGAACAGAAAACCTGATGTGGGCAATGTACCAGTGTGTTCAGAAGCTGAGTTCCTCATGGATGGAAAGATGAGCTCTAGGTCCTCTTTGCTTGAATCTGGAGCTCATTGGTGGAGTGGATAGGATGGTGCCCACTGATGCCAGGTGGAGGCCAGCAGTTCTGGGGAAAATGCCATCCATAGGCAGTAATCTTCAGTTACGCTTGTCATTTAATGAAGAAAATAAGCTTGTCCCTATTCCTTCGGTTCATTTTTGTCTTTGTGTTTGTTCTTAGCAGTTTGCTGCCGCTACTAAGTTAGTACTTAATATTTGCTTCCATTTTTCTGGATCACTTACAACTGTTAGCATGCTCCCCAGCACAGATCACTGGGTGATTCCACCAGTGATTTTTTTTCTGTTCTCAGCACTTGAATCTTATATTCATTCCCTGTTTCCTGTCTTTCAGCCAAGTGTTTATCCATGTGAGGACTTTCCTTCCTATCCCATGGCAGTTGAGTTCCTTAAAGAACCTTGGGTGAGGGACCTTGTCAAATGCCTTTGGGAAATCCAGGTAGACTATATCAATCATGTCTTCCTTGTCCATATGCTTGACTCATTCAGAGCATCACAGTAGATTTGTGAGGCATCACTCACGTTTACAGAAGGCTGTGCTCTACAATATGGTTTTTATGCATATACCTGCTCATTCAGGCTTTTTTATGTAATTCCTGTTAACTTGACCCATTGTCAGTGTTAGCAGCAGCAGCAGCAAACACAAACCCATTGATCTGAAGTCTTAACTGAGAGATTATACACAACAGTTCGAGACCAGATACTTTGAGTTCTTGTGACTTGCTGTTGATCATCTTTTGTTCACTCCAAGAATGGACAAGTACAAGGCTAGCACTGAGTCTCTCAGAATACTGGTTATGGTGCACGATCTTCTGTGGTGAACACATGTGGGAAGACCTTCTGCTCTATTCTTCACATCCTCACGTCACACAGGATGCACCTTTGCGGCTTTTAGCTCCTGAAATGCTGAAATAGATACAAAGCAGCAGTTTAGAAGCTTGAAGATCTTGCCCTGCTTTATTTGCCTTAGATAAGAGGAACAGAAAGGATTAAACTTAAAACACAACTTGAGTTTTCTGAAGTGCTTCTGCAACTATTTAAGAACTTAATTGTTTAAGAATGCCACCTTCTGGGTTTTCCTAAGATTCATTTTGATTTGAGCCTTCAGGATGATGACCATCAAGTCATCTCCATCCCACCTTTACTCAACAAGCTCTTTATGTGCTTATTTTAACAAGCCTTCTCACTAAGTAGTTCCTCTTTTGGAATTTAAGCACACAACTGATAGATATTCTAGTTCTTGGTTTTTCCTGTGGTAATGTTGAACCAGAGTGTGCTGTGACAAGGAGTATGAACTTGAAGTAGATTCTGTGTATTGTTGAAAATCAGAGTATGAGTGCCCCATTGAACACTATATACTGGGTGCTTCATAAAAAAAAATAATCAAACACTGTAGCATCATAGTGAGAAGCTTAAGCTGAACTAGAGGTTGCAAATACTGTAGTTTTGCCCCAACAGGTTCTCTTCTTTAGCGTATCAGCCTCTATGTTTAGGCCAGGTGGTTTCTGTTACAAGCACAAACTTTGATAGAACTGTCAGATACTGGCTACTCCTTTGGTGCAGTCTGCTGCTTCTCAAGTTTCGTGTTCTGTATCGGGAAGGTGTTTAGTCTTTCCACTAAGTTTACTGTACATCACCTATTTCCATGTTTCCTTAACAGAGGGAGATTCCAGTACCCCTGAATTGCTTGGATTTCTAGAGTTTGAGAAGCAATAAATACTACTTTGTTTCACATCTTTATCTTGTAAAGAGGTATTTGTTATTTTGTGATGTTACAAATTTTCTGACCAGCTGTGCCCTTTGTACAAGTCCTGTGGGTTGGCCCCAAGTGGGTGGTTATCAAACGTATGCTTCTCAGCTCTGGTAAACTTGCCTATTCCTTTTTAGCTTAGAGTAAGGCATAATCCTTGTCTTTCAGATTAAAACAAGAGCCCCTGATCCCAAGCCATGTACCACGCTGTTCGGAAAACCTTTTGTAGGTAGTGCTCAGTGTAGTGGCAACCACTGTCCAGATCATTCATGCTTTACCAGCTGTGCACGTGTGTCCCTCCACAGTGGCTGGAGGTGAGCCCGCAGAGTTTGCAGTGAGGACCCAGACATCTTAATAGTAGTAGTGGAATGTAGGAACGTAAAAAATGGCATGGGCGTCATTTTAGTTTGTGGTATCTTAGGCAGTTGTTTTAAGTCTCAGTTAAATGTCTTTTTTTCTGTAAGAAGATAGAAACCTGATCAGACTAAACGTCTGTTTATTGTGTTATTTCTGAAAGCAACCAACAGCAAATGCCCGGGAAAAGATGTAAACCTGGGGCAGGAGTGTCATTCTCAGAATATTTCCCTATCCTTCCACTTTGGGGATTTCCTGCTCTGATGGTGGCATGATATGACAGCCTAATAAAGTGACAGCTACAATCAACTGGAAGGCTGGAATTTAACCACTTAAACAACAGTCTTTGTCTTTTTGAATCTGCATAACATTACTTTTTCCGTAACGCAGTGTAAGCATCTCTGGATTGTGTGTGCAATGAGTTGCTCTTACTGCAGTAAACCTTCTTACTGAAATGGAATCTCAGACTTCTGTTTTGCCTTAAATGATCTCTGAGCTTTTCACTTCCATCTGAAATCTTCCAGATAGGTAAAGCTGCACCTAGAATATAAAATACTTGTTCTGTTGGCAGGCCATAGGTATAATTTTTGTATGGAATTATTTTTCTATTGGGGAAGATACACTTCTGTAGAAGTGTTGTAGTGCGTCCTGTAGTATGACTGAAGTGTTCTGTAATTCATCCCAATGGATAAAGCACAGAAGAATACAAACTCTGTTTTAAAGAAAGCTAGATCTTCTGTAATCTGTGCATTGCTGTATGACAGACGACCAGTAGGGTGCATGAGAAAAAAGTGGTGTACCTTAGAAACCTGCCAGTTCCAGAGAAGGTATTAGTGTTACTCGCCCTCCTCTGGCTTTCATAACTTCGGAGAAGAGCTGGTGGGACAGAGTTAATGTGATCTTGGTTAGTTAACCTTGCCACATATCTAAAGCCATATGTGTTTGATTAAAGCGTAATGGTCAGACCAAAGATCTTCAGAGTGATGGTGGGTGCATGGAAATGAGCGTCATAGATGAATAGTGTGGTATGACTACCCCTCCTTTTTCTACACTTTAAATCGCTTGTATTTACAGGGAGGAATCTCTTCAGCTCAGGAATTTCTACACCTAATGGTTGAAGGGAGGGCTCTGCATTCACAAATATGGGTTAGTTTCTTAAACTACAGATGTAGTGCTGTTGTAATTACTCTCTTATCTAAGGACAGTTAAAAATTAAGCTTAAAAGACAAGCCTGCGTTTCTTACTGAGCATGGCAAAGGTACACAAGTCCCAGAGACTGCAAGTCTTAATTCACATTTGTTATCTTTGTTCACAAAAACTGACACTATCAGGTGTGTTATCTTGGATATAGCTCTGCTGTTTTAATATGAGATGACATAACTCCTAAGTTTAAAGATTTACAGCTTTGAAGTAAATTCTTTGTGTAGATGGTAGGGTCATCCTTAGGAAATAAATCATAGTGCTTGTGTTAAGTAGCATATTGCAGCTATATCATATTGCCTTTAACTTAGCTAGCTTAAATTAGGAGACTGCATGCTTATGTTAATATTATCTGTATGTATGTGGAGTGTTTTCGGGCAACTCCTGAAGTCTTCAGCAGAAACAGCTCACCATCATGCCATAGTAGAGTGGTGTTTTGTAAAAGTTGTGTCAAAGCCTTAGTGGCTTCTTCCTTACTGTGGAGAAGCAAAATCTACTGGTAAGAATAGAACCTCTATAAAATTTTTGTCCTACACGTGTGGAGACCTGTTGGATACGGGTAACATTGTTCCTGCTAGGGAAAAAGATGGAGCCTACAGTTTCCACTGCTGAAATAGCTGATGCCTGTTAGGATTGTGGGTTTTGGTACCTGAGGAAAAAAATTGACAGTTAAGCTTCATTAGTTTCCCATTGCTTTTGCTGCCATGACACAGCAGAACACATGGAGGTAAAATGCTGGGGGGGATGATGGGTGGGCAAGGTAAATAAGCCACAGAACAGTAAAGCATCCGATTATGGGAGGAATAGCCTAATGACATAGTGCTTTTGGCAGAAGGTAAAGATGTCGTTCTGGTGTCCTACCTGGCAGATAGCTATGAAACAGTTGTCCTCTTGAGCAGATGGGATAGTTGGGGCTTAGTCCCATTCATTACCTGTTCTAGAAGCTAGAAGGTAAATGGTGAACAAACTGAAATAGCGTGGCAGGACAAAACCTGTGGTTCCTGATACTAGGCTTTCAATTAGTCTGTATTTAACATTTTCAGCTTTTATTTTTCTAATATGCCACAAGCAATCATAATGTGGTTAGGTAATAAAAGGATTATAACCTCTCAAGTAGTTCAGGCTTTTGCTTCCACTTGAGTATAGGAAAGCTATGTTTAGTAATAATTTCTAACCTCAGGTTTAGAAGTCCTTTTCAACAGGTTTTAATTATAAATAA
Source organism: Eurystomus gularis (assembly GCA_013400335.1). Lineage (NCBI taxonomy): Eukaryota > Metazoa > Chordata > Aves > Coraciiformes > Coraciidae > Eurystomus > Eurystomus gularis. Next base: position 215,632 of record VZZY01009599.1, on the reverse strand, counting down.
AAATTAACTTATATTTTGTGTGTTACTTTTCAGTGTAAATAGTTGCCTGGCATGGGCAGATATGATTGCCCTGGGTATCCTTGGGATGATATTTTTGTTACTTCTCCAAGCACCTAATTTTTCTCTTGGTGGTTTCCTCTTGGAACTTTGACTTGCTTCTCTAATAACAGAACTCAAACTTCTCTATGTCTATTCACATTTGGATTTTATTTTTTTAATTACCACGTTACAGTGCATTCCAGTTGACAGATCAGTGGAATACTCTGTAATTCTTTAGTTTGTCCTTACTGAGCTGAAAGCCAGCTTATGTTTGCTCGTGTTTTTGTCACTGTTCACTGCCTTTGCTGAAGCACTTGGCAGAATACGTATTCCTGTAGGATTGTACTAGTAACTATTATCCACTGTGGAAAAACGTGCTTGCTGCTAATGCTAAATCCTGGTTTTGTCTGTCTGTTAAAAATTGGTAAGATTTTGGAGGGGGACTCTTGTCAAATGCATTTAAAAGAACATTGGGTACTTCCTTTGTGTACGTGCTCATTGTTTGGAACACTTCAGTATAAAAGTGAAGAATAACTGCGTACGAAAGGAGGAGGGAGTCTGTTTTCATAAGCTATCATTAACATACAGCTTCTGTTGAATGCTTTGAAAGATGCTTTAGCTAGGAGAATAATTGTCTGACCTTTTCTCATAGAAATGGTTGAGTCAATGAAGAAAGTGGCTGGAATGGATGTGGAGTTGACAGTGGAAGAAAGAAACCTGCTTTCTGTTGCATATAAAAACGTGATTGGAGCCAGAAGAGCTTCCTGGAGAATAATCAGCAGCATTGAACAGAAAGAAGAAAACAAAGGTGGAGAAGATAAATTAAAAATGATTCGGGAATATCGGCAAATGGTAAGATGTAGTTGGTGTTATGGCGTAATGCTGCTTAGTGAAGGTCCAGTTTTGTCACCCGTGCCATTAACTGCCCCGGTATTCTAGATTGCCTGCAGCATGGTGAGTCTTGAAAGGCTGAAGTTTGCTCCTTGGCTGGTAAATAAATATTCTTGGTGAAGAGGAGTGGTTTGAGTGTTTTTCTGTAAACACTCAAAAGGGCAGTAGAGTCAAAGGAGAAAAGGAGGAGGGCTTTTCCTTCTGTGCATATACATACCTGCCGAGCGTTTGATCTCTGCTGGCTTTTTTCCTTCCCTACTTACTCAAGTGTGAGGCTGCACATGCTCAGGAGGCCTCTTTCCCCTCCAACCTGACTTATCCCAAGCAACTTTTTTGGAAAATTCACATGTCAAAGGAGGTGTTTGGCTGTTAATCTTCTACTTCAGAGAAAAGTTGCTTTGGATCATGCAGATTTTGACAGTTAGTGCTATTGCAGTACTCTGTCCTACGGAGTTTGAAATATTAGCAGTTAGTTCAAATGCCAGCGGAGAAGGATCTTCAGGGTTGTTCTTGGTGTAGAGACAGGCAATGTAAAGCCAAATAGCCACTTCCTTTCACTCCTTTACCTTGTCTTTTATCACTGTGATAGTCGCATTTTATCTGTTGGCCTTGTTTTGTAACTTTTCACCCCGGATGGAAGTTTAGCAGGATGCTAAGATGTCGTGGTCTTCTCCACTAGCATGTGTAACAACCTCTGGCTGATTTTTCTCTTTGGAGAGGGAAACATTGATCCACATAACTTCATGCTGAGCCTAGTCAGCCTGTGCAACTTTACCTAAAATGGAGAACTTGGAGCAAGCTTTGACTTTCATCAGTGAGGGCTAGTGAAACCTTCAGCTATTAGAACAGCGAGTTGTTCCTTCTCCCCTTCCTTAAATGATGTTTGAGCAGGCATGCTCCTGTACTATTTAAATCCCACACATTTCTGCAGAGGCTTAATCTCCATTATTTGAGGACAAGTGAATCCACATGGTTCAGATCTTGCCATAGAAACAGCAGAGTCTATTCTATCACCTGGCACTGATTCATATACCACCAGTGGAAATGATGTTGGCTTGGAAATCTTTCCTCAGGAATGGCTCTGGACTGTTTTCTGTTGACTCACAGGATTTCTGTTGCTCCATGGAATTGTTAAAGTTGTGAGTTTCTAATTTTATGCTGGCATGCTGAAGGGATGAGGCTCTGCCAGTTACATACAGTCCCAAATACCGTTTCTTGATGGGTGTCTTAATCTTTCTAACAGAACATATAAATAAGACAGTAGTTACCTGGTTATTTTTTTTTAAATTTATCTTGCACTGTGTGCTTCCAGGCTTTTTTTGCACGTTTTTCTGGGCTGTTACTGTATTCTGCCAAAGATCCCTTAATAGTGAAGACTTTATTGGTTTTGGGATGCAAAAAACATGTTGTTCTGCATTGCTCCCAGTAAAGAGCAAGTACCATGCAGAACAGCCTACTGTGCAAGAAATACGTGTTTGTAGTCCTTGAGGTATCTATCCAGAGAGAGGCCACCTGAAGTGCAGCGTTAGGCCAACAATATCTTCAGCTGTTAAATCCTGGAAGGGAACAGCTATCACAGTTGCTTTAGGTGGAAGAGTGCTGTGGAGAACTGTAGTCTTCTGTGTCTACTCAGACCAGACGAGCTGTGTCTGCTCAATTCTAGCCTGGGTTTTCCAAGAGGCTTCCATGTATAGTCTGTAGCTGGAGACCAGATCCTGTTTTAGCTTCAGGGAGACTTACTGTGAATTAGCATCTGCTGTAAGGAGTGTTAATGGGTTTGGTAAGATGGCGTGGGAGCAGTAAGGGCCTGAAGAACATACTGCAAAGGCTGGGATGACACTTCTCGCTGTCGCTGCCAGAACAGCAGCACAGCTGCCCTGGTATTGTGCTCAGAGCTTCTCTGAAGAGATACGGTCCAGTGCAGGCTCAGCAGAGTTCTGGTTATAATGCTTATCTTGTCAACAAATACCCACTATTGTAGCATTTTTCAGAGTAAGTTCAGTGTTGTTGGGAGACCCTTCCTGGGCTTGAAAGGCTCTGAAGAAGGAAAACAATTGTCTGGGGACTGACAGGCCAAGTTTAAAGCCCTGAGGGGTTGAAGAGAAATAGCATCTCCAGACAAACACATCTCTCTTGCCTGCCACCAGCAGCAGGTGTGACCTTGCTCAGCTACAGAGTGCTGCTTGAGTTGAAATGGAAGTTTGTGGGAAAGTAATTATTTGATGGTTTTGGTCTACATCAGTATTTATAATTTAGCATGTGGCTCTTAAAAATGTTTGGCATTTGTTTGAGCTACTAGCCAGTGTGACTTGGGGCAGAACTCATAGTAGAGCCAGTCTGGTTTTGTCTGAGGCATCCACTAGGCAGTAGTGAGAGCTGATGGAAGATGCCAGGCTGTGCCTTTTCCAAACCGCTTAATATAAATGTAGCAAAACATGTCCGTGGCCATGGGGGAAAATGCCACTTACTTGCTTCCTCTGTAGACAGGCTGCTTTTCTGGTTCCTGTGGCCATTTGGATACAGAAAAGTAGAGCCCCTGGCTTTCTCATCTGGCTGCATCTCTGTAGATGGGAACACGGAGGCTTGTGCTTTTTGTCCCTAAGAAGATAGAGTGGAATATGTCTGCGCAACAGTTCACTTCTTGTGGTAGAACCAAATCCCTTCTCTGACAGCACAGGACAAGTATTTACCTTCCTCTTACTGGTCTGTATTTGTGACATGAGAATGTGTGTTTTCAGTGCTCCAGCTTACAACCTGGGTTGTATTCTGGGGCAGCTGCAACATTCTCTTCTTCCCCACTTTTGGAAGGCTGGGCTATGAACTGGCATAAATGTGGGTGGTCTGCTTGTTTTGGGGGAGAGGCAGTTACAGGCTTTAGCAACTTGTGTCCTACCGTTCTAGTTTCATGTTGCATCTCGGTTGTGGGGTGCAGCTGTTTTGGGGGCTACCTGTTAAAACAGGTCAGAGAACTAGTGCAGGCTGCCCTTCCCCTAGTCGCTTCTGTAAAGTTTCCTTATTTAGATCACCAGGTGGTTTACAAGCTTTTGTATCTGCAGAGCTAAGAACAGCCTGGAATCTGATTAAACCAGCTCTACCACTAAAATAGAGAGGCAGGGTGGATTTGTGGGGCTTCCATGCACCCATCGGGGTGAGCAGCCTGTCCTTGGCCAGAGCCTGCGGTACCATGTGTCGTATTGGAGCTGGAATGGTGGTAGACCCTAAACCTACCTCTTCTGAATGCCCTGAACAGGCTTAGTGTGGGCTCTTGTGCTGGTTCCTGCTTTGCAGAGCTCATTGAGCCTCTCTGTCTAGAACAGATCCTTTTTATAAAAGAGCTTTTAGGGTTTTGTTGTGGGTTTTTTTTCCTTTGTTTTGTTCTTAATCAACTTGATTTGTATTAAATCTTTTTAAACTAAGCTTGGTCAGGACATTTACATTGCCCCGGACAGCAGCTGATGTCTGATAACCTGTGTGACTGATCCCTTAAGCAAAGCTGAAAAAGGTCTGTCTGAGATGAAATATATGTACAAACTTCTATGGTTATTTAACAGAAGAGGATTAGAAACTGATTTAATTCTTTGCAGTTTTGCTGAAGATCTCTCTGCAAAAGAAGTCAATGAAAAAGAGGATCAAGAGGAAAGAAGTTTGCAGGAACTCACTGCTGGCCAAAGGTTTCATAGCTTTTGTAGCCCAAGAATATATGAAGTAGATTCTTCTCAAGTTGACCGTATTTCAGCAAATTCCTTAAGCATTTGTCACATAACTTAAGTATAGCATCTAACCCTTCCTCTGAATGTTAGGGCATTGTGACATAGCACATGAAATTTGTTGTAGATTAATGTATCTGAAGGAACTTCTGCAAATCTTTTAAGTCATTTTGTACAAATCGGTATGTGTATGTATGTGCCAGTTTAACATCTCTTTTGGATCTGTAGTTTTAACAGCTTCTGAGGACAGATGTTTTGCTTACAAACCCTGATAGTTTGGGCGCTATATGGTGTTTGAAATTACATGGCAAGAAAAATTATTAAAGAAGGAAAACCACATGGGTGGGAGGATCAAGAGGGATAGTGGACTAAACAGGGCTGCTCTTGTGACTCCAGACATGCAATTTCCAGTAGTTTCTTTTAACCAATGTTGATGCCTTTGCTTGAAAACCTCTTCTTAGTAGTACATAGAAGTAGCTTGAGCCAGAGTTGTCTTCAGCTGTAGCTGTGAAAGTTATTGGGAAGTCATGAAAGAGCAGCAATAGGTTACTCTGCACTTGACCACTCCTACTGCAAGTGCTGTGGGATGCTCAGAGCAGGTCTGGTTTTGGCAATGTTGATGTCAAAAGACAGTTCTTAGCTTTTTTGGGTATGCTTAGTTTCCTTGGTTTCAGGTGTGAAACGTTCTGTGGTAATACTTAATCTGATAGACCTTGCTTTATATTGTAAATGCGAAAAAAATGAAGGTAATGTGACCAGGTTTTCAACTTTTTGGCTGTTAAAATCCAGTATTTGTTTGTAAATAAGGCTTTATATATTGGTTTTCTTTGGCCACAAACCTCACTGCTGGTGTTGGCAGTTTCTGCTTTTTCTCCAAGTTGTTGCAGTTTGCCTTTTTGCCCGCTTCTGAAGTCTGTATCTTCTGGAGTTTGTTTTCCTTTTTGTTTGTGTGGTGTATCTTTGTTCTGATACTCCATGATTTTTGTCTTTAGGCTCTCCTGTTAGAGCTTTACCTCCCAAGTACTCACTAGAAGCTTGTTCTGAAGGTGCCATGGGGTGTAATGGAGTTTAGCTGATTAGTATTAATTGCCTTCAAATTGTCCCCTTCACTGTTGCCACTTCTGGGCAGCCTTCCAGGATCAAAAATGTAAGGAATGAGGAGTTGTGTAAGTCTTGCAGTAAGGAATTATATCTTAAGACAAACTTAATGCAACTGTCTAGCAAGATGTCTTCCAGGGAGCTCATAGTTCTATTATTCAGTTATGCATTTCATCATACATCAGTCCTTGCCTCGTTTGTCTGCCAACTAATTATGCAGAACTGTTTTGCTTAATGCACCTGTGGAGCAGCTGAATTTTTATTTTACTTCTGTCTTCCCTCTCTTTGGGTTTTTATGATGTTGCCTGTTTGAAATTTGGATATTTTTGAAATAGCTCTTAGTCTTCTGTGCTAACCTTGCTGCCTCTTTTCATTTTGGATTTTGCTTTTTTTTTAACAGGTTGAGACTGAACTGAAGTTAATCTGTTGTGACATTCTGGATGTACTGGACAAACACCTCATTCCAGCAGCTAACACTGGCGAGTCCAAGGTTTTCTATTACAAAATGTAAGTATCTTCTTGTGAGGCAAGGACCTCTTACTGTGTCTGAGCTGTGGACAGACGTGAGGTAGTTCCGTGTGTTTGGTCCCCACTCAGCCACAGTAACCTCTTGGGAAGAGAGGGCGGTTCGGTTGTATCTCGCCAATATCCCTTTCTGGCTGCCTCTGAGGTGTTGGTGGCCTGGCTGTGTGGGTTTGGATGCCTGTTGTTTGGAATAGCGTCATGAGAACTTAAGCTGTTGTGCTGCTCTTAGATGTAAGAAACAACCATCTTCTTTAATGGAGCTAATGAAGTAGAAATCACATCCCTGCTTCAGCACTGTACACTCAGAGAAGAAAATTAGGGAGACGGATAACTGTCATGTAGAGTCAGCTTCCAGATGGCATTGACAGAAGAAACTTGGCCTTGGAGCATGTTGCTGTAGTCACTGCTTTGATGCATAGTTAAAATCTTCTAAATGATCAGAGTGTTTTCCCCTGTAGTTGAGTCATTTCTATCCTTCCGATCAAAAACTTGTCTAGTTTAGATGAGATGCAGTTGCCCAGAGGCAGTTTGGTAATGGAGAAGGTGTTGTCCAGACGGTAATTCAGCAAAGTGGCCTTTGTGTGTGACACTACAAACATCAGCTTCGGAACTAAGCTGTTAATTTAGCGGCTGGTGGGGAAATACGGACTACTGACTTCTTCCTGTTTGTTTCCATCCAGGAAGGGGGACTACCATAGGTATCTGGCTGAGTTTGCCACAGGAAATGACAGGAAGGAGGCTGCAGAGAATAGCTTGGTGGCTTATAAAGCTGCTAGTGATATTGCAATGACAGAACTCCCGCCAACACATCCTATCCGCCTAGGACTTGCGCTCAACTTCTCTGTATTCTACTATGAAATTCTTAATTCTCCTGATCGTGCCTGCAGGTAGGTCCTGACTGGGAAGATGGGGAAATTTCATGTGAATACCAAACAAGCTGGAAATGGTTGCTACTTGGGTAACTGCTTTTCCTCAACGGGAACACTGGGCTGCCTTTCTTCCTGCTAGTCGTTGATGACTTTCTCTGTTTGAGGTCAATTAATTGGAAAGGTTTTCAACTTTGCCATTTTCTGGAGTCCAGACCCGTTTGTTTATCAGGGAGTAGGTCACGTATGAGAAGCAGAATAGTGATAACCTTGGATTATGAATAGAAGGCAGTGTAACGGCTTGCCACGTTAACTCTGTGTGTGCCTTATCCTGCCAAAAGCGTGAGGTCACTTAACTTGCCTCTCTTGCTGTTGGCTATTATACAGGGTAATCATGTTCCTAATTTCTGTGAGCACATACAGAGTGACGATAGCTCATCTGTCTGTAGGGGTTCGGCTCACTTGAGGGTCAAAGTGATGATTGAAGCACATAACATTTGGCTTCTATTCCTGTCATCTCAGGTTATGCAATATATCTTCTTTTAAACTTTTAGGAGATCCGCAAGATGTAGAAATGTTTAATAAAACCAATATTCTGGAGTAAAAAGGTTCTTAAGCACACAAAGTGGCACTTTTTTTTTAAGAGGGGAGATATTTGAACATCTAAAGACCATTAAACAATACAGAAATTTTTTACAGAAGCTCTGGATGGTGTCATGTAGCCGAACTAGAAGATAGGTGATCTGGGGCACAGGTTTAACTTGCGTGCTTCTGGATTCTGTTCAGCAATGTATGTTAAATCTGATTTATTTTGTGCTTATAGGTTGGCAAAAGCAGCTTTCGATGATGCTATTGCAGAACTGGATACACTGAGTGAAGAAAGCTATAAGGACTCTACACTTATCATGCAGTTGTTACGTGATAATCTGACACTATGGACTTCAGACATGCAGGGTGACGGTAGGTAACCTCGGCTCCAGAACGCTGCTGTCCCCTGACCCGCCAGAAAAGAGCGTGGAGCTCTAGATTGCTTTGGTGTTTGACTTCTGTCGTTCCTAATAACTGACCCTCCTGAACCTCCCTCCTTTCTTAACACTGGAAAAGTTGATAGGGGTGACAGCACCTTCTTTCGAGAAGCTTTTTGGCTCTTGCTTGAAGGAGGCATAGGATTAGAAACACTAATTTTTTCTGTCCCCACCTGGCTGTTCACGCATCTGTGATTGTTTTAAAAGCAATGACTTCATTTAATTCAGCTTTTTTCCCCTTACACCTTGTCATTTTCATCTCTGGTTTCATTCCAGTCAGATGTGAATTTCCAGTGCAGGAGGAAGTCTTGCAAATCATCTAGTTCCCCCTTTTTTTCCAGATTGCTCACTATTTCTGTGGGTATTTCTGTGGAAGGTTTTCTGCCATCGTACTAATCACCTTGCAGCACTTTCCATATCTTTTATTCTTTTTATGAAGAATCGAGAGCAAAGAGGAGGAAAAAGGATAAAGGGATTTTGTAAAACACTCTTGTTACTTGGGGGGGAAGCTTGGAGAAATCTAGTTTGCTGCTGGAGGTGTTTGAGGCACTTTCTTGAATCCTCCCAAAATGCTGGGTTGTGAGTCCTGAGGTGGGCTTTTGCCAGAGCAAATCCTGAATGTATCCCCTGGCAGTACCAGAGGGGGGCACATCCCATACTCACGGCTGATAGTTAGTTATTTAAATGTTAGAAAATTTTTTTGGACATACTTGAACAGACTTTTTCCTCTTTCACATACAATGCTAAGTGTAAATTTTACTCTTGCTTATTTCTTTTGAGTTATGCCTCATTTCACTGATGACTGGTAGTAGATTAAACACATTCTCTATCTAGAAAGATTAAACTCACGTTTTCTTCTGCAAAAGTTGTGTTCTGGAGAGAAGTGGAAGGAACTGACTTGACTTTTAACTCGCAGGGGGGAAAAGATGTCCTGTTCGAAGTATGTTAGGTACTTGGAAATGCCAAAGGTTTGAAACAACATCGCGGTTCAGCTTTGGCTAAATAAGTGTCTTACAAAACAAACTACTTGAAGCGTGGTGACAGCCGTGAGCTGTACTTCGGAGAGCTTCGCTGGGGTCACGTCAGCCTGAAAGCAGTTGTAGAATCTCTTCACCGACTGCCTGGTTTTGCGTAGGGTTTTAGGGCGGGTTTGTTTTAAAGAAGCGTTATTACTGAACAGCTTCTGGCTCTTTGCATAAATCACAAGTATTAAATGTTGCAGCTCCCGTTTTACCCCTGTTGCTTTTGGCTTTTAACAGAACTGGGAGAACTGTAACCGTGTGAGGTCTTGGCTCCTACGTTACCCTACGTCCTAGTGCTCCAGCCTCTCGCAAGGGCCATGCCTCTCAGACATGTAGGTTGTGTAGTGGTGCAGAAGCACGTGTATGTATCCTGGAGGGATCTGTACGCTCTGCTCTGAACACCACTGCTGTTATTGGCATGGTTGGGCATTGGAAAAAGCAATTTGCTCCAAATTCCCCCAGTGAAGATAGGACCTTTGATGTCTTTTAATGGAGCGAAATACCCGCTGCTCTGCGGGCACCCCGAGGAGGCCGTTGCAGTGATGTAGCCGGGGCTGGATTGCTGTTGTGGGGTAGTAGCGTTGGCACAGCTCCCAAAAACAGTCTTTATCTGCACTTGAGCTGACTAACGTGTCTCACCTCCTGTAGAAATTCAGCAAGACTATTTACAGAGCTCTGCTCTAAATATTTTTTTTTTGCATAATCTAGATTCAAGTTTCATAATTAGCTCCTTAGCCTAGAAAAGATACATTTTTGTTCTCCCTGAAGTATCTCAGATTATAGTAGTTACTGTTTATGATACGTGCCAGAAAGATAATGATTACAATACTGCAGAATGACTTAAAATCATGGTGCAGTTGTTCAGGTCCACAGAAGTTATGGTGTTCATGCATAATGTTAGACATAGGTGCAAAGTTACTTTTTTTCCTCTCATTTCCTCATACCATGCTGATACACCGAGTGAGCGCGTTTAAAACTGTTGCTTTCTGGAGCTCTGTATTCCCAAAATAGGTGGAGCCTTTGAAGGTTGGCAAAAGTTAGTAGTGGTGCTGAGAGAGATCACCACAATTAGCAGTTTCCTGAGGGGTGGGGAAGGACTGGCGAAGGCTCGTTCCTTTGCATTAAGCTTTTTGCCGGGTTTGATTTCAGTCGCGTAGGTTGTGGGGAATGACTTTCTAAAATCAGGTGTTGCTCAGCTGCTACACTGTTCCATCCCATTTACTGTATCTTTTAACCATGTCATAGACAAGCTCTTTGGTTTATTTTGCACGCTTGTAATGTCATCTTCATATGACTCCTGTTTTCCCCTTCTTTCCTGCTGTATAGATTCCTAAAGGAAAGTCCAACTGTTCATTTCCTAAAAACTCTACTTTGTAAGTCTTCGTCATGGCTTAATGAACTTTTCAGCGCCAGTTTTCTTCCAGTCACTAATCATGCTTGCCTCTGTCACTCTTGCTGCTGATAAACCGCTTTTATCTGACTCCCTTCCAGAGCTAAGCAAGGTTCTACCACTTGGGGACCTGTTGCTCCCACCCAGGTCCAATACGCTTGACTAAGAGCCAAAGAAACTGACATGTTTGGGAATTGAGCTGCATACCTGGATGGATATTAAGAATATTTGGGCATGAAAAGTACCTTCACAGTTGCCTGTTTTAGGAGTATTTGCCTAAGTGCGTTGACTAGAGCATGCTCAGATCTTTTAATGGTCTACCTGAGTTAGGGCCTCTGCTTTCTTCTCATAAATCATCTGTTACATAATTTTTTAATGGTCAGTTTTACTGTTGTTGAAAGTCAGATGTCCTGTGTTCCCAGGCCAGCTCTCCCCAGAATCTACCTTGTATTGTCCCTGGTGATAATTCTGAACTGGACGTGCTCTGAGCAGGCATTCCGATTCTATGCTCCAAGTCATTAATCTCATTTGATTGGATTTTATGGCAGATCTTTTTTAATGGGCGGTTTGTTTATTGCCCTTCAGATGGTACCGGTACCATCTCACATGGTTAAGCACAATTGTAAAGAAAACACTTTTCAGTTTCTTTTATAAATTAACTTACTCGTGCATGCGTTAGGGCAGCAGAGTTGGTGAAACGCTTTCCTGTTGCGGCAGCAGCGGGGCAGAGCCGTGCGGAAGGCGTTGGTGCTGACGTACGACCCCCACTTCAACAAGAGTCCTTCTGGCCAGGCTTCCATTGCACTGCACGGCGCAGCCCGGGTGAAAAGGTCCAAACTGGCTGGATTTTTTCAAAATTAATTTCCACAAATGTTTTCTTTTTAATAACCTCAAGCCTAGGGTTTCTTGTCATGATGGACTTGAGGGAAGGACCTTTTTTCGCACTGGGTTTGGTGCCTCCAGTAGCACACGCCGTCGGTGGTGCTCTCTGGAATTGACTGCAGCCTGTTGCAGTTGGACCCGAGCAGAAGAAAGTTTAGTATCTGACTGGTTTGATCTCGTTTCTGTTGCCAGTGAAGAGATTTCCTTAGCGCTCTCTGGAGTAGAGATGAGGATTTGGGGAAAGTGTTTTCTAATTTAAGGATGTTGATCTACAGCCATTCTGCTGAGTTCTGGCTGGGCTGTTCATCTCCTGATCAACAAGAGCGGTCACACACACAGTCTGTTTTCGGAAGGGGTGGTTTGTTGTTTGTCCTGACAACAGAGTGTGTCTTCTAATAGCCTGTGCTACAGTTTTCTATGAAAGGTGATGCCGAGATGGTGATTCTAAGGCTTAATTTCCATGGGAACGCTTCACTCCAGAGCTGGCTGTTAGGAGCGTGCGTGTGGCGTTCGTGCAAGTGTGTGAGCGAGCGTGTGTACTTGCATGGAACTATTAATCTCTAGATGCTTGCTGAGCCATTCTGAAGGTCTCATTTTTTAAAGTTAACATCTTCCTTACTTTTTAATACTTTTGTAGGTGAAGAACAGAATAAAGAAGCGCTGCAGGATGTGGAAGATGAAAACCAGTGAGACACAAAGGCCAACAAGAGAACCCATCTCTGACCACCCTTCCCCTTCCCCACAAAAACCCTCAGTGTCACTCTGAGAACCACCAAATCTGACTTTTACATTGGGTCTCAGAATTTAGGTTCCTGCCCTGTTGGGTTTCTTTATTTTTATTTTTTTTTTTACACAGTTTAAAAGTTCTTAAAGGCAAGAGTGAATTTCTGTGGATTTTACTGGTGCCAGCTTTTAGGTTCTTTAAGACACTAACAGGACTGCGCAAAGGCTCTTTCAGCATTACTGTATTGTCTCCTGCCAGGTGTGGGGAGGTTGCCAGTAGAAGTGGATGTCACACCCGAAGGCCGTTAGACTCGTAGGGCAGAGATTTGTCACGGCAAGGTAGTGCGCATGTGGTGGCATTTTTCCTTTTTTTTTTTTTTATAACTGTTTAAACTGAATTTTATACCAATGTTTAAACTTAGTTGGGTGTTTAGCTTGAAGTTACAGGTTGCATTGGGACATATATTGTAGTGGTTTTACTGTATAAAAAAAACAAAAGTTTCCAAAACTGCTGAAATGTTGCTGAAAATCATGGTGCTGGTAACAGTTCAACAATCCGTGGCTGCTCATTCTTGCCTATTCTTTACTCTTCCTCAAAGCAGGTTAGCATTGAAGGTGGCATTGATAAGCCTGCATGCGTGTTCAATATTTTTTTCTTTCTCCCTCCCCTTTCCCCATCTCCCTTCGCTCGCTCAACCTCTTTTGTTCAGTATGTGTAACTTGAAGCTAATTTGTACTACTGGATATCTGACTGGAGCCACAGATACAGAATCTGTATTGTTCTTACTGAAACACAGCATGGAATTAACATTAAACTTAAATAAAACAAACCTAAATTAAAAAGGCCAAATACTACTATGGCTTTCTTTTATATTTTAGTTATTTCAGCAAGAATAACTTCCCTTTGTTGCTCGTAATAGGATCAGGTGGAGAGGGAGAGAGGAGTAACAGCATTGCTCTTCAGACGTGAGCTAGACGCCGGTCCTGCGTGTGAGTTGTGTAGGTGAGAGCAGATTTCGGGCTGCGCTGCGCTGCGCTGCGGCGGGATGAGGTGGAAGCTCTTCCTCACTGGTCCTTGTTACCTGGATGTGCAAAAACCCGTGAGCTGGTTGGTGCGTTCCTCTCGCTTGCTCTTGGAGCAGTGCTCCTCAGCCAGGCCAGTTATGTGGATGGAGAGAAGGGAAACGCGGTATCTTAATGTCCACCCTGCTTAGCTGATGTCCTCGAAATCTCCTCCGAGGAATAATCTGCTCCGTGTACAAGATGGTGCCGGAGCTGCCCGTGCGGACAGGCTGGGCCCAGGAACCAGAGACTGAGGGGCCCTGTGACAAATGGGGGGGAAAAAAAGTAAATCACACCCTCCTCCAAAACCGAAATGTGATGAAACAGTTTCTGTAACAACCACCAGGTGTGTTTTTTGTAAAAATTTATTTAGCGTAGTCTTGGAGAGGTTATAGAACAGCGTATAGAGCGTTGGGGCGCGCGCACGCTGCGGTGTGTCCAGCACGCCGGGCCTGGGCCGGGCTGGCAACCGCGGCACAAACCAACAGGCAGAGACCGAGCCGGTCGTATGTGAGCGGCACCGTGTTTGGTGACGGGTACTCAGGGCTTACCCGAAGGGCTGTGGCCACTGCCTGAGGGTGGAGGTGGAACGGGAAGGCTCTGTAAGGCAAGTAGAGCGCGGCCTGCGCTGCCTGAGGGCTGGGAGGTGGAAATGGAAGCTGGAGCTGTGCTTGCGCTCGGTGGGTATTTGACATGTAGCTGTCACCCTGTAGCCGTTTGGGTTCTTTGTTAGATGAAGGTGCTTAGTAGGAACCTCTGATGCAGTTCGAGACCGGGTCGTGTTCAGAACACGTGTCCCTTGGGGTCAGGACTTGCTTGGGAAGATGTGTCGGTGCCCGGGCGCTGTCGGCAGCTGAACCGCCCATCTCTTCCGCTTTAAGGCAGCGCTGAGAGGCATTGACATAAACCTTGTGGAGCTTTTCTGTGGGAAATCAAACTTCCAGTTATTGCTAAAAGCAACTCTTTCTCTGAAGGTGCTGCTCTGAGGCTGATGAGCTGGGTGAGGGAAGGGGCCGTGGTGGTCCCAGGCAGGTACGAGGTCGATGGGCAAGCTCCCGCGCACATCCTGTGGCCAAGCACCGTGGGTTTCGTTCCCAGCCTAGAGCAGGCCTGCAGTTTGTTCCCTACGTTTTGTCTGGATGGGTGGATATGAAGACGTTTCTGTGGTATAAAAATATCCCTGTAGAGCAAGACATGGGACAGGGGACTGCAGAAAAAGGTAAGAGCCTCTGGATCCAGATCAGAGCCGCAGTTACGTGATGGGTTTCTCGGGTTAATACCTTATAAACTAAAACCAACAAAAATTCCAAATCTACAACACAAGTTTCCACACCAACGCCACCTCTCACAGTGCATCTCTCATACTTGGCTAGAAAGTATTTACAGGGTTTTACTCATTTACACAATATGGCTTTAATATGTCGTAGCACAAAGCATCAAAACGTCTCAGAGCAAAATTCTCCATAAAACATTCTTTCTGCATATAAAGTTTGGCATGTCGCTGATTCGCCGACGAAGCAGCAGTTACTTGTTTTCTGATGGTGCTTTTTGATGGTGACAAGCACAAATTTTGGTCATTTCCATCAGGGTTTAAACTCTTACCAGAGTCAGAGCTGCCTCTCCCTCATAGCCCAGCTGAACGTTTCATGAGCCACGGTCTCCCAGACAGCGCGCTGGACCCGTGCGTTTGCCGCTCAGGTAAGGAAGAGCAAGGCCTTTCTTTTGGAACTCTCACGTTAAGACAAAGCAAGATGTATTCTGTGGTTTCTCTGACAGTGCAGGTCTTTGGTAACAAAGTGAGCAAAGCAAGGAAGGAGGGGGGGTTTGCTGGGAACACTCCAGCTGATTCGATGGGGCACAGAGGGCGGAAAGGGTCCTGTTGTGGTGGCACGTTTTATCATCGGGAGTTCAAACGAGGAGCAACCTGCAGGAGAAGGACGAGATGGAAAAGTGTGGTGAAAGTCCTTAAAGGCTGGCCTGTAGAATGAAGCTGTGGTGCTGAAGGGGTGGTCTCGGCAGGACAGTGGCAGCTGGGTGAGGAGTCCACAGAGCTCCTGCACCCCTGTGCCTGGGGTTCTTCTGAAACCTCCTCCCTAGGCCAGCAGTACCAGACTTTGCTTTGCTGAGGAGGGAGGGGCAAAACCGGGAAAAGGTTCCCAGCGATGGCTTGAAAAGGAATGGGGGAAAACTATGGGATGTATGTCTTTGTAGTCCAAGAAGTTACTTGGTTTGCTGCAGCCGGTAGCACGTGAAGCAGCCCGAGCCTCCTCGGGACGAGCTTGTGCCCACCAGGCTCCTGCCCCGCGCACAGGCCACGGACACGCAGCGGAGGGGCAGCGAGCGCGGCCTGGATTCATTTCTTAACAGCCTTTAATCTGACATCGCACACATCAGTTGTGGGACTGCATCTGACTCACAGGAAGGCTACCCACGATCTCAGAAGGGAAGAGGATATTTTTTTTTTCTTCCTGTTTTAAATGATTTTTTTTTACATTTGATTTGCAGCAGAGTATAGCATTAAAGGCTGAATCTTGGGGAGAAAAAAAAAGTGATTGAGAGGACAATGACTTGATGATCTGAGTGAGGCTGGCAGTCTCTGGAGGCTGCAGGAAGAGTAGAGTGCGCAGCAGCAGCTGGGGCTGGTGGAGCTCAGCCTGTACTCACCACTGTTAGATGGCCGTTCTTGGCTTTGGCTATGAGCAGCTCAGACCCTGATATGAAGTCAATGATGCCTTCTTTGCCTTGCCCAACTGTGAATTTTATGCTGTAAAGAGGAAGAGGTAAGAACAGATGAGTGTTTGCGACCCCCTCCACTAGCTTAGCTTTACTCTTTTCTGAAGTGGTCTCTTTGTATTGCTCAGCTGCAAGCGATCTGCTTGTTCAAGGAAACAGAGCTGTAGTAAAGACTTATTAGGTACATTTTAATGTCATAGAGGTGGTTTCCTGCAGCCCTTGAGTGCTGAAGCAGAGTCTCTTCAGAACCAACACAAGAAAACCCAGGCAGCTCCCGAGAGGGCCTTGGCTTCGCTCACCTGCCCTGGTTGATGTTGACGTTATTGACTTTGTCTGCCTGCATGGCTGTCTTTGTTAGCGTCTCGATCACGTGGTCGCTCTGAAGTACAACATCTCCCTGCGAGGAAAGAGAGATGGTGGTTTGGGATCCTGTTTTCGCACCTTCAGTGCACCCAAATGACGCTGTAACTAACAGGGACAAGGCTGTCTCCATGGAGAAACGCTCCTCCAAGCAGACCAGGCTTGGAGATCTCTGGGGCCTCTGTGGTGGGTCACACTGCACCTATGGCAGCGTCACTAACGGGGACAAGGGCCAGCACCAGTCCTGCTGGTGATGAGTCACTGGTGAGCCCCACCTGTGAGCACGGCTACAGTAAGTGAAAAGCCACTTAGAGCTGGCACAGGATTAGTGACATCCATGTTACCCCCTGTGCCCCCCCACCCCAGCTGGATCTTAGGCTCCTTGTGCCTTTAAAACTTCTTCCGGAGGTGTTTGGAGAAGCAGGGGATGAGTCCCGCTACCTTCTGTTTGTTATCCTCGCAGCGCACGTGCAGCACAAACAAGTTATCGCTCAGGCTGCTGACGGAGATGCCTGCAACAGAGAAGGGCCATTTGACACCCAGCACACCAGCGCCAGCATTCCTGCCCGTCGGAACCTCTCCCAGGAACGCAGCAGCTGTTGTTCCTACACCAAGAAACCTGACAGCTGAAGCCGACGCGCCTCCCGGCAGCTCCAGCCCTGAGCTGCTGCAGGTTCTCACTGAGCTGTGCTGGGACCGACTGGGACTGGCGTGGCCAGCAGTGCGCTCTGAGCACTCCCGAGAGGGGCTCGGCCTCTGCCGGGAGCTGCTCAGTGAAAGAATCCTCTCCCTGCAGCAGCTGGCTGGGGATTAGCTCAGGAGCACTGTGCAGCGTCTCAGGAGCATCTGCTTCCTCACAGATTGTTTTAGGACTTATGTTTAATATCTTGACAGTAGATACAAACTGGATCAGCTGTTGAAATGGAGCCAGCCCAGCCCTAGCAGAGATGAACGTACACCTCTGCCGTAATCGCGTCTTGCGGGAGTCATGGAACCCCAAATTAGTGTTGCCCTTGGAAACCGCTTCACATGGTGATGGTTCCGAGGGCAGCAGAGAGCTGCTGAAATGATCAGCACCAAAACTGGCTGTGAAGAGGAGCGGGAGCTGAGGCTGGAAGTGAGAGGTTTCAGACAGAGGCAAACAAGGACTCCAGTGCAGCAGGCAGACTCGGCAGTGTTCCCTCTGGCCAATCTCCCCCCTAAAAGCTCCAAGTCAGTGTCAGATATTTAGAGGGCTGGAGCTGCAGCAGCGTCCCAGGCAGCTGCTGTGGAATAAGGGTGCAACTGCCCCGTGCAGAGAGCTGCAATTAGGAAAGGGCTTAGGGGAGATGAATTGAGTGATTTTAGTGACATTTTATGGAGTTTAACTGTAGAAAAGCTTAGTTTCAAGATATTACAGACTTAAAATGCTTGTCAGTGTCAGAGATCCATTCTTGTCCAGGACAAAGACAAATGGGTTACTGTATTATTATTATTATTATTATTATTATTATTATTATTTAACTGTAGCCAGGGTGAGGCCCTGGCGAGGCTGCCATTCCTACCTGTCAGGTTGGCGTAGTCAATCCGTTGTTTGATTTTGGATTCTTCAACAATGATGGCTGCGTTCTGGGTAAGCAGCAGCTGCCGTGCTCTTGCTTTGTATCCTTTCCGGTCATACTTGACCACGGGAACTGCGTACTGAAATATGTGTTAACAGGGCTAAAAAGGCCATTTGTTTAATTGTCAGCAGTCCCCTTCTGGCCTAGAGAGCTGGCTGGTACTGACCAGCACCTGGTAAACTGGGGACAACTCTCTTGAGTCCTGCTCTTAGTTCTACCACAGCCTTCTGTGTTTATCTAGAGGTGTTCTGAACACTATCGCGATGACTACAGCTGATGGGGCTTGAAAAATCCACATTTGGTCTGGGTCTGGGCAGGCTTCTCCTTCCCTCCTCAGTCCTGCCAGCTGCAACCCCTGCAATTCTGAACTGACATAATTAAACTTGCCCAGACCTCCACGTGATGTTTCTGAGCCTCCACGTGATGTTTCTGAGCCCCCAGCTCTTCCCTCAGACTCTCTAAGGTATTACAAGTTGAATGCAATGTAAAAGTCTTGTTGTATTTTCTTCAGAACTCTTAATTTTCTGATATTCTGCTGAACAACTGTAGGAGCTTGTCAGAAGTATTAGGACACATCTCACCTTAATTGCTTCACTTTCTAAAGCCTGAAGGATTTTAGCATTTATCTCTTCATTACCTGTATTAAAACCCAAGAGGTGGGGGTCAGAAAGACATTTCTAGCAAGAAAAAAAAGTAGATTAATCCCCCCCTTCCTGTTAAACTTTGCCCACCTACTCACCAAGCCGAGTGTTGATGAAGAGCCTGGGAACACTCTGAGGGTAATTGTCTTTTTTACCCTTAAAAATTTCACTGGCAATTACTTTTTGTTCCAGCTGCAAGGACAAAAGAGATGTTCTTGTTTAGTAGAAAATATGTCTTAATGAAAAGATAAATCTGTCTTTAAAAGAGATGCTCCTTTTTGGGTTTTTAGCAGTCGTCATCTATCTCTGAGCTCCTGAATCCTAGTCACAAAATTACCCAAAATCCTCCATATGGCCCTTATCTATCTTTAGCCTAGAAAAGGAGTTCCTTCTTTTTTTTTTCTCTTCCCTTTCATCTCAAAAGTATGCATCATGTTTCCTTTTTTATCTGGACATGGCATCTAGTCACTGGATTTTTATAATGCCCGTGTTTGAAAGTCTCAGAGTTCTCCCACCCCAGTGATTCTCTTCAGGAGGAAGCTGTTAAGCTCAACAGTTTGTTCTCCTGCACCACCCCATCGGGCCTTTTCATGTTTCGGATGACTTCTCCCCCTCCCAAAGCCTTTCAGCTGGTCAACACCTTTACTTGAGGTACTGACACAGTGATGTCCTCACAAGCAGTGAGTAACCAGTGATGGCAGCTCTGTCTGCTCACCAGCCTCTGACAAACAGCACCGTTCACTCTGCTGCCCCGGAGTTCCTGCTTGGATGATGAGTCACCATAAACCTTTGGTCCCAGTGGCAGCGTTCCAGGATCCAGTCACCCCACACGGGGACCAGGACCTGGGCTCTTCGCTCCCAACGAGTAAGAACAAACCCAGGGAAGGAGGAAGCAGGAAAGCCCCTGTGCTTTACGCAGGGCAAATGCTGAAGTACCTGCGGTGAGTTACAGGTAAGAAATGTGGATAAAAGAGACTCATTTATGGGTGAGTTTGGTTTGCTGGGGAGAAGGAAGTGCTCTGCTGGGCTTCCACGTCCAGCTCGGTCAGGGCTGATCAATCCTGTGTTCGTTAATCACAAGCTCAGCCCCAGCGTCTCACCACACGCGCTTAACGCTCTGCAGGCCTTCAGCAGCAGTGGGATGTTCTCTGCTGTAAAAAAAGCTTAATGGCAACTATCACTGTCATCTCTGACCAGTTACACCTCAACTGTCCAATGTACACCTTTCCTATTGTGTCCCTTTAATGAGCTTTTTAAAAATATATATATTTAAAAAATCCCCTCCTCCTTTTCCATGACTAAGATGAGTCAAATCGCAGTAGCGTTTTTATTCTTTTGTAGCTGGAACAGCAGCTCTGACTGTTCATGTAACGTCTCTGTTTGGAAAATCACCAGTTTTGTGTGCAGAATTCTTACTCTCTACTTTATATGGTACAAGCAGGATCATGCAGCTTCTTGCATTTTTTTGTCTTCCAGGGGAAGAGTAACGGTGCCGTTCCGTAGAGGAGTTAATGACACAGGGCCACGGATGGACAGCGCTGTTTAGCCAGCGTGTATCGACATATGTATCTAATCGGTTTTCTTTCATTTTATGCACATTCTAGTCTATAAGGTTTTTGTCTCTAACCTAAAACTAAACTACAAATCAGTGTTCTGGTGGAACTGTTAATCAGCTGCCAAAGAATGTGGTGAGTGAAGAGCTCTTCCAGCTCACCCTGTACCCTTGGTCCCTCCCATCCCCTTCCTCCTCTCCTTCATTTCTCACAAAAGAAAATGCTGAGAACCCTCCTCCTGTTCTTGGGAACATCAGCCTCGTTTGTCAAGTTGTCTCCTACCTGCTGCTTCCACTCGGGGCTGATTCTCTTGCAGTAGGTCCAGACCATGTTCTGCATGCAGAGCTGGCGCAGGAGCTGGGATGCCTGAGGAAGAAATCACACAGGAAATGAAAAGGGCTCAAAACTACTGAAAATCCCTTCAAACAGTGAAGGCTGAGGAGAAGCAACTGCAGAAAACACGTTGCTGCATGAAAACTGTTTCATTACTGAGAATTAGAGAACAGGAAGTTTATTTTCCACCCTTCTGAGAGAGTCTGCCCTGTGACACTCTCCAGTGGACACCAGGAGCTCTCCCGTGACCCCGCTGTGCCCTTCCCCACTTCCAGCTCTACCTGCAATCCCGACACCCTCGGACAAGGTAACTGGGACTTTCTGCAACCTTTTGTTTTAATCAGAAAGTAAAATCTGCCAGATGCAGAACAGTAATGGCGGTAGAGGCAATAGTATGTTCTCCACTGCAGCCAATTTCACTGTCCAGAGGGACCTTAATTTGCTCAGAGAAAAAGGGAAGAAAATTCCAGAAACAGATGAGAAAGCCAGTAACAAATAGTGCTGCACCAGCACCACGCTCTCTAGAACTTTCAGTTCTATAATAATTTGACAGATATGCTAATGGTACCCATGTGGTGATGGCTGGATTAATTCTACTAGTAGAGATGCTGCTACAACATGGAAGTGGAGCAAGAACTTGGGTGGTTCTTCTCTGACAGCAGGAGGGTCCCCTCAGGCCTCTGGTGGCCCGTGGTCACTCGTGGCTCTAGCCATTCCCCCGGCGCTGGCGCAGTTGTGCCTACCTCACAGAGCGACGGAGGAGGAGTTGGCCACGATTTGTCCAAAACATTTTTTGGTAAATTACGCTTGAGGTTCATCAGGAAGGAGAAACGGATGTAATCAAGGAAATACTCATTCTCTGGGCAGCGGGGGTGGTTCCGGTAAATAAAACCTTTAATGAACCTGAGGAAGAAGAGAATTATATTAGAAAATTAGGGAAGTGGTTGAAGTTAGTGGTATTTAGAGGTCTCTTCCCATGAAACCGTTTTATGGGCTTTATTTAGTAGCTGTAATTTATTTAAAAAAAACCAACCTCGGCTCCGGCAGTTACGAGCAAGTTTATTCTTATCATCTCATTGTTAAGTAAGTGCCCATTGGAGGGCCTGGGTTATTCTTTACGCACCTTCTGATAGTCTCCACTGCCCACTTCTTCTTGGCAGCTTTTCGGCGTCCCAAGGTTCCCCGCCACCACGACTGGATCGCTATCGCTACAAAGAAAGGAAGATGTTGCACTAAGCGAGCTCCTTCCTCCCAATATTGATTGACTCCCTACAAAACTGGCAACAAGAAACAGCCTTTGCCGTGGCATATGGGAAAGAAGCTGGTTTAAGTCCCTAGCAATATGATACAGTAGATAAATGCCCACCAAAAGCACCATCAGATGGGAACTGCTGCGTGGGGGCTGCTGGGTGGACCTGAGTCAAGTCTGCTGCTCTGGCTCAGTCTCACAGACTAGACGTGGAAGGCCTGGGTACCACACCAGCATCTCCCATTCCACCTTCAGCAAGGCTTTGGGAATGTTCCTTCCTGCACATCACATGTGAGTCAACTCTGACACCAACAGCCGCGTCCAGCCCTGCAGTCTCCTCTCTCCTACCTGAGTGCTTCATGTGCAGGAATTTCTTTCGACGGTAGAAACCTCTCCACGTGGCCTGCATTTTTGTTGCTGAAATTGCAAGAAAAACAGCAATTCGGAATTGTGACTAAGCAGATTTTAGTAGCGAAAGGCTCAACTTCTTCAACAAAAATTCCTCTCCAAACAAAGAGCAAAAAAAAACCAATCAGAAAGCAGACAGCTCACTGCCCATGAAGCTGCTGCAGAGTGTGACTCACCCAGGCTCTGCTTCCTCACTTCCAGAGCATCTTCTGTTGCAAACAAGGTCTTGGGAAAGCGGATAAAAATCTTTGTTCTAGAAATAGAAATGCAGAATTACGTTTAACATGCCAGAGGAGTTTGTTCCCTGCCCTCAGCATCCCCTTTGGGAGCTCTAATCTTCTCCTACCCACTAGACAGAGAAGCCTCATTTAAAAGCAGTGACACGGATGTCCAGTGATTCATAATCTCAGATTAAGAGAAGAACTAACCGTCCCATTTTGTATTCTTCCTGTTTGTATCCAAGATGCTTCACCAGCACAGCCACCCCGTCGTAGGGCCGGCCGTCCCAGGTGGGCCATGTTTCTGGACAAAGGGATTTGTACCTGTGAAGCGAGAGCAGAGGGAGTCTCAGGGAGAGCGGCCCAGTCTCTGGCCCAACAGGAAGGGCCATGCTTCTCACTCCCTCAGAAAAATAATGTTTCAGGTGTCAGGGCTGCCTCTGCTGTTCAGAACATCTGAGGGACCAAGACCAGAGGGAGGGAGCAGCAGGGAGGGGGAAGTCCAAGGCAAGCCTACCTCTGGAGAAACACTTCGTATTTTCTTCGATATGCAAATCCAGCTCTGCGCACCCTGAGGTTCTCCATCAGCCCGAGGTATTTCACTTGATGTCGGATTATGACTTCATCAAATCGATCTTGAGAGAGCATGAAAAGAGAAACAGGATCAGCGTGTAGCTGTGCCTTCACCTGGAGAAGGGGAATGCTCCGTCCTTGGTTATCCTACACAGTTACCTTTAACCTCTAACCCATCCTCGCCCAGCAAGTCTCACAGAACTTAGTGTCTCCTGTCTTCCCCCCCTCCACCTTTAATACACATTTCTATTTAGTTCCAAAAGAAGTTTTCCTTCAGGATGTCCTGCATATACAGGAGGAAGAAATGAGCAAAATAAAGGTCATTAAAAGGAAGTTACGTAAATTAATAATTCTTCACTTTAAACACAACCCTACTCCACCCTGACCAGTGCTCCCATCTGATCCCTGGCCCCCGGTACTGCCACCACCTCCCTACGAGAAGCTCTGGCTTAGACCCCAAATAAAAAAAAAAAGTCTTGCAGGACTCTTCCTTTGAGCTCCTTCCTTTCTGTCCCTCACTGACTGGGATCTGATGGTCTGTATCTATCTGTCATAGAGAAAAAAAACCAAGAGGAAGCATCCCCAGGGTCATACCAGCCTGTTTGGCATCGTTAGGTTTAATGCAGCGAATGTAGGAGGGCTCCTTGGACATCAGGATTTCCATGAGCTTGGAGAGGCTGTTTTTAAACTGAGTTGCTGCCTAGGAGAAAAGAGAGAGAACCACGCATGAAGCGATGACTTGTAGCTGGTACTTGTGACTGCACAACAAAGCTGTCCCCCAGCTTTAGATGTGAGAGGCTTGCGTTCAGATGACTGTGTTAGACAGAACATGCCTTTTAGAAAGAGGAAATAATCCCACTTCCACCCAGCTCTGGTGTTCTTACCGTTTCAGGTCTCTTTTTGTCTGTCAGCTCTGTCCTGTCAAAGCACTGATTTATGATGGGATTCTCAGAGTTGCACATGGTCTGTAGAGAGAGATGTTTTCAGAAACACAGTACAGAGTATTCTTCAGAGAACTAGCAAAGAAACATGGGACAAAACTGTTTGTTTGGGGTTTAAATTTCTTTTGCCTTTTAATAATAAAATTAACTTTGGGCACCTCGATGGAGCTTTTCATAGTGCAGCCCCATGGACATGCATTCTCCAGGTGGAGTCTAGAAGACTCTTTTCCCTCAGGTGCCCACCCCATTTTAAACCTGACTCCGTGTTCTGCTGAGTCTTGGAAACGTCCTCCATCCACACTCACCTCCTTCAGGTTCCGAAAGAGCAGGTCATTGTTTTTATCTAGAAAACCTGCAAGAAAAAGAAACCGCTCAGGCTGCCACCGCTGTTCCACAGGAACTTCACAACAAGGCAGGAATTTGAGATGGGAAATTAATCTGGTTAACGAGAGGGTGTGTGGATGGACTCTATGCCCAGATTTTTCTTTACTATACAGTGAGGCTGTTTGAACTCAAAGGGCAGAGGACGGGGGGAGGTTGAAGGACCGAGAGCAGCAGCGATGGTGCCCACACTGACCTGCAACACTGTAGGTGACGTCTCCAGCGTAGTGCAAAAGGCGAAACTCGTCCCGCCCCAGTGACTTGCGAGTCTTTTGGTCGGCGAGCTTGTGCCTGGAAAGAAGCTCCATGAGAAACAAGCATTTGTTCCGTGGGGGGATTCACTTCAAAAAGCACTATGGCATTTGATCCCAGAGTGGGACTGGGTGGGCACCAAAGGGGGACGGGGAATAAATCTGACTTGCTGACTTTCAAGGCCAAAAGTAAATTAAAAGTTACCAACCAGCAAATCATAAAAATGTCATAAAATGTATTTATGTTTGTTTCAAATGGATGAACTTTCAGCTTCCTGGCGAGGTTGCAGAGTGGTTCTGGGTGCACATGGAATGAGAGCAGAGGCAGTGGGCAAGAGGGCAGGGGAGACGCTGGCAGCAGCCTGGCACCCTCCAGACATGCCACGCAGACCCTGCTTGGAGCACAAGCAGAACATTCAGTAGCAATAAAAAGATATTTGGAGCTCCAGAACTGAGGTCAGCAACCTGAAAGGTTCACGCTGGTTGGGCTGGAGCAGCAGCAGTACGGTTACCAGACTCAGAGGAGGATATCAGTACCCTCTGGGAAGCAGATGGGCACGAAGGTGATGTGCTGCAAGATAAACGTCTCCATTTCAAAAGCACCAGCACTGCTGAAATCAGTCAAGTGCGATACACATCTGAACACTATTACCAGTAACATACTGCTCCATGTTCTAGTGATTCCTAGGCCTGACTTGAGTCATCAGTCCCCTTTCCCCAGGACTGGGGAATGATCTGGCCTCATACTCCAAACCAGAGAGTTCACCCCTGAAGTACTGGGCCAGGTCTTGGAAGAGCCAAGAAGCTGCAAGCCTGCAAATTCCTTGGACATACTAGCAGCAGGATGGTAGGAAGAGATAAACTTGCTTATTCTGCATTATCTTAACCTACAACCTAGTCTCTCTGCAAAAGAAAACATGATCATCTCTTCTGTAGGACCCCATATTCTTTGGATGCTGCTGCTATACACACAGTGAGTTACTGTTCTCTAGGAATAATTAAAGCTCAAGGCTCCAGCACACACTTGGAACCTACCAGAGTAACTGCCCTCAGCTATGGGAGCACTCACGTGACAAAATGAGGGTGGTTCTTCACAGTTTCTTCCAGTTTCTCCAAGAACGTTGTATCTGTGGCATCCCCAGGTCTCAGGCACTCTTCATCCTACAAACACACACATTCCAGCGCTGACTTCTTGCTGGGCTGGTCAGCGCACAGGCCGGCTCTGACTGTCTCTGACACCATCCGGGTTTGACCCTTCGGCCTTTTAACAGGCAGGGCAGCTCTTAGTTCTACAAATCAAGAGCTGTCGAGCTGAAAAGGAAAACACTGTCCTCCTTCCAGGCTGCCTGGATTGGAAGCTTCTCTCCCAAGAGCAGATGGAGGCGATACAACATGACTTTTAACAGTGTCACTGTTCAGTCTATCTTGGCTCTTCCCACCTGCCCAAATAACCCTAATAAAGCTCAGGTCTTCTTTTCTCCTGTGTTCTTCCCCTTTGTTTTCCACTTCACTACCCCAAACTTTTAATTTAGAAAGGTG
This sequence comes from Eurystomus gularis, assembly GCA_013400335.1. Lineage (NCBI taxonomy): Eukaryota > Metazoa > Chordata > Aves > Coraciiformes > Coraciidae > Eurystomus > Eurystomus gularis. The sequence goes on along the minus strand of VZZY01009599.1, from coordinate 189,621 downwards.
TTGTCAACTCACCAGAATAGAAATGATGCCTTTGAATTTCTCTTCCACCAAATCACAAATTATTTTGTTATTGAAATACTGAACTGGTTCCCACTACAGAGACAAGAAATCACACTTGAGTGAAAACAATTGTAGACTGGAAAAAAACCATGAAAATTTCACAACATTTCTGACAGCACTGCACTTAAATAATCTTTCTGTCAAACTTGAAGCCAAGCTTTGTCACTCATCAAATTCATTTTCCTAATATCCCCTTGAAAAGCCTGGCTTTCTCTCAGAGTAGGACTGGAGTGCCATTCCTCACTCCAGCTGTAACACACCAAAGTGTTACAAAAAGAAAGGAAAAAGGAGCACTCGGTAACTCATTTACTTTGCAGACCATGACTAGCAGCTCCCGCTCCACCCATCTGCCCCAGGTCTGCAGGAGGTGCTAAAAGGAGACGGTGGAAGTGGGGGTGGTGGCTCTTACCGCGATGCCTTCCGACTCGTACTCCTCCTGTTCTGACTTGAGCGTGAGCTCGATGAAGAGCTGCTGCAATTTTTCATTACAATAATTAATACAAAATTGCTCAAAGCTGCAAACAAAAATCAGAAAAATAATCACTCACACTGTACCAAGCAAAAGAAGCTGTAATCAGCGGGCAGAAGCATGAGGAGGTCTGTGTAAATCAAGAGCTTTTGTGAAACATTTGTTTAGGCGATGTGTAAGTTTAGTCAGTTTATTACTTAGTGGATCTCATGAAAGAGTTCCAGAAGGTGGGAAAAAAGGACATGAAGGGTGGAACACAGCGGAACACTAAAACATTTAAGAAAAGCCCAATAATGCTGCAAATCTGAGTGTCTCAGTTCATTGCTACCTGCAGAGCCAGCTAGGTTCCAGACCCCGACACAGCTGGAGTTTGATAGTGGTGTTTTCCCACCCACACCACCGTGGAAAGATGCCACAGCAACCACCACTGTGCTAGAGAGCTGGGCAAAGGCATGGTGGAAGCTGTTGTGTGAATCTGCCCCCAAAAGACAACAGTATCTTTAAAAACCAGGAACAGCAGCAGCTGTAAATGCTAAATATTAGCGGGGTGCCCAAAGTGCTAGAAACCCTGTGATTATCAGTTACTCAACTGATGCCCTAAAGTTGAAAGGTCACCTCTTTCTCCAAGAGAACCAGAGATGGAATAATGTCTTATTTCACAACGGAGAGAAAACGGTATGATGAATGAAGTCATGCAGAGTTTACTTGAAACTCAAAGACGCTGACTGAAACAAACCTGTTGTGCTGGAAAACCTCAAATCCATAGATATCAAGCAATCCTAAAACTGTTGTACTTCTCCAGCCTGGAAACTCTCCTTCCTGCAACAGGGCAAAAAATGAATGTTGATACATACAAATCAATGTTGACACGTACTCACAGCTACGCCTCATCACCGGATCTTACCCATTCAGTTACAGCATTTCCTCCTTACCCTCTTCTTAATGGAAAACTCCTTTCGAAATGGCCGTACAGCATGGAGCTACCATTTCTCTGCTCTGCAGCTAACGGATTTCAAACTTCCCTTCACACAACAAACAAAAGGTTCATTTACCTTGTAAGCAAGAGACTTGTTAACCTTGTTCACCAGCCAGGAGAAGGTGCGTCCGTAGATGGCCTTGGCGAGCGCGTCCCTTGCGTAGGCCGCCTGCTCCAGGTTCAGGGGACTGATGAGCTGCGCGCAGCAGGAGAGAAAAGCCGTTCAGCAGCCGTTCCGCTGAGGGATTAAGTTTCCCACGTTCATTGTTAATAAACAGCCCCTCAGCAGCACCTGGGCTCAGCTCACATCACCGTCTCCCAGCCGTACAGGCTGCAAGTCACTGTTAGGTTGTGGGGCTGCTGCGCTGACACCTCCTTTGACCAGTGAGAAGCGAACTGGCTTGTTCTGGTAAGAGAGCTGATGGGCTACGGCTAGCTGGATTTAATTCCATATGCCACCTGGATCCCCAGTTCATGTTCTTACCTCCTCTCCTTTTGCTATGATCTTCTTGTGGATCAATGCATCTCGGAGAACAGAGCCCTCAACTGCTAGAAGCTGCAAAGCAGTAGAATATTAAATTAGTTTGTGAAGCAGCACATTTAACTTATAGTAGTTTTAAGACATCAGAAAGGCTAGTTCCTAAAACCACAGTCCAGCAGAACAACCCTTTACTTCCCACTGGCACTGCAGGACTCTTCCCTTTCCTCTCACTCACCATCTCCTTTCTGGCAGTGATAACCTCACAGATGAACTGGCTGGACTCTTGTGGCACAAAGAACTGACTAAGCAAAGCCACAAGGGTTCTGCTTCCTTTAAAACTCTTCTCCAGAGTAGGTCTATTCCTACCCCACTGCCTGAAGATGAAAACCTTGTCACAGAATTATAGAATTGTTTTGGTTGGGAATGACCTTTCAGATCAAGGAGTCCAATCATACCCCCTGCACTGCCAGGTCACCACTAAACCACGTCCCTCAGCACCCCATCTCCAGGGCTTTGAAACCCCTCCAGGGGATGGAGGCTTCAACACTGCCCTGGGCAGCCTGGGCCAGGGCTTGACAACACTTCCAGGGAAGGCGTTTTTCCTCATGTCCAACCTAAACCTCCCCTGGCACAACTTGAGGTTGTTTCCTCTTGTCCTGTCACTTGTTCCTTGGGACGAGCCCAACCCCACCTGGCTCCAACCTCCTTCAAAGGAGTTGTGGAGAGCAGAAGGTCTCCCCTGAGCCCCCTTTTCTCCAGGCTCAACAACCCCAGTTCGTGGTAGATCAAGTGGTACATAGAGAAGCTGTCAGTTAAAGGGTTTTGATGTTAATATCTGCATTTTATTTAGGTCAAATAAAAGTAAATTTATGAAACTTCAAAATCATATTCTAAAATGATACGATGGCACCAAGTTCAAAATAAGGAAACCTCTCCAATTCATCTTTAACGTAATCTGTCTCTACCTGGCGATACTCACCCTGGCCAGGTATTTGATCTGATTCTCTGTAGTGACCTGAGCATTTCCCTGCTCGTCAGCAGCAAACTGCACGTTCCCCAGATGCAGAACACTCGCAACAATGCTCAGCAGATCCTAGGGTGGATGCAACAGGCAGAAACCAGGATGATGAAACCAACATAAATGAGGTTTTTGTGTTAATTAACATTTTATGAGAATGGTTTGTATCTTTTTGAGGATTTTTGCAGAGAATAAATTCACCCTGAAGGTTGCCTTTGGTCAGAAATAACAAATCAAAGCAGAAAAAGTAGGAAAACCCCTTGTGCTGTCAAACATGTCTTACCTCCACCTCGTTGTCATTGAAGCTTATAATGGACAGAGCTCTTCGCACAATCTTCCAATCATTTTTATCATTTATGGAACTGACCCTTGCACAGTGACCCTAAAAAAAGACACAGTTTGATATAAATAAGTATGTAATTGTCAAAGATATATTCCTCATGCTCAATATCCTTCTGCCACGTGTTTCTTTTCATAGCAGTCATCGCAATGTTAGTTTTTAAGTGAGAGAAGGAAACTACAAAGTCAACTGAGAATAAATTAGTCCTAAAATATAACAATAATATCAGAATTACCAGTTAATGCACACCTTTACTAAGTAGTGATACTGCTGTGGGCTCTTTTCGAGGCCCAGCCTCCGCAGCAAGTCCTCTTCCCCTCCCTCTAGCAGCTGGTAGAAAATATGGAAGTTCCTTTCTCCATGATTCTGGTGCACAACTCGGGACTTCTCCAGGAGGTAGTTCAAGATGTGGCCCCCAACAGGAGCTCCCTAAATCAAAGCAGATACATTGAAATAGTTCATCAGGATAGAGGAAAATATTTCTGCTACTTGGTAGTCTATTCAAAGACAAATAGGGCACAAAATGACAGCTACAGAAAGTCAGAAAATTCTCTGTCGGTCTGCACGAGCTATCGAGTGACAATAACACGCTGTTATACAGACCACGGCTACAGCTCATCCCGAGTGGGATCCTGACTTGTGGAAAATTCCTCTCAGAAGGAATTCAACACTAAAGAAAAGCAACAAAACCATGACTGTGGAGGGATTACACACTGAGATGTTCAAACAACTGCAGTATGTTGAGCTACTCCGTACTTGCACCATGCTCATAGCGTGGGGCAGTTTGGATCATAACCGAAACCAACACTACACAAAGTTACACGGGACAGAGACTCCCCATCACAGCTGGTGGATGTGGATTTCGTTTGGAAGCATCCATTTGCATGGTGCACAAATACCCCAGAAATAGTGGGGTTTAATCTCACTGTATCCTTATGTAGAGAAACAAGGGAAGAAAGAAAGGGAGGCGTGTACTATAAAATCCTCTGGACCTAAACTTTGCTACCACAGACTCTGCTTAAGCCATTGTCAAGAGAACCCAAAGCAATCGCTCTGCATGCACACCAGTACAAGAAAGCACAGGCCACGGAGCCTTGCTATGACCAGGACCAGTTCTGGAGTGTAAAACCAGATTTTAAGTTACCCTGTAATCAAACTGCACGTCCATGTATTTCCCAAATCGGCTGGAGTTGTCATTCCTAAGGGTTTTTGCATTTCCAAAGGCCTAGAATAAAAATGATTAGGGAAAAATAAGTAAGTATCCAATAAGAGGATTTATAAACACTTTGGTGAAGCTGCCAGTTGTTTCTTTACAGCCATTAAAGCCTGGGTTTGACCTTTTTGCAAGGGAAACCACAAAGGAAACAGATTGCTTCCCAAATTCTAATGCTGATCTTTACACCCAGCACAAGCACTGCAGATGGAACGCGCCTCTGAAAACACTTCTGTTCTATCCTAGCAAGCTTATTTTAATGCCCGTTCACTGATGACAACATATGTCATGTCTGACAGTTTTTTCAAAGCTTCCTCTTCCATCGCAGCTCTTCGCTTGCAGCGGGCACTATTCTAACAGGCCTCGGTCTGCCAGGCTTTCCCCTCTCATGGCGAGCGCACCTTTCCCAGGCAGGCATCACACATTTGATATGGAAATATCCAAGGGAACTCCAAAGGCGGCTCAGGGCTGGACACTAGAGGACACCACAGCACTAGAAAATGCACCCACAAATGCATTTCTCAGAGGGCACCACAGCGGATGTGTCTGCTCTGGCTTTGCAAACTTCTGCAGCGCACCAGAACTGTTCCCACGCCCAGGGCCTCTCTCCCTGCAGCCTGGCTGCTCCAGAGCTGCTCCTGGGGCACTGGGAAGGGCTGAGCAAGTTCCGCAGAGACGGTTAAATCTTTGGCTGGGAAGCAGAGCGGGATTCCCCTTGTGTGCCGTGCAAACGTACTGTCCACACGCTGTGAACCAGCATTCCCAGGACACACTATCCGCTCTGGGCAGACAGCTCAGCTGTGCCCAGTGGGGTCCAGCTGCTCCCACCCCCTCAGCTGGAAAATGTGAGTGCTGCTGGTATGAGTCCATGTCAAGTTTCCGTGCTGCAGGCTCTAGAGTTACCTCCAGGACGGGATTGGATTGTAACAGGCGGTCCTTCACCATTTCAACCTGCTGGCTGGCTGGACAGGTTATGGCGTAGTACTGCAGGATCTTCTTGGTGGCCTCCGTTTTGCCAGCCCCGCTCTCCCCAGAGATCAGAATACACTGATCCTTCCTCTCCGTGCGCAGGGAGCGGTATGAATTGTCTGCAATAGCGTAGCTAAGGGACAACGATAACCAGGAGTTAGTGTTTCCACAAGCAAAGGGCAGAGACTCCTCAGCTAAGACTACCCCACAGTGCCAACTCCTAGCAGAGGTACCTCAAAAACACCCCAAAATGTGTCCATGGGCTAAGAGCAAATTGCAACTGCATGCTGGCAAGGACACAGGAGGTTGCTGACTTCCCAATACACATCTTAGCCACTGAGCCAAGTTTCTGCACAAATCTATCCAATTCCTTTAAAAACTGTTCTTTTAACTCTCTCTGGCAAGAAGTTTCTGCAAAAGACAACTAAACAGCGCAGATAAACCTACAGTTCTAAATGCACATGATCTCTCAACGTTGGTCCTGCAGCGCAAGAAAGCTTTACATTCAGGAAACATTTCGTTTTCCATCAGTCTTTATGCCAGTTTATCTTTTAAGTGATGACACATTCAGAAAGTCACAACTGCACTTTGCTACCTGGGTGGCTCCTACCAAGTGGCTCCAGAACAGCCCCACCTCGTGAAGCTCCTCTCGGTCATTAGGAAGAATGGGATAAGCCAGCACCAAGTAATAAGCATCCTGTTTAAGCCAGCATCCAACCTAGGCCAAATGCTACTCAAAACACCAGAGGGTTCCTCCTGCCTGCGTACAGACAGGGTTTATTGCTGCTCACCCCAGAACCCCGCTTCTTCCTTTGCTACCTTTTCTTTCTTTTCTCTTTTCCTCCCCGCACACACCAGACAGGATCTTAGACCAAGAACCACACACGCTTTTACAACACCAGGGAGCAGGAGTCTGACAATGGTGGCAACAGCTTAGAGAGGAAAAGAAAGACCAGAGAGATGCAGGGGAAGAGGATGAGAAAAGAGGAGCGCTAGCCCTTCACAGTGCACTTGTATAAGAAGACCTCCACAACAATATTTTCAGCTGTCCCACATGTGGTGACAAGCAGATATTCTGTCTTCAGACACTTGACAACCTTTTAGTAGCTTTGCTTTTTTTTTCTTCTTTAAACTCTCACACTGTGAAATTAATTAGAAACAATCACGCCAAAATAAGAGCTGTGGCCTTCTCAAGTCTATTAATACCTGGTGCTAAGGCAACACCAACGAGCTACTTAGCAACACAACTGCACACGCACCCCACTGAAGTCATCAGGTCCCTTCTCTTCCCATCCGAATTCTGTCTTTGGAGTATTTTGAAAACTGTTGAATTAAATGTAAATATAATCTAAATTTTATGAACTGCCTCTAGACTGTGCGCCTTTACTGGGTGATTTTCTAGCGCTGTGAGCTCACACAGAAAGCTGGCAGTCCTGTACATCACGCGCAGAATCACTTCACTTAAAGGTGTTTATGGTCCCGTTTGTAGCCACCATCTCTGAAGCCCCTGGCAGGCTGTGGACAAGACAGGATGTGACAGATCCCTCTGGGAAGGATGCTGTGTTTCAAGCCCATAGCGATAACTTTTCTCCTTTCAATGACTGCACGTGACGCACTTCCTGCAGAACCCGGTGCTCAGGCTTAGCCTTGCACTGTTCTGACTCTGGAACAGCCATCTTGATGGGTTTTGTCTTTCTAGAATCAGTTTGGAGTAAGAGAAAGAGAATACTCTAAAAGGAGAAGGATGGAGAGAATAAAAGGAGAAGCATGGAGTACTACACTATGGAGCACGTCAGTGCTCTCCAGGATATTTTTAAATGTGTAAATAATCAAATAATGTAAAGTAAACCATCAAATAATGTCTTTTTTTTTTAATGGAACAATAAAAATGGTTAATAAAAAATTGTTCTCCCAGTTGGAGCAGCACTGGTGTTTGGTACTGTCCTTCTCAAGGGCTTGCTTATGAGCTGCACATTTTACTATTTCTCATGGGACTAGTTAAAACAAGAAAAGAAAACAGTTTAAGAAATAATCAGCTGCTTTGTGATTTGAGTCACTTTATGTAGCACGTACAGGAATTAAAGCGTATCTGTGACGTTACACATCAGCACTGCCATCGTGCTCCTCCTGTACCTACTGCACACAAGCCAAATGGTAGCCACAGTCCCAACGATTTTCCAGAGAGTCACAAAATTCTCATCTAAGGACAAAGAAGCCCGTAAGAGTGCCCTGATCACAGGCAAAAGCAGCTCCATCTAGGCCAGGTCCGCCTGGAAGGCAGGACTGAAGGTAACCTGCGCAGCAGCAACGATCTGCAAGCAAGAGCTGATGGTGGAGCTGAGGCTGGGGTGAGGCTGGAGAGGCCGCGGCCGGAGCTGCTGCCCCTGCACCCTCTTGGCTGCTCCACCATGAACCCCTTGATGCTGACTGAAGCCACTGCTGGTTACCTTCCTGGGGCACCTGCACAGAGACACCAGTTTTGACACATCTAGATCAAGGGGAGAACTCAGGAGGTTTGAATGCAGGTGTTCTTCAGGTTTAATTATCCCCCATATAGGTCCACACTAAAGCATCTCAAATACTGTAAAAATCACACTTTTATCACAACAAATACAACCTCAAGTGTTTAGACTTGCCCAAGTAACGGTGTTTCTCCATCTCTGTGCTTGCAGCACATTCTGTTTTGCTTACTCTCCTGGGCTGTGTGCCAGTAATAAGAAACAATCCAAATGGTTTGCTCAAAAATAATACCATTTACTCTTCCAAGATCTCTTTTAAAAAAAAAAATCAAACCAACAAAAAAAAAAACCAAAACCACACCACAAAAAAAAAGCCTCCAAGAGGTGCTCAGAATTTGGCCCACGGTCCTGGAAGAGAACATTTTGGAGCCAAATATCCTCAGCTCTCAGTCATCTTTCAGTCTGATAAAAAAAAATTCAAATGCTTTCAAAAATAACTTGAAACCTCAAACTTTTTTTTTTTTTTAATGGGAAATTGGGAATGCTCACCAGGCCAGACCATGTAAATAAATACATTCCTTGTTCCAACAGGCTGACGGTATCTTAGCAACAAGGGAAATACCGGATAAATATTGGTCAGGCAGTAACAGCAGAGGTAGGAAAGAAACCACCACACACACAGACACACTCTTTCCCTCGTTAGCCCTATGCTGAATGAGCGATGCAGCAGCAGGGGAAACTCACAGCCTGGACACGCAGACCCCAAGTAACCCTGGAACAATGAACTCCTGTCCTGCCAGGGCTGGGTAAGCAGCTCTGTTCCTCCAGCCAGGAAGGAACCAACTCCCTTTCCAAATACTGCTCTTGCAAAGGCAACTCATCCTCTTTGGAGCGAGGAACAGGAATAGAAAGAGCCGCACACCACACCCTCTGAAGGATCCTTTGTATCCCTCTGATTTTCGGTGCTGCATCTAGGACGGGGAACAGTCCCATTTGCTTGTTTTCACATGTCATTATTGCACACGCCTGCGTGGGAAGGGCACAAACTGCACTGTTTACCCACAGGCCACTCACAGGTGAGGAGAAACTTCATAGAAGCTGACACCACGGTACCGCTCCATGTTCTGTTTACTGTAGATTTCCAGTTCCTTGTATGGATTAACAGACACCAGAACCGAGCCAATATATGTCTGAAAAAGACAACACAAAGCAGGGAGGCTACAGAGGGTCTGGCAGAGGATGTCTGAGAGCCCACACTGCTCTGAAGGCCATGTGCTGCTGACAAGTGCTGCCTGTCCCAGTGTACTGGGGATGCTGCTGAGGGCTTCCAAAGAGGCCAAGGGTGCTGAAGAAGCGACCTCTCAGCAAAGTGACGATGACTTTGCAGGAGTTACGCCAGACATGTTATCCTTGCTGAAAAACCAGTACCTACAAGCAGTTCTAACAAGCAAGAACATGGGACTATTTCTGATACACCGTTTGGGATCAGGTCCAAGCTGGGGGGGCTTTCAGCAACGCCAGGAGTGAATTCGTGCAATGGAAGAATGTGGTGTGAGTTGGATTTTCAGTGCTGGCAAGACCCGTAAATGCCAAGGGGCCTCAAGTGGAGTACAGCAATGAGCCCCCACATCTGTTAACATGACAGTGTCCCAGACTAGTTCCAACACGAGCAACCAATGGTCTATTAAACTTGATACCACCACCTCCAAAACCAACTGCAGAGCAAAGCTATGGTATGTCTTCTGCACCAAACACCCAAACTCAGGTTGCTGGTGAACACTTTGGCATCTGTCACTCTGCTACTCACATAGATCAAATTCTCCTTGAAGCGCTTCCGCAGGTTTTCAATAAATGCTGCTTCGCTGGTGAAGTTCTCAAGCAGGACAAAATCCTGCACCCCGACGCGGTCGCGGGCTGTCAGAGCACTCTCCATGGTCAGCCGGATGCCGTTAGTCCCCGCTCCCTGCAACCAAAAGCAGAGCAAAGTTGAGAGATCTGTGGTTTTGTCCACAAGAACCATTAACCACAATTACCCACAGACAGCCTATAAACAGGAGAGGAGCCGAGAATAACCCCACTACGACTGTTGAAAACGCCGGTCAGTGTATCGTAACACTTCATCAATTGGTTTGTACTAATTGCCCTGATGGAAGACAAGCCAGCATTAGGGAAAGTTTACTGCTAAACTTCCAACAGTTTTAAATCAATCAGTCAAACAAGCATTTCATAAGAAGAGTAACACTTCGATTTCCTTTCTCAGGAACCCTTTAGCAGGAGTGAGACTGAAATGTTTCTACTTTTCTCTCTCATTTTATCACGGGAAGTCATTTTGAGCTAAGGAACCTTTTATGACTAATGATGATTCATCTCATGAGCAAACAGCTTCACGTTGCTGACCAATTTAAAAGCTTTAGCAAGATACCCAGCGGGAAAACTCTGGGAAAACTCAAGAGCTACTGAGAAATGGGCATTTCTGCATCCCATGCCACAGAATTTAGACTGACACACTAACATCTATCCCATGCATCACGCAACTTCGATTCCCTGACCCTCTTTTAAAGGTGACATTTACAGCGTGATGTGGTTCAGAGACAACCATCTTCAGAAAACACAGGTCTGCTGACTTCTCACTCCACGTACTAAACATCACGTACTAAAACGGAGAGGAAATGTGCGCCAAGTGACTCAGTCACTACTTGCAGGGAAAATTTCTACACAACGGACGATGTATGACACAAAGAAGATGAGAGATACCACAGAAATCAGAGACGGGAGATACAACGGATTAAACGATTTGCCTCACCTCAGTCTGCATTTCCTTATCCTATTTGTAAATCCTTGCTTTGCAAACTCCTCACAGCAAGCACCCTTCTCCCAAATGATTTCTTTAAAGCACTAATGCATTCCACTGAATCTGTTGGTATATTCTGGGATGTTGCCATCGCTGGCACAAACACCACTGGTGCTCGCTCCTGAAGGGGCTCACGCATTACCAGCAACACGCAGGCACCTTCTCCTGCAGCAGTTGTTACAAGCCAGGGACATCGGACCCCGGCTGCAATGCTGTCATCCAGCCCCAGACCCTGCACAGCGATTGTTGCTGACTCATGCTGTAAGGTAGTTCTTTTCTGCTCCTTCTCGAAATATAATAGTGGTCAGAGCACAGGGACTGGTGGCATGCAGGGAAAAAAAATACAACCTTGGTCAGAAGAAAATCTACTTTAAGTTTTGTTAAGTAGTAATAAAGGCAAGACCCAAAGAAGTGTAAATTTGGGCCCAAATGGTGCAATTTCCCTCAGTCTGCAGTTGTTTGGACTTACCAATCATTTACAAACGCAGTTTTGCCTATTTCTGCAAGTTATAATTGGTTTCCTTTCCAAAAGCCCAGAGCTTGGCCGTAAGTGATTGCGTGAAACCAGGAGCTTTCAGAAAGAAAAATTAATTTCTCCTGGAAATTTCAAATCCAGATCCACTGTAATGACTCAAACATCACAAAGAAACATCATTTTCATTTCCTTTTTTATCTTTTCCAGTTAGTCTCATGATCTGGAAGGCCTGTTTTCTAAGCTTTGAAAGGTTCAGTTTGGGAGGAATTCTGCAGATACTGTTATTAAATAATATTTTTTAAATCCCCCAAACTTTCCAAGCCAGTTCCTCCAGACCTTGAGCAAAGTGCTTTGTTGTCATCTTCTCCCCTCTTTGCCAAGATGAAAAGGATAAGCTCTGGAGAAGGAAGGTGGTGAGATAAAGGACAATACTGGCAAAAGAATTAGAGATAAATCCCATACAAATAAATTCTGCCTAGAAATTAGAATCCTTCTACCAGAACTGTGCAATCCTGGAGCAGGTTTTGGACAAGGTAACGGGAACAAAGGCAAAACCAAAAGAAAATAACTAGTTTTCAAGCGGGTAAGTTTATTAACACGGTTTTAAAACACAGCTGCCTCAAAAATGACTGAGGAGAAACTTCCACCCTCGCACAGTTAATCCAAGTTTATATAATCCTGAAGACTTTCACAGCAAACGTCACTAGCAATTTCAGCAGCTCTTTCATCAGCCACTCCCTCCAGCTGAGGACAAGCTGATCCCGGCTGTACACATCCAGCCTACGGAAGAAGCAATCGATCCAGCTCACAACGCCGAGCACGGCACTTTGGCCGCCTCCTCTGGGACAGGCATTTAAGGCTAAGCAGCTTCCAGTCTCCCCCACGCTTTTTTCTTCTCACTCGACTCCAACCTCTCTCCATGAGAACAAAGTAACTACCTGAAGTTTTCAGTCCATTAAAGAACTTTTGAGCACTAATTAAACGTGACCAGGATACCCAGTCGACACACTGCAGTCAGGTTCTCCAGAACACCAGCTTTAATCACAGCATCGTACCCTCCCAAGCCTAAGTTCAATGCAAATATAAACGTCAGTCCTAAACCACAGCTGAGCCATCTGCCTTCTCTGTGCCAGCATTTGCTCATTTGCTTTATTGCTTATGTCCAAGTCTACCACCAACTGAAAATGTTGGCATTAACTGTTTGACTGCCAATGACTTCAACAGACACAATGTAAGAGGAGCTGAAAATAAATCCTTTTTGTCAAAATGGAAACAGAATGGCAATGCAGAGGGAAGAAAGTGAGGAAAGAAGACACTGTTTAGAAAAAAGTGACCACCGTGATGACCATATGCTCCTCCTGAATGCCGAGTGTGACAGTAAGGCACTGAATAAATTAAAGTAACTAAAAGGTTAGTTATTTTGTGTTAGCAGGCAGACATCAAATCTGGTGGCTGTAAATTGATGCTAGAAAACCCAATCTGGGGCATTAAATTTATGTTACAGAAGAGCTAATTAACCACTAGAGCAGTTTGCCTATGGACAGGACTGGCTCCCTCAGCATCTTCACAGCAGAGAGGATTTATCTCGGCCAAAACGCCTCCGGCTGACGTACAGTTCACTTACAACATCCTCTGCCCTGTGCTATGCAAGGGATCAGCTTGCACAACTCCGAAAGGCTTGTGGCAGGGAGCATGGATTCATGATAATTAGGACAATATAAGCTACAAGGGCCTGATTAGACCCTTTCCTATGAAAATCAGTTCTTCTTGAAGCTGCTAAGGGAGTGCAGTGGTAGACGAGCTGTTCTGATGGTAGGAAGAGCGAAAGGACCGTCCCACCCTGCCCTCTGCACAGCTGCACTCTTTGGCTTCCACTGGCTCTAGTACTTGTGCAATAAACTAGACTGGAAACCCGTCATGGATGAAAGCTAACTCAGATTTTTAAAATTATTATTTCAATCCAGTTCATTTTCCCACACTGGTTTCACACGTAATCACTCCCAATGGTCAACAGATAGAGCAGCACAAGATTGGGAACCACTGCAGAGACGGGCAGGAGCATTTCGGCAGCAGGGCCAGCTCCTGACATTTCTAAGCGCTTGTGAAACTCCCACCTAAAAGGCAAGTTGGTGCAGTCCAAGGGCTCACCACCACCAAACCAAACACATCCCCTCCTTCAGACTTTGCCCCCCCCGGCACGTGTTAACCCAAGTAACTACCTGTCTCTAAGCCAAACCAATGCAACGCTCTAAGCCAACAAAACGTCCAGGAAAAAAGGTGGTGATGTTTTTCTGTCAGTGTGGTGAGCTGAATCACCTGGCCATGAGGTTGGGCGAGTGTCAGCGGCAGGGCAGGGAGGACAGTCCTTGTGACAGTACCCAGTAGGTAGGTTAGCTCAGCCATGTGCAATTTCACCCTGCCTACAGGAATCAAAAGGAGGACCGGGCTAAGGATCCCTGTCTTTGTTGGATATACCACGCTCGTGCCACACCCAGCACAGGCTACAAACAGGGAATGACAGAAATTTGAGTAATCTCCATCTGATCTCGGTGCCTGTGGGCTTAGGAATGCCTGTGCCTTCTCTCTCAAACTCACCTTCCATCCCATGCTGCCCAATCACTGTCCTGACGGTCACTCCTGCTTGAGAGAGTACAGGCTGACTTTTGCCACTGCATTTTTCAAACCCACCTGGAGGCACGGTTCCAAGGGACTCATTCCCACACTATTTTAACCCACTCCTTGCTTTTAATCTCTTCTCCAGAGCCATCAGCACAACAGTGGCTCTCTGCCAGGAAAGGAAAAGCCGTCACTCCTGAATGGTGGGGACCACGCCAGTGCAATTACCACAGTGGTACTACTTCCACACGCCGTTTTCTTCCGTGTGATTAAGTTTTGGGAAAGACTTTTGGCTGGTGTAAACTGGTGCTGCTGAATGCAGCCTGCAGAGCTAGGTTTACGTTGGCCGAGGTTCCAGCCTTTCTTTGTATTCATACAAGAGTCAACAAGACCAGAAAATACTCTTCACAAAGGGCTCCTGGGAGTACAAAAGCACTCAAGACCATACCAAAGAGTTTCCTAAACTGAAGTCTCTGATATGTTCTTGTGAAAGTGTAAACAATTTTTGGTTTTTTAAATGATGGTAAATGCCAAAGTACAATAAGGACTTTCCTCTGTTTAGGGCTCGGAGACCTAACACACCTCAGAAATGAAAACCAAGATCTTTTGGTCTGCACAACAAAAACCAAAGAACTTGAGTCACTTGGTCTCAGCACAAGGGGAAAATTTTCTTTGGTCACTCCCACCACTGCCCTGTCGTGGCTGACCTTCGGCTGTGCAATACCCAGTAGCCCAATGTGTGTAGGAAGGAGCCTTTGACACCAAAATTTCCCAGCCTTGGTTTTCCCAGAGGGGCACCTGAGTGGTCAGTGTTGGCACAGCAATTCCAGGCACGCAAACGAACAGGCAGCACCTGGCAGCTCAGGAAGCTCCTTCCCTCCTGGGGTATCCAATGCACCTGAAAGCACCTGGAGCTCTCAAAGTGGTCTTAAACGGCGCAGGGAAGCTTTATAATCATCTGATTTAGAAAGAAAAGTCACACAATTTGAACAAAATTTCTGCCTCTACCTCTAAAATGTACATTTTCATATTTTCCTGACATTGCATTTTTACTAGCTAGCCAGTATCTGCTCAGCAGACCAGAAGACTTGTGCTAGAAGGACCACAGGAAGCGGGTGTGCATGGAAAGAGGCAGGCACCTTTATCTCGGTATCAAGTGAAAGATGATTGATCTGCAGGTTCCTGAAATAGTTACAAAGCCGGGAAGGGAAGAAAAGGCAAGAACGAATGTGAGTGGGAAGGGAAATTCAGATTAGATTCTGGAAGACAATAAGTCTGAACCAAGAACGAACTCCATGTGGGGCGGTGGCAGTTAAAACACACGTGTCTCCTGGATAGTATGACATTCTTCACTGCCATGCCAAAGCTGCAGGAAGGAAAATAAAAATTCCTCTGATTTCTACTCCACTCTACAGCCTGGAAAAGGGCTTGGACATGGCATGGGCTAGACAGCAGAGCAGACAAAAATCAACTCTTTTATCCAGGGCCTCAACTCCTGAGGTGCAGAACGGGATAGCTCTTCTTTAGAGAAAGCAATAATGAAAACAACTGAGGTGGACCTGGACCAAGGGATCTTAGTGAAGCATTTGCCACCTGCCAGCAAATCCCTGACAGATTGAGGGGCACCCTCCTCCCTTCTGCCACGCTGAAAGTTAGCTGCACATTTTGGACATAAAAAACTCTGTTAGTCAACAGCTGGGTTGGAAAGAGGGTTCTCTGACAGGCAGCTCCGTGTCTCACGTAAAAATCCTCTGTAGCCAACCACATGGATTTATCTGTGCTTTCTGAAGACATCTGAGCTCAGACAATAATTTATATGACCCAATTCTCATGTATTGGACTCATTTAATGAAAAAATGTACTAACAAAATGAAATGTTTTATTTTGCTAAGTCCAGGGAAGAGTGGAGTATTTCCCACCAGGTGGTAAGCTGCTCTGAGCAGACAACTTGAGGAAAAGCAGAACTGTCAGATCACACAGGATCAAAACCAGCTAACAACCCTGATGACACAGACTAGCAGAGTTAAAGGGAATAACTTCTACTTGCAAAAGAAGTCACCATGTCAGCAGCTGCCACTCAAGGACTGTTTCTAGCAGAATCAGTTTTTACTTTTGCTTCTTTTAGAGCAATGCATCGCCTAAGGACGCCTGGAGTCAGCTCAGAACCTGGTTCTCTCTCTCTGGTACTTCCCTCCTGATCCTAAACCACGTGTTGAATGGATTTAACTATAAAATATACTACTCAAAAAGTTGTATTAAGGAGAGAGTATTGCCATTTCCTTAACTAATCTCTGTAAATGGTTTATTTTCAAGTCTTCCACATTTTAAGTAGAGACAAACTGGAACACATTAAAACATAAAATAATTGGAAATATAGGAAAACTAGTTTATTCTGCTCTCACAGATTTGCTATGTCCCTGCTAGCAAATTGCCTAAAAGTTACAGTTCTGCCTCCCTCACTTTCCAACCTATAGAACCATTTAATACACCACCCTAAATTGCAAAGCAGAATGTGAAATGTATCACGCTGTCAGCATTCGGTATCTATGAACGCATGTAGGCTGTGGGGAGCTAGAACTGGGAAAGCAAAAATTTAATCTTTTAAAAAACAATAATTCAGGGTGTGGATGTTCCTGCAGTTAATTACAATGCTTGATCGATTTATTAATCAATGACATTTGACACTTGCAACACTCAGTATAGTTAAGAATCCATCTATAAGGAGCTCAAATGTAAATTAGAAATATAAATTATGATGGACCAAAAACCAAAGCAAGCCATGGAGATTTGCACGGCAAGCAGGTAATATCAGTTGTTCAATGTTTATAACATCATTCTATTTTCAGACTTCACTTTTGGGGGGTGGGGGGGAGTAACTTAGGACAAAAAAGAATCAATTAGTAGTGAAAAGAAAATAGTAGTTTTAAGAACTGATCTGAAGGAGAAGAAAAGTATTTAGCCCTAAGAGGGGATGCTGATATTTCAATCACCAAGCTAAATATAAAATAGCAGTAAGAAAAATGAACTAGGCAAGCCAGAAGGATCACCAAGGCAAGAAAAGTAAATACACTGAATTTCTATATTTAGGGAGCTGACATTTTTGCTCCTGAGATGTCACAAGCTGTTGCTAGCTAAAAGACATTGCTGGTCACAGTATACACAGCAGCTTATACCCCAGGTCACAGGCCTGTTCCTCCCACAGTAGATTCAGAAGACAAACTGATGGCACAAAAAGCAAAGACTCAGATCACTGCCCTTCCACCCAAGTTTTGCCATTGACTTCCAGATCAGACTGAGCAGGTGAGAGGGGAGCTGGAACTCAAGCACTGCCCTACAAATCAGAGTCACCGCATGCACTTGGTCCCGTCTCCTCGATGGCAGCACTGGGGTGCTGACCCTGTGCCCGTACCCACCGCTCTCTGATAGCTGCTGTGGTATTTATTCCCCTCTAACGGTACACATCCTTCTGTCTCTCTTACTACCAATACTGCTGGTCTCAGAGTGCTACTCTTGCAGCACTCTGCCCTTCCCTACACCAGACCTTCCCACCTTCTCCACTGGATTCCACACACCCCACACAACCATTTCAGACCATCACGTCTTTCAAAGATAGTAAAACTTTCCAAACAGAACAAGCACTCCAGTGCATTCCCAGGGCACACGAAGGGCACTTCCACACCCACATGTTCTCTCGCAGAATACCAAGCACCACCCTAGACAACATCACCGCTTATCACACTCCCATGTAGCACATCTAAACCCCTTTCTCTATATCCACTGCTGTACAGATGTTGGCTGGCTTCTACAGTCCTCCATGCCAACATAAATCCACTCCTTCAAATGTGCTGCCACAGGGAGGGATGAGGCAGGTCCTCCCAAAGCTCGTTGCTTCTCTTCATCACTAAGACCCTTTCTCAGACAGTGGTGAACACCAGACTGTTTGGGAAAACATGCAAGGATCTCTGTGTCGAGCAGGTATGGGATAGTCCAGCCCCAAGCTAACTCTTCTTCAACAGAGAATTCCTTAAATCTACAGACATTGTGTTTTCAACCCTCTTCCTAAATTTGGTAAGTTTACCAATTAAAGCCTTGAACATTCTTATCCAGGCAAAAGACCACACATGCTTTTTTATAACGTTCCCTCATTCTTGACCTCAACATCTTCCAGCGTCAGTGAATTCCGTGGCCCAATTATGCACTGGATGAAAATGATCTTTGTATCTCTTTGGCAACTTTTAACTTAGCTGAATATCCCTCTTCCTATGTTACAACACAGAAAGAAGCTCAAGATGTGCCTTCTCTGTGGCACTATTGTATTTTTTATTTCCTCCTCTCTTTTCCATGTGACAGCCCCAGTCTTCTCAATCTTTTGCCACATACTCATTTTCCTAAGCTCCGGGTGGTTGTCCTGCAGTGCAGGACAGTCCCAGGCTTTCTGGTTGCTGCTAAAACATGGACAAAGTTTTGCTAAAGTAAATACACCCTGGAGGAACTGAGTGGCAGTGAATCCTTAAGCAGGTATTTCCTGCTGTTCCCCAGGGTGGTGGTCACAGAGAAAGAAGCCCACGTCCCTGGGAAGGACAGAGCAGAGCCCAACACCAGCACAGTACATTCACATCCTCATGGCCCTTCCACCCAAGCAAAAGCTCCACCCTTTCTTCTCCCCTAATGCAGAGCATGGCTTTCCCCCTCTCTTCCCACCTTCTCAACTCCTACCTTGGCTTCCTCCTCAAAACATGTATCTCCTGGGGTTTTTTATCTGATTTCAACCCCTTTCACATAATTTTCCAATGAAGGGGTCTTCAGCAAACCAGGCTGAAGTGTTTCACTTTCCTGCTGTACCGCTGAAATTTATCTCCTTTCTTCTCAGACTAGATACATATCTGAAAGCTGCAAAACCACCACAACAGTCAAATAAATCTTACCGCGCCTCTGAACTTCATTTCTGCCTCCTGCCAGCTCCCGCAGCTCTTGCAGAGACTTCGTTTACGCTGCTACAAAAAGCAGGAATCTGAGGACAACTTCTCGCTTCTGTCAGTTGCCTTTTTTTTTTTTTTTTTTTCCACGACATTTTCGGTGCAGGCAGAACTCCCTCCCACCCACCAGCTCCTACTGGAGCCTCCTGGAGAGGGCGTTTTCCAAGGAGAGGGAGAGGAACTCTCCTCCCCTCCCAAAGAGGAGAGACCTACATGCACAGATCATGCTAGGCAGTCCAAGAGAAAAGAAGTCAGCTGTCTTCTGCCTGCAGCCTGCCTGCGGAGTCCCGGCTGCACAACAACAGGGAAAAACGGAAAGAAAAGTAATCACAGGCACTGGAAAACCTGGTGCAGAGCCCAACGAGCAAAACCACAGCAAACAGGACAGGAAACAATATGCTTACGGCAAGTTCTCGCACTGAAACAGCAGCAGCATCAAGAGGGCTCCCCAAGCCCACTCCCAACTCACTCCAACCACAGCAAAATCTCCTGGGCTCACAATTACACTTGTAATCACTCTCCTGGCAAATCAAAGGACCACCAGGAGTCCAGGGGTAAGACATAGTTTGCCTTGTCCACCCATGCAAGCAAGGACTTAACATATTGGGTCAGCAGCATTTTACTCCAGAAACCTCGACATGGAGGTGCCCGAGGTCCTTATCACAAAATAACCTGCACCATACCAGGTTGCAACCTGCCTAGTAGGACACAGTCAAGCCACTGCTGCCCTTAGTCTGTTTGCCCTTGCAAACAGAAGCAGCAAGTTTAGTTGGCTCTGAGGTCATCAAGGTCTGGTCTCGCACAAAAATATAATGGTGTAGCTAAACCGAGAGTGTGAAAAAGCACCAACCCAGAGATAAGGGCATTCTGACCAAAACCAAAGTGTTTATGCAGCCTTCACTAGCATTAGGTGGAAAGCGAAAGGACAAGAGACAGCAACACAAGCGGGAAGAAGGGAAATTCCAATGAGATTAGGATTTTTTTTTTTTCACCACAAGTGCTGTCAAATACTGGAACACAGGCCCCAAAAAGTTGTGAAACTTCATCCTTGGGGTTATTCAAGACTCAATCAGACAATGCTTGAGGAACATGATCTAAATTGGCCCTGCTTGGAAGTGGTGTTGGACCAGAGATCTCCACAGGTCCCTTCTAAACTACAATTATTCTGATTCTGTTAATTATTTTGCTCCTCAATGGTTTAAGCTAAGTGTCCACTCTAAAACAAATTACAGGTATAGCAAATAAAGCTACAGATCTGTTACAGACAGCACACTGCCCTGACCCCTGAAGGAGACAAGTTCTGCCCTGAACCAGAGGACCTTCTGTTGCCAAGCATCAGTGACTTCAAAATTAGTCAGCCATTGGATCTGACCCGTAGTAGCTAACAAAATGATGGGTTTGTGTCTGCAAGTCTCCCAGCACAGATAATCACAGTCCGCACAAAGCATCTTGCCACCCATTTCTCCTTTATACCACCCTCCTAATGGGCCCCGGAACAGGTTGCCCAGGGAAGTTGTGGATGATCCATCACTGGTTGTGTTCAAGGCCAGGTTGGATGGGGCTTTGAGCAACCTGCTCTACTGGGAGGTGTCCCTGTGCATGGTAGGAGGGTTGGAACTAGATGATCTTTAAGGTGCCCTCCAACCCAAACCATTCTATGATCTTACACCTGCAGTCAGGTGGTCTCAAACTTAGGTTAACACTATCAACTCATCAGCTGAATTTTCAGAGGTGATTTGCTCTAAATGCCTGTGGCCACATCTGCACTGAGCAGACACCAGCCTGACCTCAAACAATGCCATTTTTAGGTGTATTAGTCTCAGATCAGGTATGGCTGCAGGACCCCAGGCAGCACTCCCGAATTAACACTTCTCTACATATCTGCCCAGAACCAACATCTGCAAGCATCCCAGCTGCTGGAACCCATTTCAAGTGGTCCCTCGTGGCAGTCATCAGCCAAGATTTGCAGCACCAGAAGGCAGGTTCTCTAACCACTGAACACACAGAGCCATGAAATCATTCCCCAGCTCCACTACTGGTATTTCATGATTGGCACTATCTGGAGTAAGCTCTGCTTAAAAAGGGTTGTTTTTTTCTTATTAAAATGCTTATTTTAAAAATTCTATTACAGAAAGGATAAAAGTCAAGCTTAAAGTCAAAAGGTTTAAATCAAAGAGCTACTTGCTTTACTTTAAAGCCTTCTGAAGTAAAACAAGGCCATGCATGGCCACTACTCAGGCAGGAGGCTATTTAAAACCCAAGGAATGTCGCAGATGTTGTCAGTGGTTCAGGGCAGCACTCCTCTCTAATTCGCTCTGACCCAGAGACCGGCGCTGTGGTGGATGCGATTTGTCACAGGAAGAAGGTGCCAACAGCTACAGGGGTTTGTGAGGATGCTTGGATAACACTTCTGAGGAGAGCTGTGGTGCCACCAGCTCTTCTGCCCCCATTAGATCCCATTCTGAAAAACTATTCGTAGGACCTCTCAATTCTTGCACAACTATTTGGCATGGCTTTCACTCCCACATTTCAGAGGTGGGTTTAGCATTGGTCTGTGTCAGAGCACGGAAAGAAGCAGACAGCCCTCCCAAGCTCTGCTCGGTGGAGGAGCACAGGTAAGATCACAGGTAATCTAAGCTGCATTTCCCAAACTGAGCCACGTGAGCCATTACCGAATCACAGCAGCAAGCCCTGAACCAGGAGTTTTCCCAGTATAATTAGAGCTGTAGCCTGGCGGCTCTAATTCTTTGGGAGGAGAATGTCAGTTCTCCATCATAATTTCTCAAATCAGTCTAGTTGTAGCCAAACAACAGAGTCAATAAAACTCAAGTTACAACGTTAAGTTACGTATTAGCACGGAGTTATCTTCACATTAACCATTTCACCCTCCCCCTGGTTTACACCTCCTAAACTTCTCAGAACACCTCTCATCACTGAAAATGCCACCTAAGAGGAAAATATACAAGAGGCCAATATTCAAAAGCACAGTTTTCACACATTTCCCTTGGCTTTTTTATGCAAGAGAATCCTTTTATTTATTTTTTACCTGGGAAGACCTTTACTCAAAAACATCTTCTTTCTCTGTAGTCAAACTACAGAACATGATGGATGTAAAGATCTTAAAGGTCTTTTCCAGCATAAATGACTCTATGATTCTACTGCCCGTGTCTTGGTGAGAAAAATACTCTGGCGTGTGGGTTTGCCTAAATTGGGAGGGGGGGAAAAAATAATTGGAAAGCAGAAATAACCAAAATAATTTTGATTTAAAAGATCTTGGTCGTGGACTATTAAGGTGATAAAACCAGGCTCTTCCTTTCCAGCAACAGAGCCCAGCCCTTGTCTGTGATTTCTGCTGAGGATGGCTGGCTAGGTCTGTAGCACTACTACAGGCAACTACAGGCAGAGGTACGAATCAAGTTTTCCAGGCCCCACCAGTTAGAAGTGACTCATATAAACCCTGGATTAGAGCACTGGGATTGCTCTGCACGTTGCTGATAAGCAGCTGATTCCCTGCATACAATTTCACATTCAAAGCAAGGGGACTGGAAACCTTTCCTGTCGGCCCTGCTCCAACAGGCTCCCAGAGCCGTGCGTGACTCGCTGAGCTACACCCGCAAGCAGCGGCCTAAGTGAAAGAAAGAAAAACAACAAACAACAAAGAGTTTGGCCCCATGAAACCGGCATCACCAAACAGTCTTTGCTGTGCAGATTCCACTGCACAATATAAACCTGGAGGTAAGAGATGCCAGCTTGGGTTTATGCTGTTCAAAGATCAACATGGATCACATCTACATTAATCCAAAAGCAAAAGATATCGAGTTCATCTATCAATGCATATCTTTTTTCTGGATTTTTATAATCATCATTTCTCCCTTGCAAAAGAACTACACACATTCCATAATTAGAAAGCACTTGGCAAAGGTACCCTGGGAAACAAACCACCCTAAACAGGCCAGGAATTTGAGAACCCTTCGCTTGCAGGTCAGACGAACGCCTTAAAAAACAGACATTTCTTTAACCTGTCACACGTGTCCTGCTGTCCAGACTATACTGATCCAAAGCTGATTAACATGCCTCGCGTTCCTAAGACACCCTATAGCAGAAACTGAAGGTTCTGAAGAACATTTGGCCCACTGCTTAGGAAAAAAAGCCCTGTTCCAGCAGAGGATGAACACTGACTGCATGATAACTGGATAAATTGATGCCTTTCCAAAGAACCAACACTATTGTAACAGGCTCGATAACGAGGCAGAACCACTTCCCCACATTATTAGCTCTGCTAAGAATTGTCCGGTTTCTACCTTCTTTTTTCTTGT
Organism: Eurystomus gularis; assembly: GCA_013400335.1. Classification (NCBI taxonomy): domain Eukaryota; kingdom Metazoa; phylum Chordata; class Aves; order Coraciiformes; family Coraciidae; genus Eurystomus; species Eurystomus gularis. The sequence goes on along the minus strand of VZZY01009599.1, from coordinate 166,402 downwards.
ATTAACGCATCTCCTCTTTCCCCATGCAGAGAGCAGCCAGATGTTCCCCAAACAAGTAGTTAGGAACAGAAGCCCGGACATAGAACATTGGTCCCTGGAGACTCAACATTCCTGGTCAGTTATGAAACCGCAGACCTGGAAAGGTTAAACCAAAAGCCCATTATACTCACCCAAAAGGTGTCTCAAGATGGTAAAAGTTCCTTGATTTTACTGCAAACTTCATGACATCACGAGTTCTCTGAATTCTCTGGTTCTATGTGAACACGTTTGCACAATTATAGACAAAAGCTTAAAAATGTTAGGTGGGGCCAAAAGGGTTCAAAAACCAGAAGACAAAGACTATTTAAATTATTATTTTGGATTCTAATTTATGCTTTGTAATTCCTAAAACTGTCAATACTGGTTTTGTTTGTTTCAAGAAAGCTTCAACAGTGAGAACACTAAACTTTGTTTCTTCCCAAGCTCAGTCTTCCACAAATAAACAAGAATATTACCAAAAAATTGACTACTACAAGAAACGAAGGCAGAGATGCCCCTCGGACTCCTCTACTTTCTCTGTGAGCGTTATTCACTATTTTGATACCTCTGATGATAGATGCGTTTGAGGAACAGCTGACTGAAAAGCACACATGCAAGGCTCTTACTTAGTTATGGCTCCCGCACACACACAATAATTCTGGGTCTATGACGTGAGTGAAAACCGAAACTGGGTTAATCTAACAAATTAAGATAATTTTTCCTTGTTGTTGCTCTCTGCTGAACCAGTGAAATAGAAATGGATGACTGGCTCTGACAGTGACCATCAGAACAAAGTCCCGCTTTATAATTACCAGATGCCCTTAATATGATGCCTGTTTGTCCCGTGCATGTGGCTACTCGCGCTCCGTCCCGCTCTCGCTGCCCCGTGTCAGGCTGGGCGGGTTGCTCTGCAGGACTGCAAGGCCTCTTCAGCTGATATTACAAACATACTGTTGGATTCAGAATGGGTAGAGTAATTGTCGAACTAACTGCAACAGCAGAGAGTTGGAAAACAACCGTTAGTTCAGTTTGATTGCTTTGCCCTTACTTTGATACAGTCATTTTAAGCAGCTCTCCTGCAGAGTCTGTGGCGAGAACAAGAAGAGCCGTTTGGAGGGAGCTGCTAATACAAACAGCCTGACTCAGTTCAGCTGATGCACATTCCTCCCGACTGACTGTCTAAACAGTCACTCCCAGTGGCAGGACCTACATCTTCCTTTTAAGGGGAAAAAATGTTTTCACAGGAAAAATTAAGTGTTCAAAGCCTGCACATATCTCTGGTGCTTTCAGTGACCAACCTCTCCTTTAAAAACACGCTCTCCTTGCATGCAAAACAACTTCTCCCTTCTTAATATAAAGTTGTTCCTCTTTTTTAACACAGCCACTGGTTTTCTACGGCTACCCTGGCAGATTCAGGTGAAACATCCTCTCCTAGTATTTTTCACATGAGCCAACATGAAAAAGAGAACTAGTTTTCCAAGGCATTAGGACAACTAAATCAGGGAGAGAAAAACACGGCTGAGAAAGAGCAGGCAGAACTCAGAGGCTGCAGAAAATGCTTTCCAGCTCACATCGGTGGCTGACAGTTCCTTGTCCTTCAAATTTATTTTCCTGCCATTTCTGAAAAGAGGCTTAGTGTTAGAAAGGGATTAAGACTGGAAAGCATATCATAACAAAAACTTCTTGTTCTATCAACACTAGATAAGGAAAGAGTGAACATGGTGCTTTGCCTGCCTGTTAGATGAAGGAAACAGGATTTCCCTCTGCTACTCCCTGAGCAAGATCCCAAGGAAATGTTTCTAATAATAGGAAATTACTATATAAGGCCAGATCAGCACTAAACTGTTTGCAGTCTGGAAAAGAAGAACACACAAGAGTACTGAGGGACACAACGGGCAGAACAGGGCTCTCTGCGCAGGGTCCTGCAGGAAGGCAGCGTGCAGTAACCCAAGGATCCCCTCCACAGAGCTGGGCAGTGTTCAGCCCGACTCTTCTCTCCTGAGCAGGCAGAGGCTTCTCCCACAGCCCTCAATACAAAAATAGATGCACAAATGAGAGCTGCTGTGTCATTTTTCTATCACACCCTTGCTTTTCTTCATGAGAGGAAAAAGACAGACAGAATACACTTTTAAATCTACACAACTACACAATGTCAGAGTTGGAAAGGGCAGGAAAAGACACAGCCACGTCCTACAGCATGACGTGGCCAGTGCTGATGCCGAAGGAAGGCTGACAGCTCCTGCCTGCCCTTCCCAGGCAGTAGATCCGTGGAGCGCAGCAGTTTGCTGCTGTGTTTTGTGAACTGGACAGCTCTCTCTCAAGCACTTTGTTTTGAACTGTGAAAACACTGGACACCCGCGAAGGAGCCGTTTAATTGAATTTTCAAAGTGCTCCCACAGAGCTGTACACGTTGATGTCTTGCAGGCCAATGGTTTCAACAGCAAACAGTTGCACGCAGCTACAACAAGCTGTGCAGGTCTCAGCAAAGCTGTCAGACTGTCTGGAGCTGTGACTGTAGCTCCAGTGCACGCTTTCTACTATCTCTTCAGCAGACACAAAACCTGCAAGCCCAGTTAAAGACAGATGTTCCTCCTTCTTATACAAATGAAAGGGAGTTCCTACAACAACGCTCACACAGACCTCATTTGGATGAAGTGATCTAACTGGAAGGTTTCCTGTGATCCCCAGTGAGGGATATCTTTCCATCTCTGCTTTGTCTTTGGGTAAGGCCAGAAGCTCTCAGCTCCCAGAGCAGAGAAGCTTGCTGAGCAAACAGTCCGACACAGTCCCATCGTTGCCACAGAAATGAGTACAATATAAATTCCCAGACAGGTTCATAATCCAGATTTTTTTTTTTTCTGACAGCAATAGATGTTTATGACAAAAATGTATAATTAATTTTGTATCTGTAGCCTGCTACTCTCTCTCTTCTGCCTACAAATGCAGCCCCTGCAGAGCTGCACAGCTTCCAGAGGAACTTGAAGCCAAATCCCAGCCAAGATTTTCAACGTGTTAGCTGGTAGGAGCTCCTTGAGCTGAAACGGTCAACTTGCCACAGCAAAGTTAGGCTGAGAGCCTTAAAAAAAGCAAGCTAGGCTACTGTTATGAAAGACTCATTGATGAGGCAGTAAGACAGAGTTCTCACAGCAGAAGCTTCTACATCACGGCATCAGGAGCTCCACAGTCCCGATGGAAGGTGGCTGAGCTTTACAATTCCCTGTACTGCTCCAGAGGATTGCTCCAGTCTAACCAGGTTCTCAGGTATGTTCTTCCCCAGTTGCTCAGACCTTGCCCTCGTCCCCATACCACCTGGCCAGAAAAGGGTGTGCACTCAAGGGCGTGTCAAGCTTTCCGGGGCATACAGCAATTCTGTCCCAAGAGGATGTTTCGTATTTGACTTATCTTTAGGGACATCTTGATTTCTGAAGATTTTTAAACTGACCTTTAATTTTTGTCCAGTTAAAGACGTCACATTCTTGCCTGCACAGCGAGGGGTCAAAAAAGTGCAGGCAACAGGCAGGTTTTTTTCAGAACCAGGTAACGTAAGTGCTTATGATTCTTAGAGAAAACCAACTACAAGAAAACATGTATATTAAATACCTTTATGCCTCTTTTCTCATGTAATAATTATAAAGCAATTTGGAAAGATGGCCTGTGCTGGTATTGCTTGTGGTTGGTTGTATCTGAAAGTTAATTTTGAAAAAAACGTTTTGGGAACTAGCTCCCTGTGCATTTAAGTCAGTACAAAATCTCAGCTTTAAGCCTGGACCCTAACGCTATTGTCTTCTCTACTTATTTTTCACGCCAAGTCAAAGGATGCAGTTAGTAAGTTGTTTGTTCAGCTTCAAACAGTCTGCTCCGGGAAAAGTAAGATATTTGTCTTGGCTCTAAAAAGTGAGAAGAACTGCAGGTCTGAGACTATGTCTGGAAGCAGAGATCAACCATTCCTACTCACGTTATACTGATAGGACCCCAAGTTCCTCCACGTTGTAAAATTCTTCTCTAAATATAGGAATTGTCCGTTTAGATCTGCTGACACCAAAACAGTAAGTTTAAGCTGCTTGATTTCCTTTACTGGGTTAAATCTGAAACCTAGGGAAGGCGACCTGAATGACGTTATTCTTAATTGTGTCAACACGTATCATTTTACAGAAATCCAAATAACAGATTTATCTATTATATCAGACTGCTTTATAGGAAACAACTAAACTTGACTGACTTGTCCTATACCATCCTTTTTCATTTAGTTGACAACTTTCATCAATGCAGTTTTGCATTAAAACAAACCACACCCAAACCCAGACCATTTGGTCCTGTGAAAAATAGCTTAAAAAGGAAATACCTCCCTCCAAAATAGCCAGATGAAATTGTTCCTGTTAATGTGAAGCTTTTCCTTCTTGTAAAGTCTGAATAAAGCTATTGTTGAACTCCTGGTTTGCTGTCAAAACCATGAACTTTTCTGCTGTGCGGAGACTGGAGCACAGGTAATATTTAGATTATATCAGTATATTCAAACTTCCAAGGTCAGAAAAATAAAGGCCAAATAGCTAAAACTTTCCTGAAAAGCACAGGAGAGGGGATCATATATGCAACATATTTACTGAAATTCTGAGTGATACCCCAACAAGTACCCCTGCCCCTCCACTCCTGTTGGTGTAACAACAAATTTCCTAGTATGGAAAGCTTATAGCAGCAAAAAAAAATTGTATAGATCGGTATAATTTATACCCCAAATTTAGGGAAATGTTGCTGAGAGCATGATTTGTACAACAGCGTCTGCCACGGGTTTGTTCCATGTAATGTCTACAGGTTTCTAAGGAATAAAAAAAAAACCCCAATGCACTAATCTTCAAGTATTCTTGCAACATTTCATTCTGGTGCCAGAAGCAGGCGATACCTGGGAGAAACAAGTTCTTATTTTCCTTCTGGGTGTGACTCTTTTTTAATGCAAACGTAGCAATGCTGTAAGCAAACTGCAAACTACTGAGCCGAGCCAAGTTCTGTGAGCCCAGAAAAAGGGCACGCTCAATGCTTTAGACATTCAAGCAAGTGCAGCGGTTTTTAACTCAATGATTTATAAATGTAGACTTTACAGGCACAATTTGTACTTCCACCACTTCTTTTTTTTCCCCTTCTGTCCCAAACTGACTTTGTTGGCCTAAGGCAAGCAGTTATTTTGGGACAGTGAAAAGTTATAAATAAGTTCTAATAAAACGATTAGGAACACATATGGTACTGAACTTCTTTCAAACCCTTCTTTGTGAGGGAACAAAGAGCATTTTACATTTATGGTGATGGCGTAAGTCCCCTATGAAAAGTTTAAGAGTTTCAACAACGGTCTGGAGCAAAACTAGATCATGAACCCGAAATAAGAATATCCAATGATCTGCAGAAATTCCAGATTATGCTAAAAGAAATGGCCTAAGCAGTTTCCAAAAGCAGACGAAAGCAGAGTAGACCCAGAGTGCAGACTGGCTATCTGGCAGCATGTCAGACTTGAGGCCTGGCAACCAACAGGAGCACGTGGGCAGATGATATTGCAGCTGGCTTATGTCTGAGCTGCTTCCCTTTACCCTGCCTATTCTGTTGCTTCTGAAAAGGAGGGGAAAAGCCACCAGATGAAGGGTATTGTCTGAGGTAATCTCCTTCTGACCAGCCTGACAGTACCCCAAAGATCCTACAGTTAACACGTCTGTGAATTGCAAACACTTTTATCCTAAAATAGAGAGATCTTCAGTTAACAGTAAACAGGGAAGGACGAGTTGACACCACACTGGCAAAAGTACTCCAGGATGCCTGGAAAATACAGACATCATTTCGGAAGGACTTCCCACATCCATCAGCATCAGCTTGCACTCATCAGGCAATCCAGAATATTGTTTTCCAACATTTTATCAATGGATACTCATTGAATCAAAGCTACATTAAATCAAGAGTTGTCAAAGCAGTAATCACACTGACGTTAAAAAAATAAATAAAATCATTGGCTTGCAATTTAGTAAGCACCCTTTGAAGCACAGGGAATATCTCATCCTCAAGAGAGTTTCAACTCCCTGCTCATGCAGGAGAACTACACTACTCTGCTCACAGCATTTTCAAGATTTTCTGCATTATCAGGAACATAGATTTAATGAAAAACAAAATACACGCTAAAGAATAATCAAGGAGCCCATTCCTTTGTGGTTCTCAGGAATGCATGTTCCACATCTGGATAAACATGGGCCTATGCAGCGAATGGAAACATTCCTTCCCCAGCTGTGGCTCCGTCCAAACCCTTTCTCTCTTTCTGATTTACTTATAGCCCTACATTGGGTGGTTGAAAAACTCCGTAAATCCTGCTGAGGCAGACAAAACAGGCAGTGACAGGCAGGCCCAGCAACCTTCCTAGTGACCCTTTAGATCTACCATACAATCAGAAACTTCTTCTGGACAGTAATCTCCAACTCAAACGAGAGATCCTGAAGGAACTCCCAGAGCTTGTGTTACTTGGGTATAATCAGCTGGTTGTGACTTTAACAGAAATGCCAACTGTCCCACAGCATTCTGCTCTCCACCAGAAGATGAGGACCAGCACCCCTAAGAATAAGAGATGGGAAAGGGGAAACATCCACTTCTGCTGATGCAGATAAGGAGCAAATCCTCAAAAAAGTGAAAGGCATCTTTCTGCCTTGAGGCCACCAGTGTGTAGGTGGGAGTCCTTTCTACACAAGGGCACATCCTCCTAGAAGTGCATGTTTGGAGATCTCATGGAAGTTGGATATCGTTTGATCTTTTGCTCTGATGCTGTCTGAGCAAACCCTACTGTCCATGGCAGCCCAGATGACAACAGGAACTGTCAGAATCTCATCCCATTGGGAAGTAAACACTTTCCTCCTTCTGTATAATAAAGTATAGATACTCTACGTCCCCTTGGGGAAAGTGAGAGAACCTGACAGTTCCCTGAAAGAAGAGACCAAGAGTCTCCAGAATAGGCGTTTCCCATGGAAAATCAGTACATGCTATCAAAGACTACAATGTAAAAAATAGATACAAAATGGAGGCAGCAGCTTTGGTTCCTTTTCTTAAATTTTCTATTCTGACAGCTCTCAGATACTGCCAGGGCAGTGTAGAAACAACACGAGCCCAGCCTCAGCCACTCTACAATAAGGAGAGGAGACTGCCAAAAGATGAGAGCAGATACGGTGTGCAGAGCAAGCCCTAGATGAATCGTGCTGCACCAAGCTCAGTGGGAGCTCTGCCATCAGCTTCAGTGGTGCTGGAGCACACCTGTGGTACAAAACAAGGTTAAACTCTTCTAGATCACTGAAAGAAAAAGAAAAGCATCAAAGCCTGAGGGTTTGTTTCAGAAGCTATTGTTTGTCTGACTGAATTAGAAAAACAGAAGGACACAGGGAAGTTCATCACGGTAAATTATTGATCCGCTGCTTTCTAGACATTGAAACTGGTAATTAAACAAATGGTAAAAAGATACTTCATCAATTATAGAGGTGCCACTTTAAATTACACTTGCTCCAGGATGAATACGACGCAGAGGTTGGGTACTCTTCACGCTGGCTTCTCCATCAAAATCCTCATAAAAACACTGATTCCAACTCTCTTCTAGTGCTGCTTCAGAGCTGCCTGCTCTTTGCACATATTAAACTGGATAAGGGGAAATGAGAGGTTTTGTCTCACCAATCTTTCACACCATGTCCAGAAAGCACAGTCCTGTGGGCAGGAGAGAAGATTTGGGGCTGAGACCAGTGAGAACCCTTTGCTGCTCAACAGGATTAGTTATACGGCCATAAGTCAAGGCCACAGCCCCCCTGAAAACAGCCCTCCCTCAAGAATCAGCCCCAAATGAAAGTTTTGTCTACCAACAGTTAGTTGTGAAACCTATATTGGGCAGACATTTGATACTTTTAGAAAATATATACATGTACACACCCTCCACAGCCTAAAATAGCACTGGCAAGCTGCTTCTGAAGCAGTATGATGACATCAAAGATGCCCTTTTAAGCAGAAATCATGTCACAATCATAATGACTCCTCAAGTTTGATTTATGACAATTTTTTCTCTCTCAGTGCATGCTTTCCTCTACCAAGCTTAAATTTATCTCAATTTCACATATTAAATACTATACGAACGTAAAAATATATTTGCTTAAGTACTAATTTTGAAACAAAAATGACATCCAAAGAAGAGCTTGGCCATCCTGCACTTACTGGCACAGATGCCTTCTAGACCCATTATGACATCTCTCAAACAGGTTTCACTCTGGGGAAACATTTATTGAAGGCTGAGTTCACCAATTGATTGAGACAGGTCAGGCAGCATAAATACTGTAAGTAAAAGGCTGCATATGCAGCGTAAGCAGACAGTATAAAAGCACATGCAAAAAAACCAAACTAGCAGGTGGACACAGTTGGCTTCCTTTGCTGAGCAGAAGCAGCAGTGAAACAGCAATGCCAGGATGCAAGATCAGAGAAGCAGAAGTTGCTGGTGAAGCCAGAACAATCCTAGAAGTCAAAACAACGGGTGCTTCCCATGAAGTGAGGAGGAAGGGAAAGGATGGGATACCCAGGTGGGAGTTCAGTTCAGAGAGGAAAGAGAGAGGCCAAGGTGATGAGCTGCAGGAACATGTTGTGGAAGCTGGAGATGAATACGTGATACAGCTGATGGAAACAGTCGTAGTGGGAGATGAAGACTGGACAGTAGAAGTTCTGTGAAGGGAAGAACACCAGCTCTTGGTAGGGTGCCAAAGGAATCAAAAGGCCGAGCTCTCTACTGCTCCCCAAATAATGAGGCTGAAGCGCAAGGAGAGCAGGCTCTCCCGTGGGCCTGATGCCAGCTGCTCTATGAAGCTTTCCTTGCTGTTCTAAGGAGAGTTACACAACACAAGGCTTTATGAATAAGTGTCTGATGGCATCCTGTCTATACAACAGCTCCTACCAGCAGAACAGTACTTGTGGGAAACCTTAGGAAGAGCGTCTAAGACAGATAAAGCCTTTGAGTTGCAGACGGAGCTGCCAGCCCTCATTTCCAGCTTGTCAGAGCAAGTCCTTCTTGAAGTCAGCGGCCTGGAATGAAGAGAATCTGGCATTTGTGCATGTATGTATGGTTCAGACAGTCAGGGCGGAGCCGCTGACTTTAATCATACTTTCCACAATGCTGGGGGAAAGAGAGTGGGCGTGGTAAAGTACAGAGTGACAGGCATTATCTGCTCTATATTCACAAATTCCTCTTCTTTGTACTTCAAGCCTGACCTCCTCTCCTGCTTCCACTAGCCCCTGGAGGAGGAGGGGAAGGGCGAGCTCACGGAACTGGAATTTGAGAGTCCCTTCACATTCTCGGGATTCCTGGTGCCTGTGACAGGCAGTGCAAAGGCAGCACACACTTCTCTGGGGATCTGATAAATTCCACATTCCGGAGAATTACTGGAACAGCTGATGGGTCACAGGAGTAGCTACACGCAGGTACTACCCTCCCCCCAAAATTCACAAATCCAAGTGCTAACCCATTCCTGCCTCTGCTGCTCTAGCTTACCTGCTGGGTGACAACCTTTGTGTTTAGTGTACACATTTTTAAAGTTGTTTCTTTAATTGTCTTTTGCCGGAATATCTATTTTCTAGGAAAAGAAAGAAGATCAATAGTGCATCCAAAAGTATGAGCTTGCACTAGCGACTGCCAAGTTTTTTTAGCTTTTATGAAGCATCCTTCACAAGACTGCTAGTATGGTATCAAAAAGGAGTAAAGCTCCAAAACAGTTTATTCCAGCTGCCCACTACAGCAATAGCAACAATACTCTTAACAAATTCCAGTTCAAACCACTTTTGGTTGCCTTCTACTCTCACAATGAGGCTACAGTCCACTAAATCACATGGAGCTTCAATTCCATCTAGAAATAGCTTCTTGGAGGTTTCTATTGCAGGATGGCATTCCTAAATTTTGTTTACTTGGGTGCCACGACCGGTGGTAACAGCAATAGCAGCTACAAATTGCAGGAACCTGCGTGTATGTTCAGAAAGGGCACATGTCCAGATCCAACCTCTCGCACGAAAGGTTTTGGCAGCAAAATGAATTCCTTCTCCCTTACCCTTTCTGTGTGGGTCACAACATCATGCTCAGATCCCACAACACAGTACCCTTGTCCTACTACCCCACACATACACCTTGCTAAAGAGTCCCACGGCGCCCAAAAGGCCTTTGAACATTCACTGCTGGGAAGCAGCAGAATTGTATCTGCTCCAGAGAGAGCCAAACACAGCACATTATCAGTGCCCATGCAGACCCCTCCGACTGGGGCTGTGCTCCCTGCTTTCCCGGCTACTCCCGTGCTGCTTAGGCAAGAAGAACAGACCCCAGCTTCCGTTGGCTCGGTGTCTAAGCATGTTTACCCTGGGTCTGTACCAGGATTTATCAGTGCCTCCTTACGCCCGCCCTGATAGCACGTTAATGAGCAACGGCAACGCAGGCACTCCACGGGCAGACGGTTACTGCACTGCTTAGGAGCTATCACAAGTATTACAGCTTGGGAATCTCCATTACAACAAGTGGAGTAGAGATAGTGTATTATTTGTAAATCTTAATGAAGATTTAGAAGACAATTAATTACCACTCCTGTCCCAAACAGCTGGCCTCACTCCACTGCCACAGGCTGGGAGGTTTTAGTGCCAATCAGCCCACACACCAGGGTACAAAAGTTCTGCAGTGTGACTGCAGAACCTTCTCGCAAACTCCAACTTCTCGCTGCCACTGACTTCCAGGATCAAAACCCAGTGGCCTAAGAAGAGAACAGCTACACAAGCCATCATTCCCCCAGCATTACATTACAGACACTTCTCCAAGGTGAAAAGAGCACAGAGAGTGTCCTCGGAGGTGCCAGAGTTCAGTCGCAGGCTGCTGTAAGTTGACCTTGCCAGCTGACATTGCTGTGACGCAGGCCATCCTCTGTCCCCAGCTGTGCTTGTCCTGGCCCGGTCCCTCCTCTGTGCTGGGACCGAGATCTGTCCAGCTCTGTGATGAGACAGGTCAGGGAAGCAGACAAACAGAAACCTTTTTTTTCTTCATTATCGTTCTCCAGGTTTTTTTTTCAATTAATTGACCAAAGGGTGAAATGGATACTAGCACAGGTACAAGGCAGGGAGTAGAGAACTACAGTAGAAGTAATTTAAATAGAACTTCATGTCAGTATAAGCTTATTTTAGATACAGGGGGAATACACCCTCCTGACAGACAAGGAAAGAAAAGGTATTTCAGTGATGTGGATGAAGCTCTAAGACCCTCTGGCTGCTTGCTTCATCACCTACCCTTTATACATATACATACCTCCAAACGTTTAAAACTTTGCAAAGTGATGCACATACATTATCACCACCAGCAGCCTCCAGGACAAGCCCAGGAATGACACTAGAGGCTACAGACTGGCAGCTGTAGCGTTCCACGGTCAGGAAATCAGCAGTACAGATCACCTAACCTGACACGCATGTACGTCACACCAGATTTGCCAGCAGGAACCTGCCAGCTGCTACGCCGCTCTGCTATTCAACAAGATTGTGCACAACGGACAACTTTTGGCAGATGCCTTAGAAATAAGGGCTGATGATGCTGGACTTCAATTGCACTGGGGCGGGAGGGGGAACCTCACTTCACACACTCATCACTGTGCCAGTTACTGACCCAAATTAACCTTCCTATTCCCTATCAATCCGCCAATCTCAATCCAGCCCACACTAAACACTGATTGGTTTTCTACTCTGATGAGCACCGTGTCACGTTTGTGTTGACTAACCATTAGTTCAGATAAGTGCTTTGCAATTAAGATAATTTGGGTTGGGGCCAGTGAAAGGATGGCCTGAAAAGCACTCTGGAGAGTTCAGCACAGTGCTAGAGAGCTTAACCAGAGAAATTCACTGCTCAAAACAGAAGGCCAGGTACCAAGCTGACAGCTACTTTTAGACCTTTCTATCAGAATTTACCTTTCTAGCCTATTGAAAATAAAAAGAAAGATTTGTCACAACAAGACTTTTCCTTGGAAACCAACAGATTGCTTGTACAATGCTCAGAAAAGATTTATTTCCCTACACATGCACTCGACCTGCAGCAACACTGATTTCCTTCCACTCCTTGTTTCCACTCAGGTGGCAACGTGATCCTTGCACAGCTGCTACCTATTTCTGATGGCAGACAATGAGTATTTCAGCACAAACGTGCTCAATGACAAGCAGCCGACTTACCTGAAGCCTCTAGGAAAAACGAAACAGTTACATGAGCAGAGCTTTTGAATTCCATGGCCTTCAGCCTGGACATAGTTCACATTCTCATCCTACACAGAGCCACTTTGCAGAATTTTCCTCCCATCACAATCTGAACTAAGAGAGTGGCTTGGGCAGCAGTGGTTGCCAGGGTTGGAAGGAGCTCCCTCATGACCCCACCTAGACACGGTATCATGAGCACAGAAACAGACACTTGGCAACTGGTCAGGTTTCAGTTTAAAGAGATAGATCAAACACCCCTTTTTGCTTGGCAAGTGTTTTGCATACAGGACTCCACATCTCTTGCAACATTTCCTCTTCACATGGTGCCCTCATGACCAGGTTCCCAGAGCAGCACAGCAGCCCTCACTCCAACTCTCACCACCTGCCAGGCTTGCAGCACCAAACATCCCCTGCTCTGCTAGCTCCCACCAACGAAGCAGAGAAAGGTTTCAAGCTGGTCACTATCTACAGTTGTCTCCAGGAAGAGCAGCTCATCTTTGACTTTTTCTTTTTTTTTTGTTTTGCTCTCCTTTATACTTCTTCCTTGTATCAGGACACAGTTACCTCAAAGCAGATTAGTTTATACTTGAGACAAATAATATTTGAAAGCTTTACCCAAATATATAAATGGCCAATAACCGTCAACCCATATATTCTTTAATTATATCAGGCGAAAAGATAAGATATTGTGCTCACATCATGTCATCATGTTTTTCTTAAATGTTCCAGGGAATCTAACACACTTGTTTTAGAAATACCTCTCATAAACGTGCATAAATTATCCCTCCTGTTATCCCAAATTGTGCCATGCTTTCTTCAATCCCTGCATAAACAGTCAGGAGAACACGGCTTCTTCTATGAATTGAGTAGACATCCTTTTGGTGATCTTAAAGGATAGTATTTTAAGGTAGCCAACATCTAACTGACAGGCAGCGCTACTGCTCCTCTACTTCTGTAATCACCGAGATTTCAAACAATTTAAACAAATGCATCCTGCTGGAAACCAAAATTGTAAGTTTGGAAACTAAGCACCAAGTGAAATAATGACAGCCAAGATAACAGACATTTGTCCCTAAGTTATTTCATAATTTAATTTTCACAATTTAATTTTCTTCAGCAAGATATCTGTAGATGCACTACCTCAGGAGAATGCAGAGATAAAAAGGAGAGCAAAATAAGACTGGTCAGATGAATGTTAGAGGCTTATTTTGGTCCCCAACCTTTTCTGTCTCCCGCGCCTTCTTACCCTTCTCAAATTTTTCCAGCATTCCCTTCTTCCCGGCCTCTCCTTTTCTTGCTGACATCCCACAACATTTCAGCCTCCTTCTTTCCAGTCTCTGCTTTTCCCATTGGTCTTCCACCCCTTTCCAGCCTCCACTTTTCTTTCTGGCTTCCCACATGTTTTCAGCCTCTGCTTTTCTTTCAGACTCCCAACCCCTTCAGCCAGCACAAAATACTCCAGTCCCCTTAAGGTTATGCAGCCAAAACAGCAGGATTTTATGCCCAGAGAAACATGCTGGCTTTCTCCGTAACTCCAAATCCTGCGAGGACCCTCATAGCACTGTTCAGTTAAATGTGTTAGTGGAGTTACAAAGGTTAAACTCAAGAAATTCTGAGATGGTAAAAATCAGAGTTTCAGAGCAACACTTCCACAAGGCTCAGGGATGATGCAAACCACCACCATGCTTGTTTAAGCAAAGAATAGATGGTCCAGTTTTGCTAACGGCTCCATAAGCTGCTGTTCCCAGTTACTATCCACCAGCTCTCCCGACACAAGATCAGCAAGATTAAAGTTAGAAATCATCTGCATTCTCACAGAGCTCTGCGATCAGGCACACAAAACACACTCTGTACTTCTCTGCAGAACTTGCTTTGGATCCTCTCTCTCCCAGCTTAAAGTTACCCTTTAGTGTTACTCTTAACAAGTAACAAATCCATGCACAAATAAAACGGGCATTTTGAAAGTCATGTATTTTGTATTTGCCCTCATTTTCACACAAGACCTTAAGTTTTCCTTCCTATTTTCAAATAAAATTGTGGCAAAAAAAAAAACCCTTGTGACTTTAAGAGAAATCAAAAAGACACATTTTGAACATTCAAAGTGTGGTGTCCGGTTTCCTTAAGAAATGTGATAGGTGCTTTGTTTCGTCTGTTGTTTTTGGAAAGGTGCAACAAATGCAAAAGCAGTTCTTTGTTATACATTACTATGCTTTTCCAGTAATCAGATTGCTCTGACTCTTCCAAGTTGCAGTATTTTTTTAATTACGTGGTACTTCGCAGCTCTGAAGGAAAATGGAAAAGAACTGACCACAAGATTCAGAAAAGCCTCAGTTTGAAAGGGAGATCTGAAATATCTTCAGAAGTTACATTTTAACTGGCCAAACTCTTCCCACACTGTCCCTCCACGTGCGAGTCAGGCACGCTTAGCTGCCCCCACTTCATTCCCACACGGACGAACCAACGGAGAAACCCTGTTCCAGTGCATTGTGTGCCCTCGGCATCGCCTGTTCGGCACACCAAAAACCAGCCCTGTATGCAAACCCTGGCTGCTGCCACAGTCTCGATAAATGTAATGGGTGGGTAGGAACGTTACCTGGGACATCTGTGAGAAAATAACTGTACTAACACAAAACAGCAGACAAACAGTCAAAAGGCAGAAAATTGCTCACAACCGAACTTCAGTGCTCACATTAAACAAGGCAAAAGAAACATCTGTTTTGCTGTCTAAGTTCCAGTGCTGTCAGAGAGAGAATTCCTGGCTTCCTGGTGCAAAGGTGTGGCTTTCCCTCCCAAGATGCAGAAGAGGCAATTCTGAACAGACTCCAAAAATCCTAAGAGTATAAGACAACCTGTTATTTAAAACAACAAGACGTGTGGACAGAACAAGGCTTTCTGCTCTCTAATTGGGAAGGTTCAACAAAACTCTAGGAAAAAACTCAACAATAATTTTGTGCAATAATCTTCCCTCTTCTGCAAACTGCATCATGGGAGGCATCAGCCTTTGCTGCAGAACAAAACTGGAACTGCAGAAATACTACTTATAAGGCCACATTATGTGGTGTTGCAAATATGTATCAATTTTTGTTTTTTTTTTTTAAAAAAAGTTGATTATAGTGTGCTGCCCTGTAACCTGTGGAACTGCATATTTTAAAGTTAGCAAACAGGTCTGGCTGTTGAAAGTCATTCCCTGAGTAAACAATGACTCAGTGTGGACTGTATAATATAGAAGTTCTTAGTTACTGTTAGCAAACTTCAAAAACCCAACTTGCAACACTACACAAAGACACACTTCAGAATGGAAAATAGTTTTCCTCCTACTTCTAGGGTTGCAGTTACACTGTTTCAGTGGAATTTAATTTTCTAATAAGCTAAACAGATCACTATCTCCTTATTATACAACTGGACATTGACTTAGCCAGACCCTTCAGCCATGAACAATAAGCGCGGTGAGAAAGCCGAGTTTACCCTCTCTTCTGTTCTCAGTTTCTCATTATAACGCTAAAGCAAAGATGATTCTTTCTTGGGCAGGAATATCCCATCTAGACCAGGCAGCAGGTGGTAATGAAAACGGACATAAAGACATGCATACAATATTGGTAATGAAGAAAAAAAAACAAACCCGCAATTGCAAGCTCACCAAAATCCTCTGACAACCACCGCTCCCTGGTTGAATTACAGCTCCTTCAATAATCCTCCTCTTCATTAGTAAAATGGCCAAATACACCTGGAGATTGTCAGCTGGCATAAGGCACCGCGGATCACTCCAACTAATGAAATGCGCCCTCAGCTGCTAAGACACAGAGGGCTCCCTGAACTCTTCAGACCACTACAAAGGCTGTTCTCCAGCTAAGGGAACGCGCTGTCTCAAGGATTAGGACCACATCTCTGCATTACCTTTTGTAAGGATGGAACCTCTGATCAGGTGTAAGGACACTACAAGGAAATAGTCAAACAGCCACAGTGAACTTCTACTAGAAAAGTGCCTCTAAAAGAAAATACCAAATTAAATTTTAAAGACACTTTAAATTTAAAGGCCCTTTAAAGCAGCTGTACTTTATAAGGCCCAGTCTGCACCCAAACAGCAAGGCTGAACGCCACCATACATGTGGCCAAAACCACAGGTATCTTTTTGCTTAGCAGCAATTTTAGAAAGCTTTTTTACAGAGAAAGAAAAAACACCCAACAATCTGTTTAGGACAGCGTGGATGGAGGATTTATTTTTTTGGTCATTCATAGACTATGCAATCTCCTGGCAAAAATCACAACACATTTGGTCATAACATTCTTTGCCACCGACAATGACACTGCCCATTCAGTAACAAAACCTTCCAGTCGCTGCAGGCCCCACCGCCTAGAAGGCAAACACCACTCCAAAGGTACTGCCAAATACTAAAAATCTCTTGTCCATTTATTATCAGCTGCTGAACTGAATTACAGGAAGGGTGGTGGCCAAGCTGGACTAGGGTCAATGTACCGGCTAAAGGGCCACAAGTGTCTCAGTGAAGAACAGCTAGCTGGTCATTCACATGTGACCAAGTGCCTTCCTAAAGAAAAAAGCTGCCGGGCAGAGCTATCCACGCTCTAAATGCTAACCTTGTATCGCCTGCCAGTACAGGAATGCAATGTAGGTCAGACTACATTGAAGACATATATTAACAGAAAAGGTACCGGCTCTGCTGCTCCTTATTGTATTGAAGAGTACTTAAATAATGCAGGGCAGGGCTTTGAAGAATACTAGACCTTCCACCCCCACAGAACATGACTCAGTTGCAACAAATTACTTGAGATTTCTCCACTCAGAATCTTCTGTTCTAACAAATTTTGTTAGCCTTTTACATTTACTTACACTGCTTGCTTACGTTTTATTAATGCTTTCTGGGAAGAGCTGGCCACCTACTCCCCTAACGCATCAACAAGGAGAAAAGTATGCAGAGGAGGGCACAAAATACAGAGCAGGGTATTTTCCAGCAGAGAGATCATTCAGTGCAGACAGAGGCACAGTGAAAGCGGCTCCCTCCGGGCAGCAAAATAACCATGTTACAATCTCACAGAAAGACAACCCATGCAAACCTCATCCACTAGAACAGATAATAGAAGGTTAGATGGATGGTTTCTGTCGAAGTCAGGGATAGTAATCCCCATCAAAGCCAACCACATCACTCACGAGATGGTTATAAACCAGTATGTAACACAGCAAAACCCCTGACGGAAGACAAACACAGGCTACCATCACGATCGCTCTACCCCAGTACAAAGCATCGCTGCTACCAACAGAGCAGTCCCCACCTGATCCCAGCCGTTTCTTCCTGTGCCATCGGATTCTTTGTGCAGGAAGAGACGTTCACGTGCTTACACAATGAGCCAAGCTGGGAAACCACTCCAGATAAATTATCTATTTGTTTTGCCTACTCAGTTTTAACCTGGATCAGTTCTGAAAAGTTAACCACATTTGACTGTCATCAATACAGGTAAGCCACAGCACAATACAAATGGTTTTCCCCACAGCAGCATTTTAGAAATGTACAAATACGCCTTTATAAACGGTCCTTTAGCTTCTATGAAAGGACAAGTGATTTAGTTACACTGGTATCACTTACAAAGGGTAGTAGGACACATCATCCTTAGGAAAATCCGACATACTTTAAGTTCTCTCCACCCCCTTTCCTGCAGCACCAGTAACACGCTGCATTTTGCCAAATACAAATTTGTCCTACAGAAGACATTAGTTATTTGAAAGCATCCTATGAACAGTCCTCACCCATTACTCCTTCAGACTGGGAGGCAAAGCACTCTAACCCAGTGACCCACAACATTCTGCATGCTGGAACTATTCAGAACTGCCAGGTAAAAGCACTCGGCCAAGGGAGGGGGTAATGGCCTGAAACTTGCAGGAGCTATAGTTTATCTGGCTCTGTGGCTGTGGCCAGCTGCTGCAGTTTGTTTCTCCTGCATTTGGGCCAGACTGGCCATTTTGACAGGGGCAGAGGAGTTGGTACCGTTCCTAGAAAGCATGCAGCTCCCAACACAGTAAGGATACATCCTACAGCAACGTGATGCTACAAACACCAGAAAAATCCCAAACGTCTGACTAAGACTAATACCATCTTAACTTTGCATAAAACCATCCACAGAGTTCGAGCTTATTTGTAGAAAAACCCACCGTATTTAATCTGTTAACAAACATCCTTGGTCCCCAGTTTTGTGCTGTCCTTCTTCCAGTGGACTTAGATCAAATTTTAAAAAAAAGAAAAAAAAAAGGTCTTCTATCTGGCTTGAATAATGTTGCCAGGATCTATATAACTTCTCTTATAGATACTATAAATTCTGAAAATGTATCATAAATCACAAGTTCCTCTGCTATTAGTTATGCAAAAGAGAACAGAAATTGTACCCTGGATCCTGAGTCACATGGCATCTCTTACTCCCTCAGTATATTATGATTCTGACTTTTTTTTTCTTTTAAAAAACAGGTCTGTCCTTTATGTCATGATAAATTAGGATAGCATACATAGAGTCTAGCACCCCATTGGTATCTGCCAGGCAGAAGACAAGCTCTATATTTACGTGGCCCCTCCCTGAAACACAGGATTATATCCAGTATCAAAACTGAAAATCCTGAAGTGTTATGACAGTGGTTGCTGTACCAGGGCCTACCATAAAAATTAAGAACTCATCAGTTCTGTAAGCCTAAGGCGGTTTCTAAAAGGTGCTGACAACTGGTAATTGTCTATCGCTCCAGAAGGAGATGAAAGAAAAAGGCCTTTCTTCCCAGTTACTCTAAGATGTGGTTCTGCTTTCATGGCTTGTCCCACCAACCAAGCAAATTTTCTCATTTGTCACTGTCTAAAACTAGGCAGCTGCTGTCTACAAGTAGTTCCAGAGATGCCTTCCACCTCAAGCAACTGTCCTAGAAAGAATAAATACCAGAATAATCTCTGTATTGCATTGCAGAATCATTTTGCTTCTATAGTCATCTCAAACATGAGGATGACCAGCTTACTTCGAAAGTTCAGGTTACTAGAATAAGACACTCATTCAGCAGGGCCAGATTCCTTCCACAAACTACTGTCACGTAAAGCAATTAACTCCAGGTATACTAGAAAAAGGGGAAAACTGGCATAGAAAGTAGCACAGCAGATGGGGACCCTTGAGGCTTAGGGGGGATGCAGACCTGTGGTCTAAGCTGGAGAAGTTACAGTGTTTGACAACATCTTCACCTAGAAGAGAGGACTAGAAATACCTTCCCCATTAAGAAAAAGCTTTCCCCATTAAGTGCTTTTTAGGCACCTGTGCAAACACTGGCAAACGACAACTACCCAGGTATCAGTGTAAGTGCTACCCAGGGCAGGACAGACCACCAGTAAGCACACAAGAGCACGAGAACGTATAAAACAAGTTGTGCCATGTACAGAAAGCCACTCTTTAGGAGACTGAGGCAGGCGGTTCCTGACGGCACGGCCACGTTCCAGCCCGGAGCAGCTCTTCCCTGGCCCCCGCGCCCAGCCGCACCCTTTCTCGCTCCAGCCCCGGCTCCCCGAGCAAGCCTCGGTAGGATTCGCCCCGTCCCGGGCAGGAGTCCGGCGTGGAGCTCGCTGCATTCGGGATGCAACCAGGGAAGCGTTACCGGCGTGTCTTTAGCAACGTTACGGAAGGGGAGGAACGGAGACACGCCGTGCTGCCGCCAGCCTGCCGCCTGCTCTGAAAGGGTCATTTGTTTCTACCGTGCAAATCTGAAGAGTTTCCGGGAAGGTCGCTGAGGACTTCAGAGGACCGGCCAAGCCTCAGCTGTCCGCCCTCCCCGGGGCGCCGGCCGGTGCCGCTCCCCGGCCGCAGCCCCCGAGCCGGCAG
>VZZY01009599.1:131068-146035 GCA_013400335.1 Eurystomus gularis | reverse complement strand
CGGACCCCCGCTCCCCCTCCAGCCCGGGCCCCGCAGCCCCGTGACCCCTCCGCGGCCCGCAGCGCAGGAACCCGCTCGCACTGATTACATTGTTCCGGACACCCGCATCCTGCCGATAAGCTGCTCGACAGCATCGGTTCGCGTTCCCGGTGCTCGGAACCACAGACGCACCTGTCTCCTCCAGGCGCACAACGGATAAACCTCGCACACGGGTGACAGATAATTTTACCATCCCCTCCTGGCTGACGCCTGTCTGTGGGAATAATCAGAAGCGGATCCTTCTGAGGAGGGTGCAGGGCGAGGTTCCCTCTGGAGCGGTTCCCCAGAGCCAGAGTGAACTCTGTCACGAAGCTCAGGTAACCACCCGCGCCGTGCGGCAACGCGCGGCTTGCTTCATCTCCCAGACATGTGCAACCCCGCGGGCAGCCCAGCCAGGATCCACAGGGAATTCTGCCGCTGATTTAATCCTAACAGACTGAAGCAAGCTCTGCGCTTTCCATTCCTACTGCAGTTTAAAGTTAACTGCAACTCTTAAGCTCCTGTTTGTATCACAGCACGGAAAATCAGAAACTACTTCTCTCTGGCCGTTCCTGCAGCACCAACAGGCATTGACAAATGCAGAGTGCTGTTCTCAGAGTGGCAAATTACAGTTTTACGGACTGTTAATGAGTATTTAAAATTTTTTAGAAAGCTGAATTACTGGCTTTTCTCTCTCTGATGTCTCCCCCAGGATCCTGGCACATGCTATTCGGGATAAGATTTAAAGAAACAGCTTCCCCCTGGGAAAGACAATTTAGTCCCACCAGTGTCCTCTACTGTCACTACAAATAAGTCAGTAACGATCCTGGACCACTTACTGAAAACTAAAGAACACCAGATTTACCACTGCCTCATCTTCTGACAAAGCAGAGCTCTCTCTATTACTTTTCTGAAGTAAAATGACTCTACTGAACAATTGTGTAATCCACACAGTAACTGCCTTAGCTAATTTTCTGATGGAGTTTCAGATTACTTACTAGAAAGACAATGCTAGGAAACGGGAGCAACACAGGCAGCTGTGTGCTTCGGGACACCACGGCTGTGCCCAGAGCAATCAGCTACCAGAACTACACATCTGCTAAACACTTCAGCAGTATCTATGACAAAGGGGTATAAATTCACAGCAGCATTTTGGTACCTTGAAGTTTTTACATGGCTCCTTCTCTTTAGACTCTTAATTAGCAAATATACAAATCCAGTTAGAAAATATTCCGAAGCAAAACCCAGAGAATGGCCATTCATTCCCAGTACTGAGAACTGAAATTATTCTTACAGAAGTACTGTCTTCTTAACTATTTACAGCTACCGCGTCAAACCAGAAATAATCAGCTCATAGATCTTCCATTTGCTTACATACACACCCTGAACCCTGGCCATAAAAGTCACCAAGACACTACTCAGTTCCCCAAGATAATTGGAACAATCCGTTAACATGGCCCTCTACTACTGAATTTCTGATTTGTGAACCTTACTGTAACATTCAGGGCATGAATCCAATGACAACATGGACAATCAATATTGAAGGGGATCAAAATACTCTCTTCAAAGCTCTTTCCCGTCCTCTGGAGTTTAAAAGCGCTTCCAGAATTCTGATCAAATGAATACGGCCAGGCCAAACGCCAACTGCACGTCACACTGACTTTGGTACACTGAAGGATTTCTACAGGAAAGACACTTTAATAATTCTCTGAACTCCCTGTCACTTAACAGTAACATTCACTGCTACTAATTTCATCCTCCTGAGAGAAAACTGTTCACAACACAGCTACAGTCACTCCAGTGGAAAACTGGTTGTGCTGAACCCTCGTATTTTTGCACTAACATTGCTCGGTTCACAACAAGTGTGACGGACGGAGCTGGTTATTGTGTAACTAACACAAGAAGAGAAAAGAGAACAATAAAAACCAGGCTTACGGTCTTGCGTTCTCCATTGCGACTAACCACGCGGATGATTTCTCCCGTAGGAATACGTTCAATTTGCAGTTCCATCTTTCCAGGGCAAGTTATTACATCTGTGTATGGATAGTTCCGATTTCAAAGCACAGCAGCAGAACTCCCCGAGTAGCCTGGGAGAAGACCTTGACTAACCGCAACCTTTGGTTCAGAGCCCTGTTGTGAGAGGAAGAGATGAACCTCTGTATTTATACTAAGGGTACGTGTGAGCTCAAACAACAATTAAGTTCAAGACTAGTTTCCACTAGTTACAATGTGTCAAGACAGTTCCAAGAAGTCTCTAAATTTATGTTCATGTTTATTGCCACAAACTTTCGTTGGTGTTCCATTTTAGTCCCAGCAGACTTACAAACAGTCGCTTGCTGCGGATGCCGTTTCGTAGGTATTAGCACGCAACAATCACACGGTAGATTTACAAATCTACCAGGAGATGTCATATAGAAAAGATTCTTCCATCTTTGCCTCCAAGATACTCAGTTTAGAGACAGAGCAACAGAAAATACTGATTGCTCCCATGGTAACTACAGGAAGCTGTTTAAATTGCTGCAGAACGAAATCATTGTTAATTGAATCCTTGAGTAGCTAATTAATCATGGCAAAGAAAATTAATTTGCACTTACCGCATAGAAATTCCTATTATGAATATGAGAAAAATCATGTGGTGAACACCGGTTTAAGTGCAATTACAGAGCTTTACTCCAGCCATGCTGTCATTAAGGCAGTACTAGACCTATGACCCCCCCACGCACCCCCATCAGATGCAGATATCCTGCCTGTGACTGGGGAGAAAAAAGACCAGTCTGAATCTCAGGTATTTTAAGACTTGCTGTTAGGGGACAATTCCTTCAATCTTCTTGGAACAGCTACATTTGTGCTTTCAGCTCTACTACATGGTAACTGATTGTAAAAAATACTACTTGGATGTTAAGATGAAGAAGCACCTGGCCGTTGAAGAGCAGATACAGAGAACACCAGTCTGGAAAGAAATGGCCTGTCACTGCTCCGTGTTTTGTATCTGGAATTATTCTTATACGGCCATTAGCTGTTACATACAAGATTGTTCCAGTCCAACAGTTGTTTCCTTGACTACTTACTTCCCAATATAAGGTTCTACTGAAAAAGATTTTATCACATATAAAAAAAAACCCATCACTGTCACTTCCCCAAACAAAACCGCCCTACTCAGTGAGAGGGAGCAATAGCTACTCCATCTTATCTACCCTTCCTATAGAGAGAAATTACAAAGATTAGTAGCCCAGAACACCAGAGCTGTTTAACCGGAATGATTTCTGTGACGCAGATACCAGAATTACATGCAAAAACCTTCTGAAAACAGGCTACAAGTAAGAACACAAGGAAAAAAAAAAAAAGGATAAAGAAAATAGAAAAAAGCTGAAGAAGTAAGAAAAGAGAGAGAGAACAAAACAGAAGAGGGAAGAGAGGAACGCAGCCACTCTCTGCCAAGACCAAGCAGTACACTGTAAACCAATGTAATGGTGCAGCTCCTATTTGATAACAATGCTGAGGCATTCCCCACTAGGGCTGATGTCTGCATTTGATGACCCAGTTTCAAACAACCTATGGTTAACAGGTTAAAATGTTTGCTATTCTATTTTTCTTCTTTTTGTGAATATGCCAGTAAATTCCTATTTTCTGAATTGTTCCTGCACCTCTGCATTTCCTCTCACCAGTCTGCAGTCCCCGATCCCATGCTTCCCCTGACTTCACTGTTTTCCTCCAATGATTCTTCCGACCTGTGCTTCAAACGCTCCCAGATTTTTCTTGCTACTTTCTAGATTGCACATACGAGGTGTTCTTTTAATTGCAGAGATCCTGTAAGGGGAAGATGACAGTTCCACTGTAATACAGGGAGGTGGGATGTACACACAGATACATGTCTTTTTTAAGCAGAAGCAATTGAACAGACCAGCTCGGTGGAGTTCCTGCGCAGATCAGTTTCCAGAGTACTCAGTGTGTACTGCACATTCATCAGGTGGCAAGTGAACAACGCGGCTACACAAAGAAGAGCTTACTCCGCACTGCTGTGTACTACACAACTCTAATGTTTGAGCTTGTGCCTGCAGAGGGAATTAAAGACAAAAGAAAGCTGTGCACACTGACAGCTGGCCTCACACACTTCCATCGTTACACAAAAATCTTTTTTTCCACTCTCTATTCAAGATCGGTATAAAGAAAAAACAGATATAAGGAAACGAGGCTATGATCTGCTCAATGCACGAGTTATAAAGCTAAATAACATTGGTATTCATGCAGTGATGAGTACCAGGAGCTTTCTGTGATCTCTGTATCTTGTTATCACAAAAGAAATTGCTTCATTTCAGCCCCTCTCAAATGGCGAATCCCTATATCCAAGGGCAGATAGGGCCATCGGAAATACTCCTGTTAGCAATGCAGAGTTCTCAAAAAAGCATAATTTCCTCTCTCAAGGAAAACCTAATTCAAGCTTTGTTCAACTGACCTTTCCACTGCAGTACATTAATTAAGACAAGTTCATCTGCGTGTCACTTTGTGTCCAAGAGCAGAGAAGGAAGTAGTGGTAGTAGAAACAATAGTCTTTATCATAATGTATTTTTAGGGTCTAACAAACACGCAAGACATCTTAGAAATATTTCCTGTTTACACAGAGCTGTACTATCTATGTGCAATGATACACTGCACATCCTGAGGTTAGTGAGGAATCACAAACATATGGACGTTAAATAAGCTTACATTGGACAACATTCCTTAGTAGACATATTTCCTATTTGAAAATAAATTCTCTAACAGCAGGGAATTGTGAAAAGTTACCCTTAGATGGAAATGATTCGATAGCAAATTTATATTAAAAGATACAAAATTTAAAATATGAAGTACAATGGAGCAGATCTTTCACAAAGACAAAAAAGACATCTCAAATCACACCATGAAAAATTCACTGTGGAAAAAGTGAAATTAGAAGAACCTGTTCTTAAAAATTAAGAAAACAATTTAAGCAGCTCAAGCATTTGTACAAGGAAAATATCCAAACCTCCTCAGTGGGGGAAGGGAACATACAATCCAAACCGGAAGTCCATTTAATACTGGATTCATTTAAACAGAAGATAAAAAAACCACAAAACTTCATCTGCTTTGCCCAAAAGAAAAACAGAATTTGTCCTTGCCCTTCTTTTGCAGTCCAAAGCCCTACTGCATATGTTATTACTGACACATTCCCACTCTAAAATACCATTGTATCAGTGCATTAAACATGACCCAAGTTTCTTGGAGAAAGGTTACCATGCACTAATTAGTCCTCCCCACCTGACCCAATGTGTTCCTTCTCCAATTAATAAAAGCCACATAGAACACTTCACCGCCAGGATTTATTTTAGTGGTACATGAAAACACATGAGTATAAAAACATTTCCAGTGATTATAACATCCAATTAAGGGTGTTTCTAAGAAAGATAAATTTCAGCAGAAATTGCATCATTACAGGTCATGGAATAGTTTGAAAAGCTACCATAGGTAAGAGTAGTAAACAAAAGTGCCACTGTGTGCATCATACTCGAGAAAGAAGTATACAGTTCTGTGCAGCATCCCACTAACGCACAAGCAGATTCAGTCACAGCTGCTGTGGGTATTTTCAGTGAAGTCCTGTGGTTCAAAGGATTGGTTTACAAAATGCAGCTTCTATGTCCAGTGATTGAGAGGGTTATCAGCTCTCATACAACATTCAGGATCTTGAGCTTCTTGCCCATGTACAGTGGCTGAATGGCTCCCCCTCTGAGCTGCTCGTGAATAGCAGATGCACCCTTATTAGAAGAAACTGGATCTTGGTCCACAATAAATCGCCAGCTGTGGTCTGGAATTCAAAGCTCCCTGTTCTTTGAGCTCTCCACAGAATCTCCTTGCATGGAGTACAGTAATACATGAGGAAAAGCAGAAACAGAGTACAACTCAAGACCTGCAAAAGTTCTTTGCAGTTCAGCAGGGATTTGTCGGATGCCCTAATTGCCAGGAAAAGTCACACATCTGAAAGGTTTAGTGCAAAACAAATTCTGGTAAGAGGGGTACAAATGTGAAAAGCGTTTCTATTATTGTTTCAAAGTGTAATAGGAATGTATAAACTGTAAACCTCAAGGCAGTTTTAATCCATGCAGTGAACACAGCATCCTCTGAACCTGCCCTCGCTACTTACAACTGGAAACAGCTCCCCACACCGAGCAGTAAAGCTGAGATACTACTAACTAGAATCGAGACAGGCTAAGTGTTCTTAAACCCTACACTGCAACCATCTAACCAGCTAATCTACATTAGAGTATCCATGGTACACAAAGACACCCGGGACCACAGAAGATTTTATACACTGAATAAGCAAGTAACTGCAAACAAATGTCACACCAAGGTGTTAGCCTTCTGTCTCAAAGGAATCCCCCAAAAAACTAAGGCTTTGAGAAAAAGAGCAAGAAGAAATCCTTTCAGTTCAGAAGCAATATTCCAATATAAACACACCAATATCCTTTGCTTTGCTCTTCCACTTCAACTGAATTTTTTCTTTTCCACCCATAAGCAACACGGCAGCGATTAGTAACTAACGTTACCTACCACACACAGCAGGTAGCTCCAAGCTGTGTATCTAGAATGTGGGACACTCACAAGTGCTCGATTCCAGCACTGCAGTCTGAGATTCTGTGGAATGCTGGTGCCTTTTCCAACCCTTTCCAAAGAGCTCCATTTCCTCATCAAGAAACAAAACCATTTCTGAAGCTAACTACCTTTCAGGTTTTTAAAGGTACATGATCTTTCTTACTCAATCTCCACCCTCAAGTGCAAAGGATACATTAAGGTCTAAGCACCTCTAGAAAAACAGGAATTTTGCAGATCGAGTGCTATAAATTGAAGAGATTTACAATTTTGGTAGCACAGTTTCTGCTGTAAGAAAGAATCTGTTCCACTGAAATTCCCCATTTATAATTCCCATAATCTCTGTAGTACTTGTAGCAATTATGGGGCAGGGAAGCAGCTCACTATGGCTTTAGCTTTCTAAATTCAGTATGACAAGAGAAGACAGTCGGGGCTAGTACCACGATCGTTAGCTCTTTGCCAACAAGTGCTACAGGAACTATGGTCTGCTCACCTGTGCTAAAGCACTTCTCAACCTAAACAATTTCTTTCAGAAATTGTGGGATCCTGTGGGACTAGTATAAAAGTGGTTTTATTTGACTTTTTAAAAATCAGATGAAGAAAAGCAATGGGCAAATTGCTAAACTGTTTTATGAAAGAAGAATTTAAAAAAGAAAAAAAAAGAATTGGGAAAAGTGTGTTTTGATAAACACATCTCGATCTGGAAAAAATTAGAAATGGAAAATCCTACAGTTATCAGTAAGGCATGAAGAAAAGATCTACCACCAAAGGAGAATTTACACACTCCAAAGATTGTTTCCACGTGACTTCTTGCCACATGTGTTTCCCAAAAGGTAATTAGCTTATATTTGAAAGTCAAATAAAAATTTAAAACAAGCTAACTAGCTGTATCTAATAAATAATTTTTTTTAATAACTTCTTTTAAACTCAAAATTTGGAAATCAATTATAAACTGGTTACAGCATAGTAAATATTGTATTGTAAATAAAATATCCTCTACAAAAAAAGAGCAAGCCTAAAGATCTATTACAGATCACAACTTCCTTCAGTTAAATCATTATATTAGAAATATCGATCACCTTAAAACATACAGCATTCATTAGGTGCTATTTTTACAGTTCTCATCCAGTGCAAGAGAGTTACTCTCCCTGTAGCAATAAAAATATCTGTTTCCACAATAAATTATCTTCTAAGAGCTTACAAAGTTTCTGGACAATCCTACCTGTCTTACTTGCACTGTCTGACTCCATCTTCTAAGAGTAAAAGCTTATAATCACTAAGACATAAGAATCATCTGACTCCTGAATCAGGACCACTAAGTGCCCCTTCCTGCCTTCAGAAGTCATCGCGCGATTCCTGATTGTCAGGTTTCTGCATCCAACTGTTCTCTTCCTGCGTCAGATCCTTTCCTAGTAACGTTCTGTTAGGCTGAATCTAGAAGAAAGACAGTAGTTAACAAATGAACACATTCAAAACACTGCGTTGCTCTATGCTATCCATACACCTTTACAGAAGAATGTCTTACATACTTGCTAGAAACTTGGGAAAATTAAGTGATGCTTCTATGCAGCAATTGTGAAATTAAAAAAATAATAACCTAGTAAAAATTCACTAAACTGATACCAAAATATTAAGTGTCACACACACACAAAAAAAAGTGTACGGTGTGTTGTATCCACATAGAACTGACAATCATCCTGCAGAGTCTGGGGTAGATCATAAGCTCAGAAACAACTGAAATACTGGGCAATGCAGAACTTACATTTTAATCATTCTGCAACACATCGGCACAACCACGATAGCATGGAAAAATCAAGCACAAACTAAGTGATTTAGGCAAAAAATGTTTGCATAGAAGCAGCAATGCTCGGTCACTTCATCTAGTCTGTGCAGGTTGTCATCCTTTCAGAAATTCAATGAAGAAACCTGTTAAACAAATAACCTGAGTTCCAGCTGTCCCGTCTTTCCCAAATTCAAGTGACTAAATACACAGGGAGCACTTACGTGCAAATCAGAATGAGACACAAAGAGTTCACTTACAATCCATCAGAAACTTGGCGGCATTTAAGGCAATTTGAGTTCTCATCTTTACAGAAACCAAGGACCTAACTGACAGAGCCTGAAGTTCCACCAGTGAATGCTGAGAGGAAGAAACCTGGCTCATCTCATTACCACAATGTGTGGCCATAAGAGCTACTTAGGGTGTTTTAGCATATCAGCAAATTCTTTTATGGGATGTTAGCCAGCCCATACCCTTTTTGCAATTCCTTCTGCTGCCACCTCCCCCAGGATTAACACAGATGCGTATGAAAGCAAAAGAAATAAAAACCACATCAACATTATTCAGAGCTTCCAAAAGCATTACCTGAAAAGGCTGGCTGATACCAACTATTGACTGCAAATTATTGCTATAATAACAAAGCAGAAATTCTCCTCCCGTATCAGGTATTTCTGCAGCACTCATGTAAACCTGTGGGGAAGAGTAAGAATAGGCAATGGGCAACAGCCATAGAGAAAGCAGCTCACAGAAAAGCAGTCTCTGCCAAGCAGGACACCATAGAAATCAGGATTTACTATTTATAAGCAAGTTTTTAAATGTAAGATAAAAAAGGACGAGGACAGAAATAACTCATGAAAACTAAGTCAGGGAGGAAAAGTGAATATCCTTCACCACGTTAGCAATCTGACTTCAGCGAGAAATGAGAAGAAACCCAGCATTGTTGAAAGGGAAGGGGCAAGGCCACAGAAGGAGTGGGGAGGGAGAGGAACTGCCTCCTGGTGGCAATACAGCAGAGCAAACCCGCCACCTCGGTTCTGTACGGCCCTAAAGACCCACAGTTCCTAAACTGCAGCCCACAGCATCCTGCTAAAACAATGTTCACAGTGCTTGGATTTCTAAGTGAAGTGATTGGAAACCATGATATTGTGGAGAGTTTTGTGGACTCCTGGCTGAAGGAGAAGGGGCATGATGAAATCCAGCTGGTTAGGAGATAAGGCCTCAGGAGACAAAGCCTCAGGAGATAAGGCCCTGGGCAAGGACACTGTAAGATAACAGGATGTCTCCCACAGGAGCTAGCCAGGATGGAGCTACCACAGGCATCCGAAGTATGTGGCAAATATGGGCGGGGATGAAGATAAGCAAAGAACCAATAATGAGCTCAGCTTTTGCAATATGTATGAGCCTTATTATTGTGTCTATATAATTGTAGCCTTCTGATCAATAAATCGAGACTTGTTGATCATCATCGGGTGTGCTTGTCTCCCGTCGACTCCGACATGATATCAGAGAAATTTGGAGATTCAGAATATCGGTACAATTTGGACTGTATTGCAAACGATGCTAACTTACAAAGTCTCTAACAAGAAGTAACTGCTTTCCACTGTTGGCTGCAAAATCTCATCCATCCTTGCACTCATTTTGTCTCCAAAATTAAATTTGAATTTCTGTTTGTTCAGATAAATACCTCTGGAAACAGATCATCTGTATTCAAAGTAAGTTTTGTTTGTTTGCGTTACATCACTTTAGGTAATCACTACTAGGAAGCTACGGACCAGACACCAGTTTTTAAAGAGGGACCAGAACATTCAATAGCCCAAATGAAGAAAAGTCTTAAGGAACCCTAATCTACAGCTGTATGAGATACCTTGAACTAACTCTGTTAGTAACAGTAGGTACTTATAACTGTAAGAAAAATCACACTGTACATAAGATACATCAAGCAGCTTTGACAATCAGATGAGAAAAAGGCCAGTTACTTATTTCAATGGCAGAAACACAAAAACATTAAATGACAGTAGTTTTTAATTGAATAAAAGGTCACTACAGAAATAAACTGCTTTTCCATCAATTTCCTTAAGCAATACGACCACACCAGAGAAGGTACACTGGACTACCTGCAAGGTAATGGGGAAGAGGGATTTTAAACAATAACATCACTCCCAATTAGCTTTGACTGGGAAAGAGGGTACAGAATCCATAAGAAGAAGGGGATATGGAACAAACAGACCTCGCATACCACTCCATAGGAAACTACCTTAGAAAGAAATACAACTGGCTTACTTGTTTACTGTTTTCATTAGAAGAAATTTCATCATCTTCTACCCAAGCATAAGTAACATAGTCATTCACATGCCTGAAAGTCACCTGCAAAGAAAGATGTGAACCATCAGCCTTCTGAAGGAAACAAAAACCACACTACATGGAAAACTCAAGAGCTGTCAGACAGATGTTTACTACTTTACCAAAGTAACTAAAACAGTTCACTTCTAGGATCAAAACATTTTGGGGGCATGCCCAAATATTTTGTTTCTGAGAGGGCGGGTGTGCTCTATACTCTCACCCTCCCTTTGGCTTTATTTTTGTTCTTTCTTTGCTGTATAAATCTTTTGAACTGTAGGCATTAGGGGAGGACAATTCCTTTTCACAGCTCCTGCACCATTTTACTTAAATAAATCACCGCAATCTTAGCAGAGAATTTAAAGTGTTTGAAAGAACTCACACGCTATGCAACTAAACTGTCAGCATAGACAAACTAACTGCAGTCAAGAATACACGACTATTGCAGAGAGTTTTGCACTAACAAAATCTAGTGTCACAATGTTCTACAACAGAAAACTATCAAATACCTCCTCCAGTCACATTCAACACCTTCACTGAAGAGCCACGATGCGCTAACACTACCTTGAAGAGTCCAATCCAGTCCCAAGCACTGCTTGGGAATTCAGGCACTGCAGAATAGTTGATTAGAACGTCATGCTCTGCACTCCACTCGCCCTCAGGATTCAGCGTGACCAAAGGATCTGATAGAAGAGGCTTCATCTAGACAAAAGAACAGAATTTGAAGTCAGACAAGTCTGTCATTCTTTCAGTTATTGTTTTCAAGTTATTCTCTGCCACACCTGCTGGGGGACTCTTAACAGAATGGAAATCTGAAAGCAATTTGCTGCCTTCTCTATGATCAAAATGAAACAGAGATTCTGACTCACAAAGTTTAGAAAAACTGCTTCTGTAAGGTGAGACCTAGTGAAAGAATTTTTCTTAACATAACTGGGACAGCACCTCAAGCCCAAATGTTCCTGTAACAGGTTTGTGATCACTGATGCCGTAGCTCATGTGACTGATGTAGTTATTCAAAGTAACAGAAATTGTCTGTTCTTCTTCAGAGAATCCGCCTTCTTTTGATGCATGCTGGCAGAGATTTTTCACTCTCCAAAGAATTCTATCAGTCCACGCTGGCTTTCTTTTCTTCTCACTGCAAAAGTGGAAGATAAAAGTGAAATGCAAAGAAGAACCAGTTGCCAAAAGCTAAGAATACTGTGCAAAATCTACTCAAAGTTGAAAGATTGTCAGATACATATTAATAAAAGGAGATAATCGCATCCAAGCTTCATTTTACAGCTCTGTTCAATGCTTTACAACCAAGGTTTCCTTAATTTAAACTCAACTCCATTTACCACAGATAAGTTTCACAGGCTTCTGAAAGAGGAGTAAAATGAAGGGGAGAAGAGTGTTTCAATGGGTTAGTCAGCTTCAGCCAGGAAATGATACTTTCTCCTAAAACACTCCACAAAAACATGCAACATTGAGGTAATAGAGCAACTGCCCCAAGCTTCAAATGCAAAGTTATTCTGAGAAAAGGGGCATAAAGTGAAGGAAGACATAGGAAGAGTCTGAATAATGTTTGAAATTATTCAAAACATTTGAGAACAAGTTTCTTTTAACAACAAAAAATGGAAAAAAATTCGGTAGCTTACACTAACCACAGGTGACACAGCAAAGCTTTATTTAAAGTTCCTCTAACTTGTACTAGCCTGCATTTCAAGTTTGCAAGCTATTGATGTCTCGTAGCAAAAAGCTTTAAAAATTCCATAATGAAAAAAGTTGTGCCTGCAACTGTGTTGTACATCAAACTGGAATCATAATTCAGAGTTTCCTTTTATACCATATCCAATTACAACAGAAGACATGAGACCTTCATGGTTCTCTCTGTGGTGGGAAGAAGACTTAACAGCAACTCTCTGTATGGATGTATCACTTCAAATTGAAATGGAGAAAAGATCATACCCTATGGAAGAGGAATTAGAATGGACTGGGTTGAATTATTGAAGTTAATGAGCAGGATGTATAAGGAAAACTGTCAGTTTAACAACTTTGAATACATCATAAAATGGAAATGTCATTTAGTTCAATATTCCACATACTTTTGGTTCACCCCTTCCCATAGACAAGTCTGACTCACCTTTAATAAGGTGAAAAGACTTTAAATGACTAAGGGGCCATACCCCACTTACTCCAGTAATTATATAAACCGACAGAAATCTTTATGAGCTGCCATATGTCTGCTCTGCTGTGCAAGAAAATAGCAAAAGAACAGCTTAAGTTAATACACTCACTTTTTTAAAGAAAACGGCATATTAGATGGGAAACACAACCTCAAAATCCCCACTGAAAAAGTATCAAAGACAACAAAATACCACGTGCTTCATATAAAGCACACTTTTCAAGGGTGTTTGCCTTTGAGGTCTACTTATCACCACCCACCCAACCAAAATATCTCTGCCAGCTTTAACAACGGCAGAATGCACACAGTATGTTTTTTGTTCGTTAAATGAGCCAATACCAATTACTAGGCTATGAATGACTCTTAGAATGTCTAGGTTTGGGTGATTATAAGTATTTTTTAACTGGGTTTACTGCTGGTCCCATTGTATCTCTTCACGCTCAGTTAGGGAGCACAATGTCTTTGGATTCAAATGGATAAACTTCTAATATTAAGCGCAACAGCAGAGTAGATAACACCATAGCTTTCAGACAGGTTCAGAAAATCCCTGAAGAAAATCAGCTGTCATCTGATTTTCAAATATTTCACAAAAATCAAACCAAAAGCTCTGGAAGGAGCATTGTTTTGATTCGGAAATATTTACAAATCTATGAAATCCAGAAAGTTTTCTTCTTACTTAAACCAAAACAGGGACTTCCGCTCTCTGGAAGTAAAGAAAAAGATCAGTACAACCCCCTGTCAGGACAGGAACTCATCCTTCTGTTGAAACGTAAGACTAATACTTAATGACAAACATCACTGTCAGAAAAAAACACTTTGGAAACTTAAGCTACTCCATTTTCAACTTAAAAATAATGCAGAAAGACATATTTACATTTATTTTCAAATACCAGCAGTATCTAATGAAACACTTAAACAGAGAAGGAAAACAAAACTTGCAGACAATTACAAATCTTTTCCTTTTGTTCATTTCTGACAACCAATGCACGCTTTTAGCACTAAAGGACAAAAAAGAAGCGGCTTAAACAAATGCTGGTTCATTCTGTTAATCTTGTCTTTCCAAAAAGAAAGCTGGGTTGTTTCACTACTTCCCTCATGCAGTCAGCAGAATTAGCCAGAAATACTCATTTATTCAGATTTGACCACTGAATGAGCTGACTAGAACAGCTCCATAGCCCCACTTAACCGGCCCGTTCAGGAAGTTCAGGCTGGCTTACTACAGTGATATTTAGTCAAGCAGTGCATTCACTCTAACACTCCATATCTAACCTCATCTTACTGTGCTTTTACCTGGTATCATATACATCTGAATACAGGTCAAACTTGTAGGTGGGTTTAAACTGCAGAGGACCCTCTATGAATTCCTGAAGAAATGCTTCCTTCTTTTTTGCCATATTTAACTGCAGAAATAAGAAGTAACTTTTAAAGACTGTGCTAAAAATCAGAGGTTAAAGGGCAATTGGGAAAGGAGATAAGAAAGCATCTTGTAAGAAGAATTCAACATCTCAGACAGTAAAACATATTTGGAAAGGTAAATTCAGAAGCATCTCCTTGTAACTGCCAGAAATCTTGACATGATCTGTTTAAAACTTTTGTGGCAGTTCTACTCAAAAAAAATTCCATAATAACCTTCGCTTAAAAACAATCCTTGGGAGTAGAAAAGGGAAGAAGAAATTAAGGTGAGGAACAATTCACAAGCCATGAAGTTCAAAGAAAGCTTCAGTCAAACCCGAGCACTGCAAGTGAGTAAGAAACTAAAGAAAAGCAGAAAACATTTGCAATTAATTGGGGCTTATGACTGAGAAGTAAGAGTGTGAACAGCAAGATCTGTTCCACCTCATGACTACTCTGAATTTGTGTTCTTTAATAGAAATTAAAACTCAAGAGGTAACGTTAACTACCGTGTTGTGTTTGTACGCATTAAAAACAAAAGAAGCTCCCCCAACAGATTAATACAACATACCTGGTCCTTTTCCCACAGCAGATTGTAACGCTTGTTATTTATTGATTCTCGGACAAAATGTATGCCGTAATCTGCTATCCGGAAGTTTAGATCTCCAAACCAGAA
>VZZY01009599.1:96780-131031 GCA_013400335.1 Eurystomus gularis | reverse complement strand
AAAAAAAGAGAAGAAAAGAGAAGCAAAAACACAAGGAAGATTTCTAAGAATCCATTAACACGAGGGAAGAATTCAATAGAGTATCAAGCATGATGCTAATTAGGTGCTCTAATCACTTATATTACTTAATCTAAACAGCTTAAACACAAACATTAAGTAGTTACAGATAAGCTTGCACATGGATAACCTGCTGCTAAACAAAACAGTTGAAGGAATTGAAACAGTACATTAAGTTCCTTGCATTCTTGCCACTTGCTCATTACTGCCTGGGTATTAACTTCTCCCAAATCTCCTAATCACTATTAGAGACAGATTTAGAATTAAATTTTAAAGTAAATTCACAAAATTAATGACCTACACACTGGTTGGTGGGAAAGCAAGGGCACATATTGTGTGTTCCATTGTTATTAGGAAAGAAAGTTATTCTTATGAAGCACTGGGGTGTATTATCAACAATGTTTTAAAGAACAGGAAATTGTCTTTTCAAGTAAATTAACTTCCCTTTGAAAATCTCTGCTTTCAACATTTTGTTCAGGGGTGAATACCCCAAACTTGATCCAATGGAAACTAAACTTTTATTTTAATGCCATTTGTAATTTCTTCTTAGATCAATAGGAGGTGATGTGGTCCATGCACATAATTGGAAAAACGAAACACATTACATTGAAATATCAAACACTTATACTAAGGTGGAAAAAGTTATGATTTTGAACCTCATGTGTCATACATATTTTCCCTAATTTTAATGAACTCATTAACAACTACAGCGATATTCCAGACTCCTATCTATTCCAGATTTATCTGTCCTGGCAGTTTTACGGGCATTAAAAGACATTACCAAAGTAAAATGTTTTTCTCAGCCCTTTTTTAAGTGTTTCTATGACCATCTTTAGACTCCAGCACACAAAACCAACAGAACATACAAATAATTCCTGCTGAATTAATGGACAAGAGGTCAGTTAGTGGCCCAAATCATGTTTGTTTGGGGTTTTTTTTGTGAGACACCTGAGGGAAGTGTCATTCCTACAGCTACAGAAATCATCAATAAAGGTTTTAAAGGCTGAGAAGCCCTGACCCAGATAGTAAAATTACAACAGGAATAAAAACAAGACCAGTCTCCTCAAAAAAGGGAGGAGGATAAACATTTCATAGTGATCTACAGGATTTTTTTATATATGCAGGCTCTAGCTTCTGAAGCTCTCCAGCACATCACATAGTACATACGCTAACAAATTTAATGTCATTTAAGACCAGAAGAGAAAAGTCTTGCAAAACAGAGCTCCACCTTTCAGGTTACCTTTTCCTCCCAGGATCCAGGCTCAAGGCTGAAAAGACATTTATGACGGATGAAAACTCCAAAACCAGAACTCCTCAGTGCATGAGTTTACCATAAAACAGATAAACTCAATACAGAGAGAATAAGGTCTGAACAACTCACTCATGATCCAAGGTATTTGGAATATTCTCTCCTTCAAACTGCATTTCCAATATTTTCTCAAAGTCGTCCAGCCGCTGTTCTGTGTTCTCCATGTGAGCTGGCAGGTGGCAGTTCATGAAACAAATTGTATGACCGTAGAGGGACATGCGAACGGTGACTCCTCCTTTGTTCCCCTGGCACGGAAGACGAACAACGTTCTCTGAAACTATCATCAGCGCTTGCAAACGTTAACTATTAACACTACCCATAAATTTTTAAATCTTGCTATTTAGATTTAAAAGAAAACAATTGCTTCCTACATTAGTAGCTGTATATCAGCTGATAAAGTAGTAACATTATGGTCTGTGCTGGGTACTTGCATACAAGGTTCGAAGAAGTGAGTCTTACTGCTTGTCGGTTTATTCATTTTTAAGTGAACCACGTGCCCTGTCTCTCACCACGAAACCCCTTAGAGGCACACACCAGCATAAGCCAAACTAACCAAGGCAATCCACTCTCAGCTACTTCCTTACCCAGTATCCGTACAGGCCGGTGCGCGTGTAGTGGGTGTGAACGTCCCGTATGAAAGGAAGGTGGACGTGCTTCACAAAGATCAGAAGTAGTAATCCCTGCATGCGAACGGAGGAGAGCTGGAAGAGGTACGGAAGAGGGCACAGTCAGTTGCAGGGAGGTATGAGCAGTTCCCTGGGTCTACGTCAGAGGAGCTTTTAGGTGAAGAAGGCCACAGCACAAGTCATGCAATGCCCTTGCCAAGCCTGGCTTCAGTACCACAGCACAGTAACTGCAGACACATTTCAGTGCTGTAAAAATACATTTTTATGGTAGGGCTGCTTATGAACAGTTCTGATGAATCTCTCAACTAATTAACAGTAGTGGTAACATTATATCACAAATCTGAAGTTGACCTCAAAACATGTATTTGCCCAAACATCTTTAAAGACCTTTCTTCTACCTCACCAGCCTCATTTCTATCTTTAAGCATCCTATTCATGAAGAATCAAATCCTTGATCTTTTGATAGTAGACACTTACAAGTCCTCCAACAGGAACAAGTTTTTCAAATTAAAACATCCTTCAGCAGATAACTAACCATTCTAAATGTCACTAAAATGCCTAAAATGGTCAGCAGTTAATTCGAGGCATTTGCAAAGACAATGAGCTGCAAACAGCAGGGGCTCTTCCCTGAAACATCCGTAAAAACAGTTTTAGCAAATGCGTCTGAAGCCAAGATGCTTAGGGAGGATGTAAGACACTGTTTAAGCTTTAAGATACTGGGGTTTTTTTTGTGGTTTAGGTTTTATGTGTGTGTGTGTAAACAGTCTAACAAAGATGTTCTACATTAAAAATTTATGAGCTTCACAATGTTCCTGGCATGAGACACAAAAATCAAGTGTTTGTTTTAATGATAATGATTCAATTTAAAATACAGACATTTAAATGCATTAACTGCAGTTCAATTTTATGCTGGATGAACTTAGAGAAAGATTATGTTAGAATAAAACCTGATACTGAGCATAACACTGATTATACAACTGCTGGAAGTACACAAACACAGGTTGAAATTTAAAACAGAATCCCTCCTTTCTTTGCCTCCATATCTGCACAATTATTTCATAATATACGTTTATGTTTTCATTGACCCTGAACCCAGCAAAATACTAAACAGTATATTGAAATTATGGATCACAATTACTAGATAATGCATAAATATTTGTATCCAATCAGACATTTGGTGCAACCAGTATTCTCCTTTCCATATTTATGTTCATGAGATACCAAGATCTTTCAGTCCCTTTATTATTTGCTACATTTCACTTTGCTGTGGGCCAGGCCCCAGAAGACCCAAATGAAACCTGTCTTTGCAGGTCTTGAACGTCAAGACACAACGCATCAGCAGTCCCACCAACAGGCAGCGCCAAACCGAGCAAAGACCTTTCATAGAGGGGACGTGATTCTCTTTCTGGTGAAAGAATTGACTGACTCCAACCAACTCAACACTCTGAAAATACCATTGAAGGGAGAGAACACCCCAAGGATGACAACTGCTCCTCTACACCCAGCCTTGTCACGGGTCAGCAAAGAAGGGGTAACTGCTCCTCTCCTCTTCAGCCAGCTTCCCAGATAAGTCCTAGCATAAGCGCTCCTCAGTGCCTGTCATGAGTTTGACCTGGCCTGACAGTCCCCTCTTATTATTGGAGCTAATCAAGTCCTGCTGGAAACCATTAGGTGGCAGCATCCATTCATTAGTGTGTCCCAAGTGCCACACTGATAAATCTGAATTCAGAATCAACCATGCGTACCACTAGGAATTCTTTTTAACTGTCTGTATACAGGGCCTGAATGTCAGCCCGCAACCAGATTTTGACTGTTCATCAGTAATGACTTACACTACAATGAACAATGGGGTTTTTTCCTTTTTATAATTCCCAGTGGGTCCTTTGTTTTGTTTAATTACAGTTAAAAGAATGGCACAAGTACTGAGTCTGATTAGTGTGCAGATAATACAATCATCTCAGCAAAATCACCCTGAAATGCTTGATTTAGAAAACCAATGCAATATTCAAAAGGCTTTTAATATCTCTTTATTAGAAAAATTCAGCATATCCTATGTTTATTGCCTGCATTATTAGAATAGCTAGTATTTTAGCTGATTTTATGCTCCACATACTACTAAAAAACTCGTCATTTAAACTACCGTACAATGCTCTAGGACTTCAGTCAAAAATAAAGTCCTCAGAAAAATACATATACCAACCAAAATCCTGTTTTACATACATGCAATTTATTTTCACCTGCAAACAAGTTGGAAAAAAGAAAAGACAAAAAGAAACCTTACTAATCTTAACGAAAATCACTACCATTGCTTGGGATATTTATAGCGAAAGCAGGCACCTAAGCAGACTACATTAGAAGCATCACAATACAGTTCCCCAATACTGCACAGAGCGAAAAAAAAATTCTACAAACAAGAGAGATAAAGATGTTGTGG
This sequence comes from Eurystomus gularis, assembly GCA_013400335.1. Lineage (NCBI taxonomy): Eukaryota > Metazoa > Chordata > Aves > Coraciiformes > Coraciidae > Eurystomus > Eurystomus gularis. The sequence continues at coordinate 126,605 of VZZY01009599.1, read as the reverse complement.
CCACAAGAGATATGCTGTTGAGCGTAAGGTTACATCACACTCCTTTTAAAAATAATCTTTATTACTCTGTCCCTTGAGCATATACTCTTATTAGGACAGCAGTATTTTCCCATGCAGTACGTGGTCCTGCAGCACTTACACAGACCGTTGCCAGTGCACCTGAACAACTTCTTGCTCTTTGTCATGAGAGCTGCAAAAGCATCCAAACTACCCAATTATTCCAAATGAGAAATTAAAAAGCATATCTCCGATATTTATTGCTAAAAATTAAGGATGTTATTATTAACAGAGAAAAATTTAAATTGCCTTTATCAACAAACCAGGAAAACAGAAGCGTGATGAAGAATCACTTCTAACGCTTCTATGGAACTGACTGACACCCACAAAAAACACCATCAATTTATCTTTTATGGAGAGACTGGGGGGTATCTGAATGGAGCTGGGGAAGACATTTACCTTCACTGCAGCGACACTTAGAGATACAAGCACTTACCTTCATATAGCCCAACGGAGACAATACAGTCATGAAAAAAATGCTCCACGGATCATCAAATGCCAAGTCAGACAGAAAATTTGTGATTCTCGAGTTCACCTCCTGTAAACTGAACACACCAAGATTACTGACACTATCACTTGATTTTGACAAAATTCATATAACCTTCTCAGAACACAGACCACAACATCCTCTCAGCCTATGACAGAAATGCTGTTCAGTTTCTCATTTACAAGCAGTTTAACCCATCCATCGGCCTAACACATCTAACACTGAGAAAAGCAAAGTTAAAGGAGCTTATGTACACCTGAAGGCAGAGTATAAGACTACGCTAGATTCAAGATATGTTATGACAAATAACCCAACTGCCAGGTCTAAAATTTCACGAAAGTTTGGAAAACATGATGGCAGATTGTGCCTAATAAGCTTGTACTCATTTCTTTAAAACATGCTGAATTTTGGAAAACTTTCATATGGAAATGAATACGCCTCTACATGCCAATAAAGAAAACAGCAGCCAAAAACTTTTTGTGTGTTTAGAAAAAAGATATTCTGTATTTTGTCACAAAACAACAGCAGAAAGGAGAGAAGACTCTCTTGCTATAAATCATACCTGCTCTAAGTCACTACCTCTAGTCCTCACCTTCTGTAAGCAGTAACGTTAAACCACCTCCTAGGCGGTGATTCACATTGCACAGTCCTCCCAAAACAGAAAATAAGCTGCTGAGGCTGCAGTTTTACAATAAACTTACAAAGCAAGTTCTTTAATATATACTTACCCTATAACATACATATCCATAGCTGGGCCCAGGGAATCGAGCTGAAGTAAACTAGTGACATCAGGAGGTGGAGAAGCGGTGCCCACGTTCCAGGTAACTAAGTGTAGTCTACAAACAAACAAAAATCACACAAACACCAGTGCTAAAATCAAAACGTGAACAGGTAACAACCCTAAGAGCATCTGATTTCCCGACAGAATTTCTGTCTCCAGAAAACAAAGATTTTCTATCGCTTTTTATCAATCAGAAATCTGTATGTTAGCTACCGCTAAAAAAGAAAAAAACAACAACAGAAAACCAATCAGCTAGAGGGAACAAAACCTGAATTCTTGCCACTTATCCTTCAGCTTTTTCTCCCAGATAAGGAAAGCTTCATCTAGAGTGCGAGACACTTCTTCATGAATTTCATCGTCCGAGCCGATGTCCTCTACACAAGCCATAAGCTGGGCTACTCGCTGGCGAAGCTGCAAGCGGCCACTGGACCCTGTGCTGCTGAAGCTCGCAGAGCGGCTGCGGAAGTTGTGCAGGCTTTCTAAATCATTCAGGGAGAAGGCTGCCGAGTCTTGCAATGCATCTTCACCATTGAAGGATGCCATTTGCTCAAAAGAACAGAATAACTTCGCTCTGAAGGACTAGCCCATTAAAATGGTCAGTATCAAAGAAACCGATGGCTAAGGGTCTTCCAGATCACGTTTTCACTCGTGTGAAATTCAGCATTGCTTCTAAGGCCAAAGGACAAACGTCACTGAAAAAACAGTAGCATTACTACCACGCTCAATGGGTTGTTACAAAAGCTGCAATCACACCCTACCTCACACAGCGAATTGTTCCTTCATAATAGTTTTAATGTGGTTAATTCTGTAAGCTCAAGATTTAAAAGAACTTATTGAATCAACCATGTGCCTCTATCTGTAGGCTGGTAGAAATATAATCTCCAGCTCCCAAACATACAAATACACAGTTCTGACCAAAACCAAGCAAAGCTGCTGGTCCTCTCGAGCACTGTCAGAAACATTCGCATGTCATAGGACTTATCTGTGGTTTCTTTATAAGATGATAATTTCAGTATCAGAGCTTCTAAAAGGGGTTTCATTTACCATCAGTCTTATTACATGTCAGACAAGATGTAAAAAATAATAAGCTGATAATTTTCCAACCACCTTAGGGCCCTCTAAAGACCTTACAAACACTGTTAAACCCTGAATCCCACCAATACATCCATTATTAGGGCCATATTTTTATCTCCCAATCAACTGCCTGTTCAAGGTGACACACAGTATATGTGGAAGAGATGAAAAGTGACCTTGTATACCAGAATAAAATCATCCATAATTTCTCTCACCAATAGTTTCTCTTTATAAGACTACACTGAAGTCAGCCAAAAGCTATTCTAAAAGAAATTTCCGGGGAAAATAAAAAAGGGTATGTATGCTACAGATCTAATTCTGCCATCAGAGACAGATCACCTGGGAATACTCTCCAGTTACTAATTCTGTAAGACAATTATCTGATTAAACAAAAGTGAAATAACATCAAAGTCATCAGGAATTACTGACAGAAATTAAATTCCTCAAAGCGCTCAGTACCCACACTACTGATAAGAACACAGAAAAGACTGCACTGCTGGAATTTACACCACAAGAAAAAACATCTGTAAAAATTTCAAGAACATCCTTAATAATTCAGTTTCACTTAAGGTTAGCACTACGTCTGCAGGAAAAACTTCTCAGTGAGGAACGTACATGCACCTGCAAAGCAAACAACCTACAGCGTTCTGCAGTCCCAAAGGTCTAGCGATGCTCCTGACTACTTCATAAGGCCGTACAAGTACGGCCCTCAGTAAGGAGACCAGAGTGACACCAATTTTCATGTGATGCCACAAAGACAGCCAAAAAGAGGAGGATACTGCTCAAACTCTTCTGGAAGCTTTCGGTACCACTAGAGTACGGACTCAAGCACGCCTTCTGCAAATACCTTCCCGAATACAAGCAAACTACTGAAGGCTTTCTTTAGCATCAACGACTCCTGAAATGATTCAACAGCAAAGAATTTTTTAGCATTAGACTGTTTATAATAGTGTGTTAAGACGACTTTTAAGATCTTTGAGTAAACGTTGGTGTTCATGGCTGGTTTTTTTTTTAATTTTCTTGCTACAGACGGCAACTCAACTACTGTTTTAAGTAGATTTCTCCAGTGAACCAGGCCCACATTGCAAGACACCGCAACTCATCCCCACAGGAGAGACAACGTGAAGACAGAATGTAAAACCATCGTAAAGCCAGAAAACAATGGTTTATTCAAGCTCCTTCCTCCTCACGAAAAAGCGACAGATTTGAGACACTAGACATAGCAATAGCAAGCGCTGCAGATCTTCTAGAATTACTCTATGGTTCTGCGTTTCCCTCATTAAACGCAAGTAGGTCTCTGGAAAGTCCCATGGACCCAAACAATACTCTGTTAAGCCTCCCTGAAACGGCTCCAGTACCGACGCTTTCAAATCAGAAAATCAGCTTTTCTTCTCTATTTCATATGACCACATAACATCACCAATTAGCACAACTCCTCGCCAATAAGCAGAAACACAAGTTTCGCTAATTCTGAGCTCATTACGCAACGACTTAGCTACTTTTCTCTCACTCAGGAAAGCCGCCCTCAGACCCGCGCCTCACACCGAGCCGCCCGCCCTGCCCTCCGCCTGGCTCACCTCAGCTCCCTCACGGCACTGCGGTGCGCCGGGCCCGCAGGCTCCATCCCCAGGGATCTGGTCAGGAAGAGCTGCGAACGGGAACAACCGAGACCCCGGCTCCGGCCTCCCCGGCCGCGGCCTCCCCNCCCCCCCCGCCCCAACAAAGGAGTCGGAGGCGTGACGCTCTGTCTAGTATTTTATTAGATTTCGTTTCCAATATGCCTGTATTGGAAGATTTAGGAGACAAAAAAGGCACAAACTCACATTTAAAGAAACAACGAGATCATCTAACCCATTCTACAAAGTGTGTGTTGCCAAAGGAAAGAGCACGATGAACCCATCAGAACATGGCGGGGAGGCCCAGCAGGGATGAACCCAGAGAGGGGCAGTGGGGCTGGGGGGCGAGCAGCCCCGCCAGCAACCCGGCCTGAGCCAGGCTGTGGCGGGGTACCTGCCTCCGGCCCCCCAAACCCACCCAGCGCGGGTCGGAGAGAGGGGGTCACGGCCCAACCATCGCCCCAGAACAGACAAACAGCCCAGCGATCACCCCTCGGGGCGGGCTGAGGGGTTCTTGGCAAAGCTGATGAATGATACAGCACGGTGATGCTGCGTGATCTTCGCTACGCTCGCTAGCGGGAACCAAGCATCGAGACTGAAAGGTCTTTATAGGATTTGTCTATCCCAAGGCTGAGGGATGCTTTCACTGTGGATTAAATTGGAAAAGCAAGCAAACAAGGGGCAGGGAGAGGGGGGGGGAAATATTCAGGCTGGAGTTCCTCTGTTTTGTTTGTTTTGGTTGTTTTGGTTTTTTTTCCCAGTTTTTCCACTAATCAGGAAAGCTTTGTGTAAAAGCTCTTACTCTTGAAATCAGAGGATCAAAAAAGGATTGCATGGTGGAATGTTACAATCTGCTTCCACAGCGATTAGTGTCATCGGATAGAAAGCCTCTTGGATAACACAAACTGAAAGAACAAGTGTGCTATGTGTATTCTCAGGTTGTCCTCAAGTGTAAGAATCCCTCAAAATGTAACCGACAAACGTGAACAGAAGTCAGTGCATAAATTCTCAGTTAAAAATACTTTAAACTGAAAGAACTATAACTGGGGCCTACACTCCTAGAATACTTCTTGAACAGCTATAGAAGGTGCCACAAAACATCCTGGTCCCAAATAGCCTCATAGATTAAAATTTGGTTTCTTCACCTATTTTACAATAAATTTGTTTTACTTCTGCCTGGTAAGATTGCTAAAAATCCCTCAAACCCTACCCCCACCCCGCAAAACCATCTGAGGTCACTGAGAAGAGCCTGCCAGAGTCACTGGTACAGTTCTGAGCTTATTGCACTTAGACATGAGTAAGGCAAAATAACAAACTAAAAATAAAGGGATAAACTGCCCCCTCCCCAGAAACCAAACACCATCCTCTCCCTCCAGAGCATGCCTCATCTTCCCTCGCGCTGAAATCAGTTCAGATTCCGGCATATACTCGTTCGGCATGGAATCGTTTCAGGATCTCCTGCTCGCAGGAATGTGAAGGGCTGAAGGAGTCAGATGTATTACAAAATGCCAAGACGACTCCTTAAAAGTGGCGATACACCCACGACCGCGTTTGGCATTCAGTATTTCATGTTAGTGCCGCCAAACACAGAAGTGAAAAATAAAGTGATTACTAATATAAAAAAAAAAAAAGAAAAATCAAACATTGGGCCTTAGGCAGAAGCAAAGAATTTTTTTTTCTCATATGTATTTAATAAAGCAGCATTTCTTTGATTCTGTTCTGCTTATTTGATTGTCTAAAGCTGATATCAACGTACGGATAGTTACAGTAAGTATCTGAGTTCATTAAATAACCAGAGCTCTTTACATTGTTTAACAGTATCCTTTGTGATTTATAACTGACAGATATCCTAGAAAACAACTGCAGGTCTTTATAAATTGCTTTTTTTATAGCATGAAAGGAGATATTTTAAGTCAGTCTTGCAACGGGAAGAGTATTATTGCTGAGCAGAACCACCGACCCAGGCACCTGGATGTAATCAGATACCAAGACTTTACTTGTACACCAGCTTTTGCTACATCCCAATTTGTTCAGGGAGAATCCCATTATTATTAGTCAAAATAATTTTAGCTTCATAAGTTATGGGAAGTCTTAGTAAATCAAGAACCAGGAAGTTGCAACATACGTCAAGCAACTTTTCATAGTGATTTTGTAAGACTGACACAGCCAGCTGAAGGACAACGTAGCTGCACGAGCCAAAGAGCCCATCTACCACTAAACTCAAAGGTTAGGTGCTGAAGGCCCTAGCATGAGGATGCTGAATGCAGCTCCTGTGCAGTCTTTAATTCACCTATGCTAAGACAGAACAAAGTAATGCTGTGCAGAAGCCACGTATCACAATTCATCACAGACCAAGAACTGTATCTGGCTACTCCTGATTATGTATTCAAGATTACAGGCCATTAAATTCCTTACCCTGGGAGCAAGGGTCTGAGCGTAGCATTTTGTGGAACAGTTTTGCACTCTAAAATACTGACAGTTTCCCTCTCCAAACAGACATTCAAAGAATGGTGAAGGGCTGGGCAGGAACAAAGGTAGCAGTTTATCCCACTTGGAAAAAAAAAAAAAAAATTAAAAAAAAAAAAAATCTAAGTCACCACATCACAAGACTATTTTAGCTAAAAATGTCACTTGGAAATCAAACAGGGCCACATGGAAATTGGTCTGAACACAATGAAAAAAAGGGAGGGAGGAGTCGTAAATACAGCGATCTCTAAGTCACACGTCTCCAAGGAGCTGCCTCCTTCATGTACGTGCTAACATTGGAGTGCTTAGTACCGGACGGTCTATTTGCTCACAATATTAAGGGGCATCTAGAATTAGCTATGGGAGATTTAAAATCGCCTGCCGATTGGATATAGAAAGGCTTGATCCAGAGATGGTCCGTCAGTCAAGAGTGTGGATTCCCCGGGCCTTCCTGACGACTGTCTTGCAAACTAAAATAAAAAGACAACAGGAAAACATTTTAGAACTGCTTTGGAAGAGCAAGGTGCCAAAAGAAGTGTCAGACTGAACCTTCAGAAAGCAAACGTGAGACGCACTCAGCTGCGCAGACAATGGCGATACACCACTGCACCACTACATTTCAGCGCGAACCCACAGCAGAATTTCCAACATAGCCTAAAAATGACAATCAAAAATCACAATTTAAACAATCTAACAAGTCCAGAGGCTGCAATACAATTGAGAAGACCACATCAATTCCTGTCTCTAAGAACTAGAATAAATGGGAATGAAGAGGAAACTAAAAAGGTTTACACTGCATTAAAAAATTCAATTCTGATAGAGCTGTCAGAAGACACCCCTTCAGACACTCCCTCACCTTCTGTTCCCCACTTACCACCAAACAACCAGCAGGTAACAGAGGGCAAGCAGAGGTAAACAGTCAGTCCTTGATAAGGCTGTGGTTGTGCCCCACCCCACTCTTTCCAAGGCTAGCTAGGAGGGGGTTTTATTGCCCTAGAAACGTTCTGGCTGGTAACTTCGGACTTCTGTACGTAAAATGGACAATCTATTTTTCTCCTTGCCTTCTTACTTCCCTAATACTATACCACATTTTTTATAGTGTCTATGAAAAATTCACCAAAACCAAACCCCAAATGGATTACACAAATTTAGCAGAATAAGGTTCCACATTCTCAGCACTGCTCACACATTATCACCCAGCACACTGTGTAGATTTGGCCAGCAAAGGCAAATTCATATATGCTCTCCAGTCTCATAGTCCCTCTCCTGCCAGGTTCACATACTCAGAACAAAACAGATGAGAAAGAAATCAAAAGCTTCAAAACTGGCATGGCTGCTTCTCCTGCAACGTGCAAGTGTTGCTCCAGGCCTTGGCCCATTAGTAAATACCATTAACAAACAACTGAGAAATACATTCCAAGCATATTTGTAAGGAATTTCTGAATGCATTCGAAGTATCTGCAGGTCCAACTTTTTCTTTGGGGACTGACAGAAGTTTCTCTGGAAGTCATGGAAGTAACACATGCGTTACAGAAATAAGAATAGCAGTAAAGTCTACAAAATGTTCTAACACATTTCTCTTACACTTTTCACTCAGACATTTCTTTAGATAGCTCTGAAAGAAGACAGTAAACTCACTCGTCAACCTGTCAGTGAAACAGGTTCACTATAAAAACAATTAATACCACAGATTTGCCTGCTAGAAGCTACGAACAGGATCATTTCTTAGCCAAGTATATTATTTTTCCTAAATAGAGCACCATGGAGTTTTATCAAACTCTTAATACCTACAGTGCACAAGGAAGAAGTCACGTTAGTCATCTGCAGCCGTCATTCCTTTCACTGGATCTTTTTCTCTCATCTGAAAAAGGAAACACTATTCAAGTACTGATTCTCACATGATGTTATCACAGAATTTATTGGTATGGAACACATTAAGCAATCTCCTTTATGCAAGACTGATTATATCTGAAAAATTAAAATCAGTGTTTGTGAATATGCACATGCAGGTTAAGCTGCAGGTCTGTTATGGATCTGGAACCGTCATCCAAAGAGCAGAGTGTACATGAAACTATAATGAAATATCCTGAGGCATGAAGGAAGAAAAGGGTGCAGTGCAGGACACAAATCATAGAACAATGGACTCGTTATTTCCAGATTCATGTGTCTTATAGTAAGAATCCTGCTACATACCCCCACTACCTGCTTATAATACTTAAGAGATAAAAATCCTTTTACTGAACTGTTTTTTTGCAAAAACAAAACAAAAACAAATGAGGACAAAAATGACCATTTAGCTTTGGGTAAAAGCTAATAGAAGATGTTAAAGAAGTAAATGAATCATTGCCACTCATACCCTCATTACCTGTGGTTCAATACATTTATTGGCTCAATGACAACAGAAGGAGAAGTCCGTAATTATTAGAAGGAGATGCCAGCACAACAGAGTCATAGCCAATCATTCAAACCACAAGTAGCATGACCTAAATAGCAGGAGGACAATACACACTATGCTGTGACAATGCAGCAGTCTTTCCTCTCTACTGTACTGGGTAGAAACAGTTTCTTGCACAACCCACACCTGCCCTGCTTTCCCACTGACCTCATCCAGCTGTCTCTTGGTCTCCTCCTCCATCCTACGAATGTCCTCCATAGTCAGATCAACCCACTTATCAAGCCAGCAAAAGAGCTGCCGATGGAAGTTTGTGAAGAGACGCTTTTCTTGCTGCAAAAAGGAGGAGGAATAAAACATACAAGCGAGCTTAGTCACATGGCAATTAATATGGATCTAACTGGATCATAACAATTTTCAGAGAAGTGTACACTGAAGAACCAGCTCCCTCGCCCACCCTTCTCTAGACCTGCCACAATTGGAAACAGGAGCTAGCTAATTTTTATTCTTTTAACAGAATATCTAGAGCCTTGAATCCACAGAGAAATGCTTTTTTTTTTTTCAAGGCTAGACAGCAGCCCACACCATGCATTGAAAGAATTAGTCAATGCTTTAGTAATTTCCTTTGATCTGACAGTATTGTTCTGCCTGAATAAAGTGCTCCAGGTTGGGTTTACTTAGAGCACGACAGCTGGCCTGAAGGTGCAGGAAAAGGAGAAACAGAATAGAAGTATTTTTAAAATAATCCTTGACTTGCTAAAAACTGGATGTTAGCAAATGTGGGGGGTTGACACGCACCCATCTTGCTTTTTTCTTTTACAGTGACCTAAAAAAGCCTAAACCTGTTTTCCACAGCTAAAAACCTTTCAGCAACTGTAACTACTGTGCACAAACTACTTCAAGTTAGGAGCAATCCACTTTCATTTTATAGGAGATATGCTAAACTAAATCATTATATTAGAGAGGGGTATACAATGCCTCTTGGAAAGTTCTCATTAAGGAAGGACACACCAGTTTTACCAATTGCTGTTTCACACCTGATAACTTGCTCTCATCAAAAGCAGCTCCACTACTTTGTAGCTGGAGAGGCTCATAAAGAGAAAGGGACTCAAAACATCACTTTGTCCAGGGCTTTTGTTACAGGTATGTGAAATCCTGCAGCAGCCCTTAGAGCTCTCTTTAGATTACATCACCAGGGGATTGCTTTTGCTGAGGCAGCACTGTAGTTCATCAATATTAACCAACGAGAAGTCTCCACGGTCTGAAGTTGTAGGCATCTTATGAACATGGCATTACCTGGAAAACTGCACTTACTGATTCCCAGGTCTAGCATCCTGCTGCAGCTCATGGGTTATGAACTCTGCCACAGAAAAAGCTCTTCTCAGGATACCAGTTACTCATGTTTTAAGTTAATGAAACTTCCTGCTATCTGCTTATTTTTTAACACAGGTTTTTCAAGCAGCAGACTAAGAGAGGAAAACACGACTAGAGCTCCAGGACTTGCCAGAAATATCCTCAGCTGATTAGGATCAGGTAACTGAAGCTGTAGCAAGCCAAACATGGCTTGCCCCTGACCAAAATAACCCTAGTACACATGAACTATCTCATCACTCACAAAACAACTACTAAATGACTGCAGTTCTCAGGCTGATCTATTGAACCACGAAAAAACAGTCAGTTTACCTTAATACATTACAGTGAAAACAGTTCAATAGCCAATTCACAGAAGAATGAGCCAGCCCTGCCCTTGGATTAGCAGCAAATTGAATCTAACTTTAAACTGACTGCAGTATAGAAGGCAGAGGCCTTGGCTGTGCTGCCTGAGGTGACATGACTGGGCTTCCAGTTCTTATCTTCAGGCAGGACACACCAGTAGAAGCTGAGGTGCTAAAGCAGAAGTGAAACACGCCCCATATCCACATCTCTCCCCATCGAAGAGCACACTTACCTTCTGTATAAAGTTCTCAACTTTATTTTGCAGACCCCACCACTTGAACTTGACTGTTACCAGTTTGTAAGCACACATGTATGGACAATCTGTCTGCTTCCCCAGCTCTTTCTGCAAAGACACAAAGATACTCACATGAGGACTCAGTATCCCTACAGCAGTCACGTAATCTGACAGCTCCGGAACTTCTGCAATACATACCTTCCAGTTGGGACCCAGAGGTCCACGTCCAGTCTTGACAGATTTAAATTTTGCTGGATCTTCTTCTGCCTTGTAATCCTATTGGGCAGGCACACAAGATTAAACACAAATTATCCTACTGTTACCCAGCTGTTCACTGTCACAAAGGATTTATTTTTCTGGTGGGCAAAGACTAACCTGTAAATGCCTTCTAAAGAGCTACTGTTTTCAGACTTCAGCGTGAGGTCAGGCACTCTTAGAGGGAACCTATTTCTCCCCTCTGTGCTGTGTCCTAGACCTATGTGACAAGTGGTAACAAACCGACACAACCTCTGTAAGGACTCCTTTGAGGTAAGACTGTAAGAAGATCTGTAGACTCTCAGGATAGTTTTCCTGTAGCCACTTGTTCTTTGGGAGCTAAACACTGCTGAAAAAAGCTCTGTGGAGCCGAGGTATCTAGTATTTTGCACAGCACTACATCAGAACAGTGCTCAGATGTTGTACACTACAAGACAAGTGCAAACCCACAGTACTAGCAAAAGGAAAGAGGCATTGGTTATGCCCCTTACTGCACAGGCAGTAATTTACAGCATTCATCTCCTGCATCCTGGATTAAGACTGGGGCGTGTACTCTACTCCTAACCCTAATTCAATTAAAATGAAAACAAACTCACATCATGATCAGTTTAGTGCCAAAAGTGATCAATTTGTAGCATCTTCTTCAGGAGTCTTCTGCTCCAGGTGAATTCTCCTTGCTCTCTCCGAGCATTTAATTTGGAGTAGTTTGTATTTGCAGATACAGCTCAGCACCTGCCTAACCTACAATCAGATGCTACTCCTGTTCTACCACTTCATCTTTATTGGGAAAAAAAAAGCTAAAATAACCACTAGCTCTGGTTTAATACCCAAGGCCAAGTTTGAGAACAGGTAAATTAGCCATATTTGAATGGTATCAGAAATACTAAGTCAAGAAACTCAAACTATATTTTTACATTGGGGTTTTTTTTTCCAGTAGAGTACAAGAAACATCCCTCAGTTTCTTAACAGTAACTATAGTGCTTCTTAGAACAGAGTATTAGCTACATGATTTCAAGATCCACTTGTGAAACCCTGGGTCAGTTTCAAAAAGGAGTCAGTTTCAGAAAGTTCCTTTAAGGCAAAGGCAGTGGCAGTTCTTGCTATTCAAGCATTAGAATTGGCTGCAGTGCTGTAAAACTACATATATACACTATTCTATACATTATAAGGCTCAGCAACACATTTTACAGACACTACTGACACAATTTAAGGAATGCCCTTCCTTCTCTTCCCATCCTCTCGTTTGTCCTGTTAGCTGTGACCAGCCCTGGGAACACAGTTTATATATTATACCTCTTTTAGCACAAGGCCTCCCACACTAGGGAGCTCTTACCCACCTACCATACCTTGGGAAGAACTTGACTCCGATCAGCAATGTCTATATAAATAGCTTCTACATTCTTCCATACATCTGGCTCCAGTTTATGAACCTGCAGTGAAAGTACAAGGCTAATGTCAAGATTCAACTTCAGAACAAGATTCAACTGCAGAACACTTCCCATTCTAATATGGTAAAAAAAAAAAACAACAGATGGAGGGGCAGACACCCAATGTTCCCCTTCCACGTACAGGGAGGACACCGTGGTAAACATGATACGAGGTCTTCTGAAGAAGCAAAGGTGATCACACAGAACAAGTGACTGGGGGACAATTTTATTCAGCATATATGAGAAGTCCACAGGAGGGAGTCTCTGCCTTGCTAGTGCAACAAGCATTTTAAATCCAGGAACACAGCAAATAGTTCCACGCAGCAATTCTCTAATCCAGCACAGAAAGCGGCGTTGTGACATTAAAGAGACAAATAAAATACAACACAAGTACTTACATTCTCTTGTGTTCCAAGATCTGATTTATGCCAGGTTTCAATTTTGATCAGGAAGTCATCCTTCATATACTCATTCTGTCACCAAAATAAAGCTTCTTGTTATTCTTTGGGTATATAACTTGTCATCTTATTAGCTAGATAAGTATTAGGAGAGTCAACTCAAAGAATGATAATGATCAGGGTTTGACTTGGGGAACTTCAGAATTATCTGTAAACACATCATTGCTTTTAGCAAAATTATTTGATCACTAAACATGTAAGATCAAACAAACCACAAGTTGTTCACTGAAAAAAACTAAGTTCTATATTTTAGTGAAACATTTGCAGTTTATAAATAGCTTTTCTTAAAAGGACAGTATTTGCTACTCTATTTAGAGTTTAGAAGAGGTAACATAAGTTAACTAGGCAGAAACTGACTTTTCAAAGAGATTACCGATCTAGCATTGAGTATATATTTGGATGCAACTCTTCAAATGAACAACAATATTAAACTGATGTTTTGAGAGCTTTTGACACTGGAAAAAGAAGGGACAAGAAGCACAGTTCTACCAAGTAAGCAAAAAAGTTTCCATTTCTCATTATTACTGTGAGTAGAACAGGACTTCTAAAAGGTAACCCTATCCTTCCTCAAGGGAAGAGAAACAAAAGCACAAGCCAGTGAAACACTCAGCATGTAAAAAGAAATATCAAATTCAGAAGACAGATTGCTCTAAGGGAGGTAATGGTATGAGCTAACTTTCTTTTAATCAGTTTATGCAGGCAATGGTACATGCCCATTTGTGAAGCTGAGCATTGCTGCAGTAAAGAAAGATCTCCGTCCCCGGTTACAAAGTGTTTGTGGATATGCCACAGTTGGTACAGGGGTTTAAATCTACATGGTCTTACAATGACAAAAGCTAAAGTGCCTTTAGTTCAGGCTAAAGAGCTTCTTATACCCAGAATGCTTCATTTCAGACATTACATGTGGTTCTAAAGATCATCAGTAAAAACAATACTTACTGTAATAACTGGTCCAAGAAATCAACACATGAAAAGAAAGAGATAGGGTACTTTAGTGAAAAAAGAACATACAACAACCATCACCCACCTCCCACTATTAACACCACAGAGACAATTCAGCTTCCCAGGGGGCTGCTGATACTACTGAGGAAAAAAAAACAACCTAGGAGTCGATAAAAACCAGCTAAACTTCACCCCCTTCTCCTCTGGAAATTCTCAGACATGGAGAAAGCCAGAGGAGCAGCAATTAATTATGTACTGCCACTTCTGCTCTCTGGCCACCAGCCAGCTGGATGAGAAGATGGAATAAGCATGTTCAGCTGACAGTATTTTACCAATCCTTTCTCAGCTTGCAGATAAGAAACCTCTCCACAGTTCTGAAGCAAACACATACTGGATTCCAGGCCAGTGCAGACCTCATCACTCCTGCACACAGTAACCAGACCCTCTGCATCTCTACTGCTCATGGTAACTAAACTCCCCGGATAGTAAGGCTCAATTATTCAACACAGAAAAGCAATTAAAGATCCTGTAACAGTCAGCACCTGTTCTACCTAAGCCATCGGAGTACGTTAGCAATTCTGCTCAAGAATAGGATGTCTGAAGCTGGAGTTGAACCGTGCTGGTTTGTTCTGAAGTTCTCATGAGGGCTTTACTAAGAAGCAATTTTGTTTTAAAGGTACTATTACAGTTTATGAGTTTCCAGCCCAATATCCTGTAGATGGTACCATCACCTATCACACACCTTAATTGCCTAATGCTGGGCCCTGGACTGTTCTAAACCCCTAATAATTTGAAAATTGCTTTTTACAGCAATTTACAAAAGGCTAATTATGTTAGGGTGGAGGGAGAGAAGCAAGCAGAGCCGAGGCTAATTTTTAAAAGGCTGAACTGCATCTCAAAGAACACTTTGTTATTTCTGCAAGAAGTTTTTTTCCTGCTACTCCAAATAAAACACTGAATAAACCAGCACCAATTATAAGACAGAGCCTTCTCACCTTCCCGTGACTATGCAGCTGACTTAAAACAGGTTCCTTCACCTTCCTAATTTCTTCTCTGTGGGGAAGACTCCTCATTTGTAAACAAGTTAATCTCTTTAGAAATGTCCTTTAAAACTTAAGATGTTCATCTTGCTACCAATCAGGGCCTGCACTTGAGGTGTTACAGCACCAACTCCTACACACTTCAGCTGCAGTTCTATCTTCTCAATTTCTTGACATTTGGCTACAGGCCACGCTGACACTCAGAAGAGTGGAACACATCAAATTGCTTTTCTAAAAACATTTAAGCAACATTAATATTTAAGTCAGACTGCAGAAGAGAACCAAGAACGCTGTTCTCCTTGGCACCAGCCCAGTTATATCTACTAGGCAATCCTCACTTCATTTTTACTGTCGAAGTTGTCAATGCGTACAACGACAAACGCATTTTCAGTTCATACTCTCCGAGGAGCAAAGCAAGGCTCCCATTCAAAGGACACAAATCTAACATATTACAGCACAAACAAGTGTGCAGAATTGCAGAAAGTTACAAGCGAGGCATTTAAATTCCCCTCAATCTGCAGTATTTCTTTGATAATGGCATACAATATGCATATTAAAGTAATAACTGAGCTTTTCCGAAGAGATATAGGGAAATGTAAGAAGGATGATCTCATATAATTAAACAAAATACCACGAGGCACAATTAACTAAAAGTACTGCTTTAGTCAAGTTTTAAAGGCTTGATGTAATAGCTGATGTGCAAGTAAGCAGTGCTCTGGAGAGCAGCATGCTAATGCCACCTTGGTACAGGAGGGCATGGGCAGAACTACCACTAACTCCTACACAGCCAAACCAGTTTAGTTCTTACTGTGTCCATGGCTCTTCAATTTCAAACTAGTGAGAGGGCTGAGAGCCCTCCGCTTGCTGGTGTGGCATTTTACGTTGCACAAAGATTCACATGAGGCCATCTAAGTCTTCTCCCCCAAGACCAAAATACCTGAGTGCATCCCAACGCGAATGGTAATGCACAAGGCAGCCCACACCACACACACGGGTTCTTCCCTCCTGCCCAATACTAGCAAGTGAAGGTTTCAGCAACTTTTCTGAGCTTTTCTTGATTCACGTCAGGCTGGCAGATTCTCTAAACAGATTTGTCAGCCTCCGCATAAAAACTGCCTTCTGCTCCAACCCCCACCACAAAGCATTTTCTATCTCGTATTATTTTGGTGTTTATTACAGTTGAGGATTTTGTTGTTATTGTTTCTAGAACACCAAAATCAGAAATTTCTTCGACTGTGTTGGAAAGTCTTGTACTTGATTTTAGCATCATGTTTTTTCCACTAAAGTAGAATTTTAGCAGCGTGCAACTGGAGGATAAGCAGCTAAGAGTGACAAAACAAGCTAACCCCATGCCTTTGTTTCAGAAACTGGTGGAGAAGAAAAAGAGGAGGAAGAGGAGGATACAGCCAGGCATTATGTCTGACAAAACCTACTGGAGTCAACTTAGATCTGTTTCCACAACTGAAAGAACTGTTTGCATTTACATCAGTTCAGTCCACTTAACTTATGGAAATAAACTAGACATTTACTAGCTAATGTAAATATGCAGTAAGAAAACTGCATAAAAATGAGAGAGACGGGTTGTAAATAACTTTGGTTTCAGCATCTTAAATTATGTGACACACAAGAACTTACTCTGCAATCGATGCTGACAGTATCTGAATTTTGTATTTGAAATATCCGTTCCACTAGCCTGCTGCATGCAATTTCACGTACTGATGTAATGTTATCCTCTCCCACCAAAAAGCTTTTTCCTCCTTTTAAAACACTTCATTTAAAATTCCCTTAAGTAAATAGTTGAAAAAATAAATTTTTCCGTTTTGAGTTTCAAGAACAGTTGGAATTTTCAAGTTTACAGTTCCCATAGCAACTGTACCACTACAAAATAGCAGAAAATGTATCTCTCAAAGATACAAACAGCATAAAAGACAGCAAAAAATACTACATGAATTTGGAGGCAAAGTCAAATTTGCAGTTCCTACAGCAAAGACAACCAGAAAAACACTAGCGGGTAAACATTGTGGCTGACAATTTCAGTGAGTAAATCAGATACTAAACACTCCTGTAGAAAATGAGTTTGCCATTATTTCACCTCTTTGTGCAGCTTTCAGAGCCTCACCCCAGACTTCACAGAAGGATTCACTTTAGGCTTGTTGAGTGAGATCTGGATACCTGGGTCAAGCCCCCAACCCAGAAGCATTCCCTGTAGCATTCCCTGTTCAACCTTCACTAACCTTGGATCCTGCAATTGAGCAAATACCAATTGCAGAACACTTGCTTCCATGAAAATGCACTAAGAGGCACCCAAGATGCTCCCTGTTCCTCTCTTGCACCCTCCATTGCTTTTTCCACCAGGCTACACTGTGCTCGAGTACTTAAAATCACCCCGCATATTAATTTCACTGATATTACACATCTGTTCCTTCAGTAGGACCAACAGCGTTTCTCTTGGTCTGTTTTCCACTGTCATTCACTAGCAGCACATCAGACAAGGGCATTTCTTTTAACTTCACAGCACTGTATTTTGCTTTTCTTGTCCACGTAAAGGCCTTAGTGAATAGAAATCTAAGACTTAAGAGCTGAAACAGCTTCGTTACTGGTTGCCTCCTTCTTTACCCTCTCCTGCCCTTCCCTCTGCCCCCAGGAAACCAAAAAGCCAGCAATCCACAGTCCTTCCCCACCACTCACCAGTTCTGCAGTAGGGGTAGGCATTCCATGCTTTTTCATGTATATTGAGAGCTCCTTCGGGAGCCAGCATTCTCACAAATGTTGGCACTTTGCTGCAGAATTTGAAAATAGGAAGAAAGGCATTGATAAGAACTACATGTAAGGAGAGCTACGGCCCAGACACTCCGAGACAGGCAGAACATCACCTGAAATGCAGACCCTAGAGACTTGCACATGTGCATATTGTCAGAATTGGTGGGGCTCTCCCCACCCCCAGTATGATGATTTCCAGAGACTGTTAATTGGACAGGTTCATCTAAACCTTCTTTACATAATGAAAGACAAGAAAAAAAGAATGAAAAAAAAAAAAAAGAGGCTGAAAACAGGTTGAAATCTAGGAGGCATCTAGGAGGCATTGCTCTTTAGCCAAATTATAGTATGAAAATACCGGGTAACAAGATCATATTTGCTTTGAAAAGCTCAGAGATGTTTTCTTGGGACAACGGCCAGGCTTACGGGGTGGATAGGTGTACCAGTGCCGCTCGCTTCCACGTGCCAGCTGCTGTTACACTCCTGTCCTACCTCCATGTCTTTCAGCCTTTACATAACCTGTGATTTACAGTCACTGCAACCCTATTGTGTGTTCCTCCAGTTCCTCTTGCCTGAGGAACCTTGCCCAACTCTGGGAAAAAAAGAGTTTCACATACCTCTGTAAGTGGTAGATCTTGTGTGTGTACTGCCCACGCTCTCCATCTCTTTCATAGGGTTCGTTCACCAGGACCTCCACTCCTTCACCTCCACCAGTTTCATTTTTACTGGCTTCTGCCACAGAATACAGCTGTCCCACTTGATACTAAAGAAGTTAAAGACACATTATTGTGATAGCTATACTTTGGTAGAAGTAGTAACTTCACCTGAAGTCATCATGGATCAATTTATTATCTGGTGAGAAAGCAGAGAAAAGGACATCCACTTGTGTGCCCAGATAAGCAGCTCATTTAATTTTATTTTGATATAGAAAGCTTGAGTGGTAGTTAGGATGAAGGCCCTGCCTATAGGATAGTTACACGATCGCAGAATTGCAGGGGTTGGAAGGGACCTCTCGAGATCATCTTGTCCAGCCACCCTGCTCCAGGAGGTCACCCACAGCAGGGTGCCCAAGGTCACATCCAGGGGATTTTGGAATCTCTCCAGAGAAGAAGACTCCACAACCTCTCTGGGCAGCCTGGGCCAGGCTCCGGCACCCTCACAGCGAAAGGTTTTCCTCCTGTTCAGATTGAATCTCCTGGGTTCCAGTTTGTGCCCCTTGTCCTGTTGCTGGGCACCACTGACAAGTGTCTGGCCCCATCCTCTTGACCTAACTGTTTAGCTATGGATCAGCACTGATCAGATCCCCTCTCAGTCTTCTCTTCTCCGGGTTAAGCAGCCCCAGGGCTCTCAGCCTTTCCTAGTAAGTGAGGAAACCTTTAACCCTTAAATCTCAAGCTCCAAACCAGCACCAATTCAGGAGAAAGTAAAACAGACTAAAGGAGCATCAGGACAACATTTACAGAATACACAGGTGACCTCGGACATACTGTAGCAAAATCCATTGGTTTTTCTCTCTTTTTGGCACCCAGCTGTCCCAATTGTTAATAAGCACACAGTACTTCATCCATAAGAGTCCCAAAGAACTTCACATGAAGTTTTTTGACAAAATCAGAGTAGGAGGGGAGTGAAGAGCTGCAGACAGTAGACAGAAGATAAAAGGTACCTGCACCACCTAATTTAAGTGCTCTAAGAAACATACTTGTTAGAAGTGCACAGCTTAGGAGCCCATCAGAGTCAAGGACGAGCATCCCTCAAGTGCAGTTCAAAACAACCAAATAAGAAGCTTGATGTAAAGAGGGTATTTGCAGTGGGCTTCCCAATAAAATGCTGCTACCTCTTAAGGCTGAATATATTTAAATTACCCTTCTTGGTCTTTATGACAAGGCCTACTAACACACTAGCGTGCTTAAACTTCTCTTGCTAGAATAGACATTACCATCAGATCATTTCTCTTCAGGGAACACCCATTTCCCATTCAGAACCCGCTTCAAACTCTGTTCTGTCAGGTCATCTACAACCAAGCCTTTTCTTCCCTCTCAACTGTCTTTGTAAAACATCATTTGGGGTTGTTTTACTTCCACATAATTAAATCCATTTTGAAAACTTTATCTAATGAAATAACTGAACTCACTGGTGTTCCAGACAATCAGTTGACTCATGTTGTCGCTGCTCCCCCTATTATTTTTCCTTTTATCTTTGTTTTGGGTTGGGGGTTTTTTTTGTATCATACTTCCTCTTAGCCATGAGCATTAAACCACTAGCAGGGAGAGCACAGAATTTCAACATACAGTAAAATTCTTACCTTAGGATCATTTTTCAGTTTCTTACAGACACTCCCTTGGCAGCATTATTTCCCAGAAATCACTCAAACTACTTGATACTGTATAGAAGCATGCCCAAATGTTTCACCGGGAAGAGCAGAGCAAAAGAAAACATTCTTCTCCGCAGAACATGTAAAGACTAATACGCTCTTGCCTCTGGTAGCTAAAAAAGGGGATGCGGAGCTCAAAAGAAACATGATCAAATAAAGAAAATTCATGTAGGTTTCTGAGGCAAAGTTAGATGAGCAGACACGGACTGAGGATGAAGAAGCTAAAGCACTAAGTCAAAAGGAAGTGCTCAAAATTACCAGAGTTAAGTTTTCAGAACTGAAAGCGAGAAAACAGAAACTGTTGCCAAAGGCAGTAGAGAGAAGCAGTCTGAAAAGGAAACCCACAAAGTGCTAAGCAGCAGAAGTGCACCGATTAAAAAACATAAAAATCAAAACCTCAAAAACCTCCAAAACAACTACAGAGCAATGGAACACTGCTTAGGCCTTCTTCCTTCTCCCAGGCATAGGGCTGTGCAGCAGAATCAGGAATAGCACCACTCTCTACATTGAAACCCATGCTGGAAAAGTGGAATACTGACCTGAGCTGACAACCCAGAAATACTTCGCTGGGCTGCGACATCTTCAGCAATGAAGGAAGATTTCTACAGTGGTGAAATTTCATCGTGAGAACACTCAAAAAGAAAACCAGCACCCAGGCTCTATGGTGTTTTGTACCATCTGGTGCTAACAAAGACCAAGAAAACATTTATCCCTATTGGAAGAGCAGTAGATGGTAAGACAAAGTAGTAAGGTGAGATGTCCTGGCCTCGGCTAATCTAGGCCAGGACAAAAAGCAGAGCAGACCACTTCTGAGCCAAGAGCAACAGCTCTGCTGCTTCTCTCCAGAAGGTACCGGCCCAGGTTACACAAGCACCCGCCACTTGGCTGGACAGTTCCTGCCCTGTCACCAGCAGATTGGGTTTCAGTCTGAATTTGGGGCTGCAATACAACTCTCTGCCTTCTGACATTTCACACACTACATTGCTTTCCTTACAACTCCCTACAGATGACCCATAGAAAGCAGAAGACTCACCTCCCTCCAGAAGAGCAAAACACGAGGGTTGTGAAATCACAGGAGCAAGTTGATTTCACAGACTAAGAGCCACAGGTAGACTCATAGAGAAGGGAGCTTATCATGAGTTTGGCAACCACAGCATTAGAGGGTAGGACTGAAAGGCTTTGCTTTGCAGCAGGTCTCCGGACAGGTCTCCAGGGGCACAAACTAATTCCTCTTACTAAGAGTCTCTCATTCATTCCTTCTCCCTTTCCAAATACGTGGGTCAAAGTTCAGTCACTAAGAAGATAAGCCCTTTGGTTTGGCATCTTCACCATTTAATCTCCCCTGTTATTTCTGATCCTTTAATCGCATTGATAAAGGAGGAAAAGGTCCAAATAAAACTGTGTCAGTGAACAAATCTCACAGCATCTGCCTGCAAAAGTTAACACAAAAACAGATTCCAGCTCCATGAAGCCCAAAGTGTCAGACAGACCCATTCTTGCCAACCTGAGAGCTCGTAAACACCTTCTCTTCTGCAAGAAATCACCTTCTTGACCTGTGTTACAACACTGCTTATACAGCCGACAGCGTATCTCCATTACACCAAATTTCTTTCAGAAGGCCTGATCTCAACATAGCCATCATCAAGAACAGTTACTTTCCTCAAAGCAGCTTTGAACACAATTAATAAATAAAAGTCCTTTGTGTTTGGCAAGCTCCTACCCATGTGAGAGGAACAAAGAGGCAGCACAGAATGTGTACACACAGCTCTAATCCATACCAGCATTTCAAAGTGGCAGCTGGCAAGACACCCACACAGCCGCTCGAGCCCGCGCTCTCCAAGTTGGCACTGCACAAGATGATGTTGGTCAGGGTACGCGAGTAAAGGTTACCACCTAAGCTCCAACAAGGTTTTCTTCTCTTTGCTCCCTGCAGTGCGACAATGTATAAAACAACACAGGAGTGCAGCTTGCAGCCTGCATTTGAGCAGGACCACGTTTTTGGCAGAGTTTCCTAGTAGAAGACAGTCTCATACAGTCTAACTCCTACATCCCAGCCTTTGAGTTTTAGTCATCACCAGGACTTCTCTTCCACCGTTTTGTTCCCATCTTAGCAGTTACTTGGCTAACTATTCAGTATTGATCTCTTTGTTCATCAAGAAACATTTCCTCAGTGCCTTCCTGATCACTATTTTCCTCTTGAATTCCTTACTATTGGTTAAGCTCCATTTGATAGGGGTGAGGGGACTGAACACCAAATCCCTCCGTATTGCAGAATGACACAGAAGACATCCTCAGCCCTATCACAATGCCTCAAAGTCACAATTCATTTAATTCCTTATCTCAGACATTGGCATCAGGCTTTTGGCAACAGTTTGCATGCAGAGGATGTGAACTCTTACGTCTTTTGAGCAAAAAACTGCCCATGTTAAAGTGAAATCAGAAGTCTTCTGGCTAGCCAGAGATGCTTAATGAGCAGCTACACAGTCAAGAGCCACAATAAGTCTCCAGAGCCCTATTTACGAGTTTCATGCACAAGGAAATCCTTGAAAGCAATGAAGTTTTAACAGCTGTTTTGTAGCACAGACAGCAGTGTAGAAACCAAGTGATGCACACATGTGTCAGCATCTTTGCACACAGGAAGGGGGATGAAGCAATACATAAACCCAAAGCAGCAGTCATCCTTTGAGTCAACACTGGAAATAACCTTTCTTCTTAGCATACCTTTAAAACTACAGTATCACAAAAGTACATGTCCAAAGCTAAGCAAACTTTAGAACTCTTTCTGCTTAGGGAACTGGTTCCTGAACTCTGGCTCATCACAAGAGAACTACCAGACATTGAAAAGGGGCATCACTGAAGGGACATGGTGACAATATGCAAGTCTGGGGAGAAATTAAGTTTGGTTAAGTTGGCAGTCTATCCACAATACGAGCATGCTAAGGTGTTCTTTCCAGTATCTTCATTCTTTCTCTTCTAGTGATGTTCATTTGCTCTTTGCTTTATAGGCTTTTCAGTAGGTTACTCAACTCTAGAACTCCTCTGATCCAGGAGAGGAATACACCTTCTGGAATAGATGACCCAAGGGCATCCTCAGACAAGGAGGTTGCTAGACACCAACAGATGTACGTACCACTTGAAACCTCCATTTTCCACACAGGCAGCCTACACACAAGGCTCAAACACGCCTGGCACTGAACAGCCAGCCAGGGAGGGAAAAGAGCATAGCGACGGACTCTCGCTTTAACTGGATGAAAGTTAATCCTAGTATCAGAGAACTCAGGAAAACCCTGTGCTGGGTTCCATCCAGTCTAACCCACTCAAAGAAACAATCTGTATAACGATGCTTTGACTTTCTCTTTACACGGCTTGAAACTTAGGAGGCATATTACTACGAGGCAGAGCTCCCATTACCCAGGTTAAGGCCTTCTGTTTATCAAGCTCTGGAGTACCTTACCATTTACTCACAGCTTCCTCTAACTTGGAAGTCTGCATATCCTTTGCTTACTTAATAAAGCTTACCATGTTAGGCCTTTCTTTGCCAAAGACTTCCCCACACAAGTAGCACTCAGGCGCAGTAAAAGATCCAAACATACCTAGTCTAATACTCTGGACTTCTCTTAAAACTGCTTGAGACTCATGCAGAAGGTGTATTAGCTACAGGTAAGGAGCAAGCAAGACGGACTTTTGGCATTAACATCGTCATTCTTGCACCAACACGGAACACAGACCCAAACCCACCCTCTGGTCAGAGGTATAGGCTTTCCGTCAGTGTGTGATGCCTGTCACAGCAGACTGATCCACAGGAATAAGGAACTCAGCTTAGATATTGGCTGTTTGGTTTGGTTTTGTTTTTTTTTTTACTAGCCAGCTTCATGGCTTCAGAAATACACATCACTCTCTAAACTGTGTTCTGTCAAAGACAGTAAAGAGTTCTAAAAGGGATATGCTTAGAACAGTGCTGCTATAATCTGGCTCACCACTGTCTCTGCCACAGTAGTTGCTATATTCAGAGGAAAAAAAAAAAAAAAAGAAGAGTGCTGTTATCACAGCTCTCCGTAAGAGTTAGAACAAGCCCTTGATCAGAGCTCAAACTGAAGGCTTACAAGAAAATAATAATAATTAAAAAAATACATCCAGAAGAAGGAATCTACTACAGAAATGCTACAGACTCATTCATTTTAATTTCTCATCTAGCTTGCTCACATGAACACTAAAAAATTGAAAATGTTTCTATGGTCAGATTCTCTGGTGGAGTGGTGTTCAGTGCAGAAGGGAGGAAGGAACAGCAAGCTGCAACTCCCAGAGAAAACAGCAGGGAATCAGCCACAGACTTTGCACGGCTATTCCATGGCCAGTTTGGCAATCAAAATGACCGTCTCCGCTAAAAGATACATTTCTTCTCTCAATTAGAGCTTTACCTAAAGAAAAAGTTTTCTTTCTGCAAAAGCTAGAGAAGATAAGTCTTAAAGAGTCCCAAGTAAGATAAACACAATCTTTCTTTAGCTACACCAGCCTCACAAATCAGAGGAAATTGTTCTCTTTGTCCAAGAGTTTAAAACAAAAGAGTTCCAGCAAAACACACTTTAAAGGGTAATTTAAATTTGTACTAAAGCTTCCTCTTCATGTTAAAAAAAAATAGAAAAAAAGAACAACAGCATTAATCAAAACGAAACTGCACTTTAGAACAGTCTGACAAGTCAAGATTTGTAATCAACACATCTGAATGTGCTTTATAGGAGAGACAATCGGTACCCTCAGGCTTAAAGAAATTCACTTATTTGGTCAAAACGATGGTGGATGAGTAACAGCTCACAGGGGTCCTGAAGACAGCTATATCCTTCTCTTGCATTTTCCAGTTTTTGCTCATCCAAACTGCTTTGATCACAAGCTTATTTACAGTCCTAAAGAAAGGAAGCAAGAAGAAAAGGACTCACCTCCTCCACAGACACAGGCAGGATAACGCGGCTGAAAGGGAATACAGAAACAGAACGTTAATAAATATCTCTGCAGCTGCAAAATTTACATGAGACATTCCTCACAGCAACGGCTACCCTGCTCTCCTCTCCCCCCATATTCCAGCACGCACCTAATGCCGGCATCCCTTGTGCTTACTCTTCAGTCCCAAGACTATTTATGTAACAGCCTCAAAGAGAATCGATACATGATTGAGCAGAATTGCAATCCTATACTAAAACTGTGCAATTCTTATAGACCCGTGCTGGTAAGACCTCACCAGCCTACAAATCTACCCAACATCAAAGCAGCAGCATGTTCTTTCTTGCTCCGTCCTTTCAAGAGTCACATCTGATTTGTAACCAAGTTGTTGCAGAGCATTGCTGGGTGCTTCAACATTTTTTGCAGAGATCCACAATAGTCTCGAGCCATTGTATGATTTACTTATGTCCTCTACAACACTAAACGGAGAACTACACAAAAGGCTTTCTCTGAGCTGACTGCTGAGGAAGGTGTTGCTATTTCTCTGCATGAGTCACTTTTTTTCGCATTGTGGTTTCCTGAATGCCTCTTAGAGTCAACTGACCGGACTACAGAGCAAAAACCACCACAAGTCACACTGAGATTTCTTTTTTTTTTTTTTTTTAAAGACAAGAATAAAACTAAATTTAAAGCTGATAAAAATGCATCCATGTTAAGGCCTTTCAAAATACTGTATCTGTCTCCAAAGCTACACTAGTATTTGACCTCTGCTTTTAGTAAGGGTGATGCTGAGACAAGGAACCAAAGCAAGATACAGATGTGAAATGGATATGGCTACCATGGGTGGAAGGATTCCCAGTTCTTTGGGAATTAGCCTCAAAGAAATCAGGATCTAATGGGATCAGGAAAAAGTCCTCTGTAATAATAAACTGATTTTTAAACAGCAATACTAATGAAAACATTGCTTTTTCTACACTAGAGAAATGTTGCCAGCAAGATGATGGTAACAATGATACCACAAGAACAAACTGCAAGAGAGGCAAAAGTTTACAGATTATGCAAGATTACTTATGACAGCAACACTTTATGCTGGCTGCAAAATACTGCAAAAAGAGATACTGAGAACTGCAGATGAAGTTCAGTGTCAACAAAAGCAGAATAATGCATTAAAAACACTCATCTTCCCCAAACACATGGGGTTCATGAGCCCCGAATTAGCCATTGCCAACAAATATCTTGATGTCCTTATGGAAAAGCATCTGGAAACATCAGCTCAGTGGCAGTTCAAAAGTAAACACACCACCAGAAACTGGAACACCACACACACACACAAAAATAGAGCTGTATGCCACTACAGTCTTGCATGGATCAACATCTTGAATATTGCACACAGTTCTGGTCAGCTCATCTCAAAGAGCGATACAGGACAAGCAAAGGAAGGCAAAAAAGATGATCAGAGATGGGGAAAAAGATTCTGTGTGAAGGAAGTAGTTAGAACAGGCTCTACAGCTTGGAAGAAAAAACAGAAAAGGGTTACGATATGATAGAGCATCAGAATCGTGAACGGTGTGGAAAAGTGAATGGAGAAGGAACAATGACTGTCTTACAACAGGACAACTCAGGACAGAATAAACATCATTAGGTAGCACATTTAAGACTAATCAAGTGTATTTCTTCACATCGTGCCTACTTAAGTTACTGGAGTCCTTGCCAAACACAAGTATAAGCAGTTTTAAAATGGGAGTTGATCAATTCGTGGAAGTCCGTGTGCCACTTACTGGTAGGATACACTGAACAGCAATCATTCTACTCTCTATTTATGTATTGTTTCCTAAAAGTATCTGCTAGAAGGCAAGATGGAAGAGTACTTTTGCTCCAATTCAGTATGGTATTCCTTACATAAGGGAGAACAAACGAAAAGAAAATGGGTTTTCACAGGGAGACCATGCCATCGAGCACAACATTAGGTTAGTTAACTGGATAAAATTGCAGTAAAAATTAAAAGAGAGAGAAGAGGAGCAGTAAAGGCAAAAGACCAAGAAACAGGGAATAAATAACGGCTTTGGAATGGAGTTCAAATATTTATTTAGAAAACCTGTCATAGTAAGATTTATGTAAGCTAATGAAATTCCTTTTAGGAAACTGGAAGACACTAGAGCCGAATATTATCTGAGAGTTCAATGTTCATGAACAGAGAAACGGAAACAAAAAGAAGGTAAACAGTTTACAATTCCTTTAGCCTCCTGAACCAAGAATGTGGGGGATGACTAACACAGGTAGTTAAGTGATAAAGAATGAGGAGGAAAGACTACTCAAGGGGATCCAGAGGAAAAGCTTTGCAGAAGCAGCAACGGGAATGAAGACTCCTAGCTTTGGGACAGAACTTGATCAACTTATGAGAAATTATACGATGTGGTTGCCTGCCATATCAAAGGCCTGAAAATAATGAAGAACATTTAAGATCCCTCCTAGATTAAAATCTGCCTCAAATGACAGCAAAGGGAAGTACAGCTGCAGAGAAGGTCAGTGTCATTATCGTCACTTCACAGGAAAGGGAAGTGAGTCTCTACACTCTGATTCTCCTCAAGGTCTTCCGATGCAGTTTAAGTCAAAATAAGGAGAGCAAGCAAGACCTCAACCAGCACTTACAAACCCTGAAACCAAAGAAACACAATCAAATGAACAAAACCCATGCAGCTTATCTGTAGGATGGATAGGTAGAAATGAAAGGTAAGTCTGAAAGACTGATAGGACATCAGATGAAAACATTAAAGCTGTCACTGCGTAACCATCCGTACAAGAAGCCGTACAGAAAAGGTGACACAGACTGTCTGACAATAAAAGCTGTGACAACAGGTTTTTGTTACACTGCTTAGCTCTGTAACGTCTCCTAAAATACCTACGGGGCACACAGTAACACCCATTTTATTTAGTAGGGAGCACGCAACAAGGGGTCACAGAGATGGAAGAATAACCTGCTCAGCTGACACGCAGTTCCAGCTCACTTGTGTTTTTACCACAGGCGGGCAGTAACGTTCCCGTGCACAGAGTTGGGGCAACCAGAGCTAACCAAACAGTAACAGCAAAGTGCTTCAAATATACAGGTCACACCAAACCAAGTCATTTCTCTATGCCTTAAACACCTGCTTCCCGGAACACGAGATTTAGTCCCAAACCATATCAAATACTGTGTAAAATGGGTAACTTCCACATACAACATCAAGGGAGATTTATACCAAACACAACTCAGAATGTGCAACTGTTAGAGCTAGCCAGGAATCCCAAGAAATCACAAATAAACGCTCATTTCTAAAGTACAGTAGCAACCTTGACTGTCCTTAGAGCCACATATGTCTTAGTAAAGACACAAAGAAGGGGAGAAAAGAAATGGGACAAGACTTAAACGGTTTGGTGACCCTTCAGAAAACAGAAAGGGAAGACTGGAAAAAGAAACAAATTTAGTAATTCGGGTCTTTTAACCTTTAGTCTTAACATTTACACTTCACATTTTCTTTCTGAAACATGAAAGGTAAAAGACCAGTGGACAAGTTGATTTGGTGAGGTAAATGACAACAGCAAATAAAATTACTTTTAGGAGTGATACACATCAAAATGAACTTTTCATGCTCTCAGAAATCTTAAAATTCAAAGTACCTACATTCCTACATTTGCGAGACATAGCTCAGTGGGCAGTGAGCTTTACTGCAGTGCAAGGCAAGAGATATAAGCAGAAGCATTAAAAGGATATGTGAACTTGAATAGAAATAAACCAGATGGATTCTATAGGGGGAAAAGTACCAACCAACAAAATCCATAGGCAAATATAAACAAAACAGATATTACAGAATAAAAAGTTAATTATCTTTTCATGCACCTGAAACTAAGCACTTTGCCCAGGTTTGTTTGCTATCCAGTTTAAGTTCACAGAAAGTAATGGTGTCTCTATGTTAACAAAGACCAGCTCTGCTGCTGCTCTTGAATTCTACGCCACTATTGTTGGATAAAAATAGTAAGGGTTTAAGGGGGAAAAAAGTTAATCAAGTTCAAACACAACTACAAAGGTCAGTACAACACTCAACAAAGTTTTAATATTTAAATCCACACCATGGTCCATGATCTGGACTGATAAAGACGGCACCATCCTGTAGGTAAACGTGTCTCAGAGAAGACCTGAAAACCCACTTTATCATTGGGACCAAAACTATCTTCTACAAGAGGGGGAAAAAGGAAGGATAAAAGCCTCTTCCGTCAGTCAACAGAAGTTAAAAGGCTAGAATGTGCTTAAGAATGCACTTCAGTCAACCTTAAGAGTTCCAAGAAAGAAATATGTGCGGTAGTACGCAGAGCTCGAAGACACCCAGGCAAAGTGCACCCACCCGAGAGAGCATACCACGGTAGGAAGCAAAAAGCAGCTGAACGAAGGACTATGAAAAACGACGTGACTAGCAGTTACACACGCTCACGACAGACTGTCCAGCCTGTTTTCCAACCCTTCTTCCCCACCACCGGGCACAACAACCGCAGCAGCCGCAGGGATGGCCAAAGAACTCCAAGGGGAGGTATTCACATCGAAAAATATTTTGGAGCTCCCTCGTATGTGGCACATTCACCGTTGTTGGAGTCTCCGGTTAGAAATTACAGCGCTCAAGCAGAGGAGGGGGATCAAAGCGGGCTCGACACTTGGCGCCGGTACAACGAGGAGGGGGCAAGATGCCGCTGCCTCCCGCCGTGCCACCGACCCGCGGCTCCCAACCGGGCTGCGAGCCCAGCTCCTGGCTCCAGCAAGGCCCACGGCGCCCTCGGCCCCCCGGGAAAC
>VZZY01009599.1:62275-96170 GCA_013400335.1 Eurystomus gularis | reverse complement strand
CTTCCCGCCCTTCCGCGCGCGCGCGCTCAGCCAGCCAGCCCTGAGCGAGAGGGCTGTCAGCTGCGGTCGTCAGAGGAACGTTTTATTCTAAAATTTCAGCAGATGAGGTTTTATCTGAAAAGCCGATAGGGTGGTAGAGGGGTTTGTAAAGCTGCTGCTTGTAAAGGACTCCAGAAACCGCTGTGGAAGTCAAAGGGGCATGAAAGAGAGAAGGGATTTTGGATTTTACCACCAGAGGATTATTCCCTTCTAGAGTAACATGTCCAAAATGATGGGAAATGCCTCGGCATCATCCTCCTTAAATAGAAAAGTAACAGTCTGAAGCTCCCTTGAGTGGAGAGGGGCCCGCAGCCGCCCGGTCACCTTTAGCCAGGGGCTGGTCGTTCCCCCCCGCCCTTCCCTCTCTTTTCGGGGAGCGGGGAAAGGAGGGCTGACAGGGCCGGGGGTGTTAATGCAGAGAGCTTGGGGACAGGGCAAGGCTGCAGCCAGAAAAGGTGAGGGTGGCTTGTGGGAGTGAGGCTCCACCTCATCACCAGGTCATGATTTAGGGCGTTTTCAAGTCCTCTGTCATTCAGTACTACTGCTGAGCAGCATCCACTGGAACTGGCCTTCAGAATAACCCCAGATATTTATTAGAAGACAATTGGAAAAAGCCCTTTATGTCACCAGTACTGGGAAAAAAAAGGCTCACGCACACTAGTTTTACTACTTTGTCACTGGAATCACAGTGCAAGGAGTGTCTTTATTTGATTGCAAAAATAAACTGCCATACATTTAGCATCACTGAGCTCAGGCGTGGATAACCAAGGTGTGCCCCTTTTCCTCTTGCCCCCCTGCACCTCTTCTGTAGCATTCCCGTCTAAGGCCACAGTTGTTCATTTTTCATTCTTTAATACCAGTTCACCCTAACTGAGCTTGTTCTTTCTCAACCTGCTGTCTATATTAAAAAAAAAAAAATAAAAGAGATCAGATTTTTCCCAGAGATTACTTAAAACCTGGCTGGTGGCTCCTAATCTAGAGAAGAAAGTCAAGGAAACATTGAACATGCAGCCAAGCAATTTGGCAGATGACACGGTGTAACACATTCATGCTTACGTAGCCTCGTTAGGAACCAAGCAATACCTTTATTATGTTCAGCCTCAAAAGGATTAACTTAATACTACATTTATTTTTAGATACTACTTCAAGAATGCACATCACCTTACAAACACGGAAAAGACGACACAGCCCTGCTGCAAGGCACTCACAATTCAACTTGGACAAACATGACAAAAAATTGTGACCAGGAGGAGGGGGAGACTGATGCTGCCAGGTTAAAAAGAGGAGGCTTTCTGAAAACCAGGATTGTCCCAGGAATAAAAAGCAAGCAAGAGAGGGTCAGGCACAAGGACGTGACAAGCAGCAGTAGGAAAGATGACAACATAGAGCACAAGACACTTGATAAAAACAGATTGTGCAGAGACAGGCTGGGCAGCACAAGTAGAAAAACAAGGACCTGTAGGGTTTATAATTAACATGTAAGAATGCATCTACATAACACATCGTTTCAGATATTCCAGAGAAGATAATTGTGAAATATAAACCAGAGGTGGCTTTTTTTTTTTAATTTAAAAAAACCAGTCCCTTCCCATCAGGAATCCTACTGCATTACTAGTTCCTATTATGAATACTTTGCACTTCTAAACTGTAGGGAATACCAAAAGCTCTGCAGATATAGAAAAGACTCAAAAGGAAAAAGTAACAAAATTTGTCGTTTTAAAGATTTCATTCTTTCTGCCCTACAGTCTCTGCTTTATATTTTGTGGCATATTTTCCAAATTCATCAGCCTGTCAAGAGGGAAATCTCCTACTTTAAAACATTTTAGTGATTTACTGGCTTAGTTAAAATCTCATTATGCTACAATTTTCCTTTGTAGACAGAGCATGACGAGGCCAGGCTTTGGTGTGGGAGTCGAACATTTCAATTGCTGTAGCAGCACTGCAGTTAAGATGGAGTCTCAGCAAGACTGGCCTTTTTTTTTTTTTCCAGACATCTGTGCCCAATTTCATCTCAAGGATCCAGATACTCTATGGCAGTAACTGAATAAAGTTAAGAGTCCTGTTAAGCAAAAAAACCTCCGCTACTTTTGATAGCACCGTTGCATTAGCGCTATAAAGACTGTGTCAAAGGGGCTTCGGTACTGACAGATTAGTGAAAGGAAAAAAGCTGTCATCTCTTTCCCACCCTATGAATTTATTCTTTATTAATACAGATGCGTATTAAATGCATGTGAGAACTGTAGAGGCCAGGAGCAGAGTTTCCAGAGGTGCAACCACCTTCACACAGCAACAGCCTGGACTGAGGGCTCCTTCACACAGGAAGTACTCTCAGATCAGGTTTCTGCTTCCTTGCATTCAGCTGGGGATGTATCTATGGAGGAGCTGAGGTCTCCCCCATGACCACCTTCCTTGTACTTCTATGGATGAGGGTAAAACGGTACAATGGGCATAAAAAAACCACCCACCCACCCTACAAATTGTAGTATTTAGGAATTGTGAAAGTAGTTGAACACGTTGACCTATATTTGAGCTATACAGATAAATACAGTATTGATTTAAATTGCTGTGCCTCTCTAGTCTTTGGTAGCCCATTTATTTTTTCCACAAGGTGGCTCATGTATACCGAAGAGTGTGTCAGGAATTTTCTTGGTCCTGCATCACTTGGCTAGAAAGCAGCAATGCTGTTTTCCACTCCAAATGTAAGTAATCCACTATTACATTCCCAAAGAACGAGGCAAACTGCCCATGAGCAATCACCTCTAACAGGACCACCCCAACAGTGTTTGTTTCTGCACCACGCGAGAAAACATTTAGAAGAGGCTGAAGCCAGAATAAATACTCTGTCTTCTGAGGGGCTCACGCCTGCAGGAAGTGCAGTTATGCCACAATCAGGGGAGTAATTGCACATCTTGCATGTAGATACAGGGGTGTCGACAGATGAATTTGAGACTGCTTTTACAATTAGTTTGGTTCACAATTGTAATTAAACCCCACAAGATCAAACCAGTGTTTCACCTAGCCGAGCATGTATTTTCCTCCATCTTTGACCAATTCTTAAGAGACAGCATATAGAAAAGGAATCTTTCCTTGCCATAACTTTCTTATTTACAGCAACTTAAAGTCTCCCTGAGTTAGTGGATGCATCAGACCCTTGTTTAAACAGCCCCTTTAAATAAAACCAGAGCAGTTATACTTCTATTTCTCACTACGTTCTGCAGCAATAGATCCCAGTTTGACTTTGCACTGCATGAGAGAGCACTCCTGTTTGTCTGGTCAACTAAAACTTCCTCGTGTACCCACTAGTCCTGGTGACTGCAAGCCGAAGGCAAACTTTATTCTCCAGAGCCTGAAACTGTGACTCAAAGGCATGAGCTCTACTCCTCACAGCCGACTAGCGGCTTCTAAACGCCATGGCACGCCAGCAGAGACGCCAACCACATATCCGCCATTTTATCAGACAAAACCAGATTAGAGGGTATTCCTAACAAAGGGCAAGAACTGGGACCTGCACTAGGGAGGTAGGCAGCAGAATTAAAAGGGCATTCTTTAATTTAGCCGTACATAAAGACAGCAGCATCTCCACTGCGACTTCATGAAAATACGCCACTCTTTATGCCACCATTTTGCAAAGACACTTATGCCAGGAATTCAAGTGACGTAGGAGTGGAAGGTATCATGTTCACTGTTCCGAAACAGAGGTGGAAGTAATGCTGAGTTAGCACTGACACCCTTCAACAGCCTTCTCTATCTTAAGACACAGTCTGAGGACTGTGCCTCAGACACTCACCTGTCTGAGCTCTTACCAAAAAGAGATACTGAATTTGTCATTGTCATGTCGCAAATCTCAGAGCAAGAGTAGGAACCTTCTCCAAATATTTAGAAGTAAGCATAGTAATATGAAATGCAGAAGTCTGTAGAAAGCCCTCTGGAAATCTAAGCAAGCTGTACTAGTGCTGGTGGGTCTCTTGAACACGTCCTTGAGACAATGCCAGGTGAACAGGAATATGAATCAAACCTCTGCCCCCTTAATTATTGCTTGGCACAAAAGAAAGAAAAGCTGGGAAGGTCACTAAATCATCACCAAAGCTAGAGGCCAACAAAAGATGAGAATTTCTAGAACAGTGAAGTGTTGACAGCAGGCAATAAGGCTGTCTTGGAACAAACACATTTAATAAAGGCAACACATTAAAAAAAAAATTTCCACAACTGCGTAAAATACTCAAGTGGCAAGTCATTTCCAAACGAGTGACTGAAGACTGAAAGGTACCACGGAGTGGAGTAGCATCTGAACTGCCTGTAGGAGGCTGGCTGGAGGCGGTGACTCAAGATGGCGCTGCTGTCCCACAGAGCTGCCTTGTCATCTTGCGTTGGCAAGTCCACCAGCGAGGGACTCCACAGGGCTTCCAGCAGTCCTGCCAAGGCTCTGTGCAGGAGAGGTCACCAAGCTTGCTATTTAGGGAAGGTGAAGGCCTGGCTAGGCTGAGCATCCACATGCTTCAAACCATCAGGAAAGTAGTGAACACCCAGTTTCCAGGCAATTTCTCCAAGGAAGGTCTGAGCACGCTGCTGTTTGTAATGCCCAGCTTATTGGTAACGAGGCAGTGATTGAGTCTTGTACTTTTCCAACCAAAGAACTGGAATGACTTACCCCCTGCCAGGCTTTGCAGCAATGCAAGAGTTGGCAGTTCAGAAAGCACCACCACCACACCTTTGTAACTCTTGTTTCTGCCCCTAACCTTCCTGCAGCCACTGCTCAGCCCCGTGCACACACTGCTACACACCCGCTGCTGATGTTCATCCTCAACACTGCACAGTCCTGCTCCAAGCAGGTCCAAATGGTGCAGTGGGTAACACTAGTCACAAGGCTACAGAGGCTGAGATACCACCCTCAACAAGAAGGTTAAGGGCAGAAAAGTCAACTTCTGACAAGACTTCGGAAAAACCTCTATAAAAATAAGCAGGTTAAGAATTCCCTTTGTATTCCCTTCATGGTGAACAGGCCTGGGGCACCTTTACCCACATATATTGCTCTGTAAGTCAGCATCACCATACAATCAATCACCACGTGCTCTGTCCAGACAGAGCATCAACATCATAGAAGGCTCTTATTAAAGCCAAACTGGCAGCTTTTTGGTCAGTCACTGTAACCTGGTATTCAGCAGCTTGGGAGCTATTATCAGAACGATGTAAATAAGCTATGGCTAGAGGAAGAATTACATCACCACATCACTCTGCCATATGTCCACAGGATCCAGTTACCAGACAAAGGAGTGTTCTGCACTCTTGATTCTTT
Source organism: Eurystomus gularis (assembly GCA_013400335.1). Taxonomy (NCBI): domain Eukaryota; kingdom Metazoa; phylum Chordata; class Aves; order Coraciiformes; family Coraciidae; genus Eurystomus; species Eurystomus gularis. The sequence goes on along the minus strand of VZZY01009599.1, from coordinate 90,838 downwards.
TCAACAGCAAGTCAGCTCATGACATGTGAACACCAAGGTATTTGGAGCCCCAGAACTCAGCTTCAAGAAGTTTCTCCACTTTTGCTAAATACACGCTGCTGCTCCCCTCCCAGGGTCATGTCAGAGGGAAGAACAGGCAAAAGGCAACAAGTCTCAAAGCACTTCATCAGTAAACAAAATCCAATTCCTATCTCAAAGGTTCCAGGACTGCAGACAGTTTAAAACACGTCCAGATGGTTTGCGAGCTGAGAAGAAGAATTCCAGGCCTTTGAAGGCTTGATCTAGGACCAAGCAGTCCACTAGGCTCTTCATTTCAGTGTGGAAGGCAAATCCATTGCTCACAGTCTGTGTTGATTGCAGTAATAAAATATTTGGGAGCTGTCAGTGCAAGCAGCCAATGTTTAGCAATACACTGAAGCTGTGCTCATACACAGGAATAAAAACCCCTTCCCTGCCTCAGAAACAGTCTGGGGTATGTCTGAAGAGTCAGTTAAAACCACTGAGTCCAGCAACATATCACACAGAAAGACCATTATGAAGCCTCAGGGAGGGAAGAGCTTGCATCTGAGACAATGCCAGCCAAGGCTGGGGGAAGAGGGGGAGAAAACAGACTTCAGTGTGTTGTATTTGCAAACTCAGATTATGGTCTTTCTGCCCTCTTCCCCCATCCCTCTACTCCTCTTCCCAATTTCCTATGCAGAGGCTCTGTCACTGGAAAGTGTGATGGGGGGATAATTTAAGACACAATATCTGCGTGGCCTTTATAAAAAGGAAGAAAGTGTCCTGTGTTCTGAAGTAAGGAGTGGGAAGTCTCCTCCTGCCATGTATCTGAGGAAGGCCCAGTCATGATGTCCAGCCCTCACTCCAGTGATGAGCAAAGGCTGGCAGAGCCAGGAAAGAAAAAGCCTGGCTTACACCACAGGTAGAACCCACGGATATGGTAGGAACCTGTACAGGGGAGGCTGTATTTGAAGCACCAGTTTAAACAAAGGCTTCCTCATTGGGAGTGCCATTGATTTTGAAGAAAAGTTTGGCATCATCCATCTTCTGTTGTTTTTCTCTCTCTAGCCTGCGTCTGTAGCAGACCAGGTAGACTGGAAGGCAGAAACCCAGGAGGCTCATACCAAGCAAACCAACGTTCACCTGCAGGAAGAAGGATGAAATAAAGTTAGGCAGGCTAGGAGTATGACAACCCAGTCATGCATGGCCAAGTGTCAGAACCCAGCCCACGTCACTCAGCTGTGAGCAAACAGGGAGACGCCCTGCTCAGTGTATTGTCAACAACCTCCACTGTATTTATATTTACACTCCCGTGCCCAGAGCACCACTTGTATAAGCTAAATGCTGCAAGAGTTTGTCACTCTGGATCGCGGCTGTTGAGCCTTGTTCCATAGTACAGGCAGAGCTGTTTAAGCTGCCGTTTTTACACCAAGTTTCCTGACTGAAGAGCAACAGGCTGCTGGGGTGGGCACACGTAGCCTAGAGACCAGAACTCTACCTGCAAGGCCACCCATATCATGGTTTTATTGAGCTGCCCAGACAGACTCATCAAGACACCACATTAGCCCTACCCCTCAATAGCCACATGACTTTTTGGACATTAGCATCAGCAACCCAAAATTTACTGGTAATTGGAGCTCAAGGTTCAAGGGCACAGAGTATTTCTACTGTATTTTAAGGTCCACACAGATTCACTCACTTTTACCCAACAGATTTTGACTCACTGCACAGCAGAAAGCGCTCCTGCAGCCTTCTCCCTTCCTCCCTTTCCATACACCAGCATAAGGCTTAATGATTTTCCCTCCCAGGAAATCATTACTCACACAGGGAAAGGTCTCCTGAGCAGCACCAAGGTAACAGCAGACTGAGCAACATGTAAAGTTCCAGCTGTTTTTAACCTTGGTCCATGCACAGGAGTCCTTTTGTTTTCAAAGAAATGAGCCAAATCATCTCAACCACCAAACTTTCACATTAAATTTGAGAAGAACTTGCCCAAAGAGGGTCTCCTTGCAAGGGTCCCGTCAATGCCATAAAAAGAGGCTGCTGCAGAAGGGCGAAAAGGGCACTGATCAACGACTGCAACCCTGTCAAGCTGCCAAACTGAGTAGAGGGGTATCTGTCAACAAAGAAAGCAACAGCATTATTATGTGTCACCTTGACTGTTCACATCACCCAGGTCAGATGACATTCCCAAGCAACTAACACAACAGAGCACAGTCCCAAGACAGGCATAATATGAAGAACTTCTCTACCCCAAGCTGGTGTAAAACTCTTTTACAGAATGTTTTGCTATACCCGATGGTGTGCAAAATGCCCTGTAGAGCAGAATGCAGCTGGTGACAAGGCCAGAGCCTTCCTCTCCTGACTATTCTCATCCTGAGCTCTCAAACTGAGGGAGTATCAGATCCAGCGCTTGCTTTGTTCTGCAGCTGTACCACAGCAGGTGGAAGTGCTGCTACAACTACTGTTGCTACTGCAAAGGGAGAAGAGTGTTGATATTTACAAGTTAAAAGCAGGGCCTCTTTATCCAGAGGACAGCATTTGCAGCTAAGCAGTCATTTTCATCTGGTCATAACAATTTGCTCCCTTTAGAAGTCAGTGAAACCTGAACAACAGGTTAGTTGGTGTTTTCCTTTTTAGAGGACAAGTCTGATCCTATGTCAACTAAACAATACTGTTGATTGGAAAGTGCTGAATATCAGGTACTACTAATGGAAAAATAAACTTCAGGAACAGTCTAATACTTTTTGCTTTCCCTGACGGAGCAGTGTTTAAAAAGGGTCAGGTTAAACTAAGCTTGGAAAGAAAGAAGTGGATCAAAACCTTTGAATATTCAAAGAAGTCACATTCAAAACAAAAGATACCTCACTCCAGGAGGTTCTGGAGAGTTGCAATGGTCAAACAGGATTCGTTTACAAGCAAGCTGATTATTTACAGCAACAGCCATTTACCTTACCTAAGACAAAAATCTTTTGCTTATAGCTGCCAGGGAATCAAAGGTTTATGTATTTTTGAAGCAGTCTTACATGGGTTTTCTAGCCTGGATTCCCCAGACACTGGGAACAAAACCTTTGAGAGAAGGAGTCTGTGGAGTTGTGGAGTCTCCATCCATGAAGATACTCAAAACCCAACTGGATGCAGTCCTGGGCAACCTGCTCTAGCTGACCCTGCTTGAGCATGAAGGCTGGACTAGCTGGTCTCAAGAGGACCCTTCCCACCTCAATGATTTTGCAATTCTCTGAAAAATAACAGCTTCTTTCTCTTCCCCTGTCCAACAGCTCTGGACAGAGGGTCAGGTGTGTTTTCAAAACCCAAAACATTGCTTAATAAGGAAGAAGAGTATTTAGATTCAGCTATTGATAACTTTGGTAAGTTGGAAACAGGATGGACAATCTGTCCTGGGAAAAGGAGTAGGCATCACTAATGGTAGCTTGAGCAATGCTTTACCAGTGTAATTTCAGAGCAGACCAGTAGCAATGTACTCAATTATGTTAATGTTTTACCTGGACACATGCACACAGCTACTCATTAGAAGACAAAAACAGCCTTGAGTTTTTACAATATAACCTGAGTGTCGATAGCCTGGTCTCACCTGAGGCCCGCATAGAGCTGTGCCTGTCTCGGGGCAGTAGCTGTGCCAAAGAGATTAGCTGTTTCTGGACAAGCAAAGCATCAGCTATGACTTCAGTCCAGCTACTGTCATATCCAGTGGTAACTGAGAAAACAAGTTGCATCATTTTTCCTCTCTGGCCACAAGGACTTCACTTCCTGACCTCCCTTCTCACCTGGACATCTTATCATCCCAAACCAGTTTATCTGGCTGCCCACATATTATAGGTAAGCAGAGACTTACACAGCTGCATAGAGGCCTCCCACAGCTGAGTGGATGAATCCTCTCACAATTGTGTGCAAAATGAAGGAAAGAATCTGGAAAGATAAGCAGAAAAATGTCACGTCCTAGATAGCACCTAGGCGTTCCAGATCCCAACATTCCTAAAAGCTGTTCTCCTTTCTAGGACAGAAGGTGGGCTTGAGGAAACCAGAACCTGAAAGGTCAGCACAAAGGACGAAATCTGTAGACCTCTCAGCACTGCTTTTCCTCACTTTGCGAAGGCGAACACATAGTGCCCCTGCAAAGTTACCCACGCACAAGACCCATCTCATTCGTAAATGGCACTGCTGCAAGGACTCGTCCCCAGCAACCTGTGGCCAAGGTCACAATGCTTTTTCATTGTGCTTGTGGCCAACTTCGTTAATTTTCCACAAGTTGTTGTGGACAAAATGCAAGTATGAGCAAACTAATCTGTTTGCCTACGTCACCAAGGCATGTTTAAGTATAGTATAAAATCATTGAACTGCCAAAACCAGGTGGTGCCACAAAATAAATATTTTAACAGGTTTATAATCCCAAGGGTACCATTGGGCACAGCATTTGACTCAGAAATAGCTTCCTGTATATATCTGTGTCGTGCTTCTTACAGCAAGTGTTCTGACCATCAGAAGCTTAAATTGAGCCCAGGTTAAATGCACAGGTACCGCTGAGAGGACCTCAGTAACTTTGTTGTTACACAGCTCAACTGCTGAAACTTCTAAGTGTGAGTAAACTGTGGATCAGCTCTTACATTTTAACTACAGCTGCTTCTTCAGGTTCTCTCAAGAGATGTAAACTATATCTTTTTCAGCCCTAGGACTGGGATTCCCAAAGCAGTACAGAAGTCTCCCAATTGTGCCAGAAAGCCCTCCTGCCACTAGCTGGTTCTGCTGGCTTGCAGGACCTCTTGGCACTGTCCTGCCTGTCATTTGGCCAGGACCCACACTGCCAGCCCCTCTACTCCCACCCCTTCGACCTATTCACCTGCAACGGTAGATTCGGAATGAGACAGGTGATTCCAAATCCAACCAGCAGGACATTTGTGAATACAAAGGCATTTGTAGCATTGGTGATTTTCTGGATCTGACGATCACGCTTTTTCTTTTTCTTGTCACTTCTGGAAGGATAGCAAAACCTATGTTACAAAAAGCACTTTCGGCAGCTAGCAGAACTCACAGCAAGATGCTTCACATATCACATCAACTCTATCTAAACCAGTTTGGCTAGAGGTCTGCCTAAGGAGGTGGCTGGATCTCCATCAGTGGAAGCTGAGGAACATGTGGGCAATTATTTCAGTGCTGTTACTCTTACTGTTGGGCTAGAAGGGAAGTTTGAGCCTCCCCTGCTACACTTTGAATTTGCTCTTCTTGACTGATCTTAGTGAACATGGAAGATAGTTTGGTCCTTTCCTCTGCAATTATCAAGTCTTCCTTCAGGCTTTCTTTTCTAGACTGAAGAACCAATATTCTTTTCAGTCTTTCATCACAAAACACATTATGCAGAGCAGAGGAGGTCTGCTACGTGGCTGCGTGTCCCGTGTGGCGCACACTACGCACTGCTCAGCGTTGCTCTCCTCATTCTCTTCTGAGCCATCATCGCATTCTTTCATTCGCCAGTCCATGATGTACCCGATCACAGGAGCTGTCAGCAGACACAGCAGTTGCAATACCCCAAAAATGGAAGTGTAGAGAGCCACTGCAGGAAGAGATTTCGTTGTCAGTCCAAGTGGTACCGCAGCAGCAACAGAAAAAAAAAACCAGGAGAAAAAAAAACCCTGTCCTTCCCCACTGATCACTCTGTCATTAAGAGCCCACATAGTCACAGGCAGGGCTGAAGGAGCTGGGACACCAAAGCCCCACTTCAGCATTTAGCCTCCCAGAGGTATGAGTGACATCAGAGGGGACATATTGGGCACACTTGCTTCAACCACTCTGATCCTGCACTAGTATTCTGAGCAGCATCAGCCCAACAGCAGGTAGGGCTTCAGACATGGGACCCAGGAACTGCTTTGTGCCAGTGAAGCTTATCCTGGCTAGGACCAACAGGGAAAGTTCTTACAAGCAATAAATCCTGCTCAGCCAACCCTGCCTTAGTCATCTCCTTTCGTGTCTTGCTGAGAGCTGCAGCTACATCTTCTCCAGCCAGAAAGCTCCAAGCAAAGACAAGCCAGGCTGGGAAGGTGAGGACTAACCCATTTTGTGCTGATCAGACAAGTCTGGAGGTAGGAGGAGGGGAGATTAGCAGCAAAAAACAGAGCATCTGAGAGCAATCATTAAAACCTCAAAGTGACAAAAATTCCCCATGTGTCGAAGATGGGAGAAGTGTAGACATGGCTTGCTAAGGGAAAGCTGATGCCAGCAGACATAGAAGAAAATATCCCTTCCTAATACTGAACAGATCCCCCACTCTGCAATGCTTTTTCCACCTCCTCTCTACATCCCGTGAGATGGATTTGTAGGCATCACACAGAAGGGCTGGTGAGTCACGGTGTACCACAGCTCTGAAATAAGGATGTAATGGTGAAACTGCCTATCTCAGCACAGAGTGCTTGCAAGTTACAGCACTATAAGCAAAACAACCAAAAAGAATTTTGCTTTGTCCCTCCCAGCCCATTTCTAGATCTAGCCAAAGCACTACAGCCAGGACTTCTACCAAAGTCAACTTGCTAACAGAGAGAAGTTTCCAACAAGCCCCTCTCCTATAGTGTTGCAGCAAACCCCAGCAGGGCTGCCTTGCTGTGCCCAGGCATGGGATGATACTTTCCTGGCTCCAGTTGCTGGCAAGGGAACCAAGAGGAACTTCCAACTCCAACCTCCAAACTCACATTCATGCCCCCATTACCTCTGCAAAGGCAAGCCCTGAAGTGGCCCCACATCCCAGCTCACTATAGCAACTGCTGTAGTCAAGAGAGACAGGTGGCATCACCCTCTACAAACATTCCTGGAGCTGATTTGCTGCCGTCTGGTTATTTTTTAATAGGGGGTAAGAAGAAAGCCATGCTGTCATGTTTTCCCTCCTCATGCTATTTTAAGCACTTAATCTTGGGCTCTAAACAGCAAGAGCAGAAGCAAACTTGAAGCAGAGAATGAAATTTATGGGGTCAGCAAGAGAAGAGAAGGAGAGACAGGTAGCTGCTACAAAACAGGGCCTCCTCAATTTATCTATCATCTTAAAAACCATTCTTTCCTGAAGAGGGAAAAAAGAACAATATCTAGCAAATACCAGCAGAAGTAGATATGGCAAAAGCAGACGCCTGGAGAGAGCAAACAAAGGGTGTACACATGGGCACAACCCTTTACATCCACTGTTCTACATGGCTTTCCGTCAGAACTACCCTGAGCAAGCACCTCATACAGCTGAGTTTTCCAGCCCAGCCAAGGCCTCCCTCCAAGTATTACAAGATTTGAACATAAGGTGACAGTTTATGAAAGATGCAGCCAAATTTCAAGTTCTAGACACAACAGGTCTACTCTCTCCTGCCTTCCTACAACACAGTTGCAGTCATTTACAGAGCTACTGAACTCCTTAGCTTCTTCCCTGTCTTTTGAGGGGTTTTGGAAGAAAAGTAGCCACAGGCTGACTGCTTTTTCCACCTCTAGGTTTCATAACAGGTCTAAGTCACCATAATCTGCACAGGAAGCAGGATTTTCAAGGACACAGTGCCTCACTGCAACTTAAAGACTTCACTCATCTGAATGATTTTCCCCACATCTTTCTCTCCTGGCCTGTTCCCAGGAATATTTAAGTTTTCTTTGACCATAACATTTGCAGGATTGACTCAACTCTCTTCCTTTGCTGAGTGCTCCTGAGAGCAGTTGCAGGTGGAGGGAGGGCTCTAAACAAATTATATTCAAGTAAATAACTGCAAAATGAACGAGGAATCCCAGGGAGCAGCATCCTATCTTCTCCTGATCCACACATACATTTCTAGAGAGTCTTGGAACTGCTCTTGCAGCCTGACACTGCTGTGACTAGACAATACCACTGTTTTGCTGATGCTATGGAAACACCAGTGGACTGTGCTGTGAGCCCAGGCTGAGTTCAGGGGGAAGAAGGGGAAAAAATGGGAAGAAATCTCAAAAGTGTCACAGAAAAAAAAACCAAAAAAAACCCCAATACACCCAAGGGGCACAATCCCTTTTTTGACATTGATCTAAACAAAACTGACAGCATATATAGCTAGTATTAATTCTAAATTAACAAGGCGGCGAGGAAAAAAATGAAACAGAAATAACTAGAGCAAGCCAAGGTAAAAAGAAAAAAAAAAATCAGCAGGAGTTACAAGGTAAGCAGAAAACTAAGCCGTGTTGGGAAAGGTGGGCAGTGTGAGATTTGTCCTGTTTACTGTTTAGTAACTAAATTGCCTCTTGAGCCAGGAGATAAAGAGCTGAATGCTGCAGGCTGTCAAAGGCTCAAGAAACAAAGCAATTCAGGGAATGCCAGAGCACTTGGAGTTTCCCAGTTTTCTTCCCTCCCCCAGAGCTCGCTCCTGTTTTCAGAGGAGTGCCTCTTGATTTATCAGCTTCATGCAATCCAGATTTAACAAGTTCAAACTGGATCTTACTACAAAGGACAAAAAAAAAAAAGAGACTAAGCCTTATTTTGCAATCCTGGGTATTTTCAACTACAGTAAACTAATGTACTCTTTCCTGTTTGCTCCATGTACTGAAATCAGAGCTATAAATACGGACGAGTCCAGCACAGCGAGCACCCCTGAGCCTCCCTGGCACACACCAAGCTGCGCAAAACAGCTATGACTTCACTTCTCCCACCCCCGGTTGCTGGGCCAAGAGACCCAGTCCAACCATTAGTCATGAGAGTCAGCTGCTCCGTACTTTGTGCTTGCTTAGGATAAGCAGAGCAAATACCTGATGAAATAGGTTTTCCGATTAAAAAACAGAAGTTATCACAGTCCATCCTGAGAGGCTACTTTTAACAACCCATCTGGGGAAATAACATTGAATAGCGTTTTATAGACACTGGGCTAAAATTAGCTTGACATTCAAGTGTCTGCCTTGCTGCCCCTCTGCCCTGGGTTAGTTCCAGCCCTCTCCTAGACCCAACCAGCAGCTGTCAGCCACACACTGACACCACTAATTGCCATACACTGTATCTGCTGAGTAATCAGGCTCGTTGGCCTCTTGCAAGGACCAAGTCTGGGTCAGGTACCAGTTCCAAGGAAGCAAATAAACGTTTTCAGGTCACCCTACCTTGACCTTCATCTCCAGACAGAAACTCAAGGATGGTATTCATAGCTCCCATGTAGAAGATGAGCCGCAGCTGAGTGACACACATGGTGATAAGGCTGAGCAACAAGATAGGACTGAAGACACTCTTCATGAAGGAGGGAGCAGCTGCAGAAGGAATAATAAGAGGTTCTGAAGAAGGCAGCGTACCTTTGTGAAAATGTACAATTTCAGAACTGGGTTAGTGAGGTTTCTCCTAGCAAGTCATTCCAAAACTGCGTGCCAGTGGCAGCTCCAAGGAGTTCAGGTAGCAACTACCTGGTGCCTTACAGACTTCTGTAATGAACAGCTATAGGTGCTTGGAGCAAGGGAGCAGGAAGGAAGACTCACCTAATCCTTTGGATTAGAGCAAAAGGAAGCTTCAAACCATTTGCTTTTACCATACCCCTGAGTAAGGAAGACTTGATCATGATGCACTGTCCTTCTGCAGCCCTATCAGCCACCCACACTGTTGTCCCCACCACTGGAAACACCATATGGTGTATGTAGGCATGTATACAAGGACAGGATTCCTTATATAACTGAACTTGTATTTAAACAATGGTGGCTGGCACACAGCCCTGGCAACGCATGGATCTCATATCATTATCTCTTATAAACAGGTCTGGAGCAGAGCAGAGCGGCCAACAGCCTTGTGCCAGCACAAGCATCCCTGAGGCACTCACGGAACCACACCTGTGTTGTCAGGTTGGCACTTCACTTCTAGGTCCACTGTAGACAGACAGAGCTTGTTGTTCTCTTGCAAGGCTGCTGGCTCCTTGGGGCCCTTCATGGAGCTCCCCACGCTGAGACGGCGCCCCACAGTCGTTACTTGCTTGTAAAACTGTTTCCCAGTGATCTTGTGGTCAAATCCCAGCCAGCTGAACTTTATTTTCACCCTGTTGGGCAGTAAAGAGCATGAGAGCTGCAACACAGGGCAAGGAACCAGAGGCAGCAAAGTTGCAGGAGTCAGAAAGACTATGTGTGGATTTAAGGCACTAGTTTCCATCTACAAACCCAGAAATGGTCTGGATCCAGAACACAGAGAGATACTTCCCCTGGGCCAGTTTGGCATAGGTCTATACAGAAATACTTCGGACTACCGACAGATCATTTTTCCTTCATAATTCCTACACTTTGGAAAGTTCCACTTTCCACAGATATTCACCAGTCAAGACAGAACACTAATGGCAGACATAAATCCTTGACCTAAGAAGGAACGGCAGCAATAAACAACATGCGAGGGAGTCCCCTGTCTACTCCTCCAAATTAGCCGTGCCAGCACTTTCTAGAGGATTAAGAATGGGATTACCCCTCAAGGCCAGTTTAGAGGACACTTACGAATAGTCCATGTCTTCTGGTCCTGGGAAAGGCTCCAGTGGCCAATTGAAGAAACAGTTGAGGAAAACTAGTCCTGCACAGCTTGCCCAGACAAGCAGAATAAGGATGAAGGAGACCCCAAAGTCATATATAACCTGGAAATCACAAGGGAATATGGTTTTGGCTATAAGGGCAGAAAGACACTTCAGTATTCTTTGAATGAGGTCTGAAAGGAAGCTGTGGGAAAGAAAAACATGCTGCATTTAAAATGGGTTTAACTCAAACGGTAACAAAGAACAGTTCTGTGACATGCAGGCTCGGAAAGAGATGTATATTCACATCTTTAACAGCAGCTATAGCGACAACAGGACCTCCAGCTGGAATAGCATACAGCTACACTGCAGATGTCTGCCAAAGGTTTTCATCTAGGACTTTCTCCTTGGAAAGCCAGAAGGAACTTCCCTGCACACCTGAGACTGGCTTAGCCTTCAGTATATCCCCCTTATGCTAAACTCTGCAATGAAGCACCTCCAGTTGAGAACCACTGAGTGCTCTACCAAGGCAGCCCAAGTGGCCACCTCTTCTGTCCCTTCAGTGCTGTTTGCTAGCTCTGAACTGTGTTCAAAGCCAACCACCTGTGACAAACACACAGATTAAATACACACAAGTGTATTAAAATGCATATATACACTTCTTAGACTTAAAAAAACCAACCTATCATAAAAAAGACCTTTGATTCTTCACTTCTACCTAACTCCTTTAAAATTTTACTGTCTACTAACAGACTGTTCTTTTTGCAGTATTTGTTGGGTTCTGGAGGCAGTCACTAGGGAAGTCTATAACAGACAGGAACTGAATCTTGCAAAGGCACATCTCTAAAAGTGCTTCAACAAATAGTCCTTCTTTCTTTCCACATTATTGCTAAACGGTGCAAGACTCCAGCCCAGCACCACCAGTCATGAGTCACGATCCCACAGCCTCACCTTGATTCCTGGAAAAGTCACAGCAGAGGAAGCATAGGAGCCAATCATCAGAGCAATGAACGTGGAACGAAGGTCACCAAACATGTTGGGCAGCTGGGGAAAGAAAAAAAAAAATGGTTCAAACAGGCTTCTGCCAAGGGACGAGGAGGAAAGGGAAGAAAAGGAAAGGAGGCTTTCTTGAGAAGATATTGGCACTTAGGATTAAGACTCCTGAATACCAGAATCTGAAGCAGCCAAGTTTTACTCAAGAATGACTTAGCTCTTCAGGATATTGCTCTGCAGGCTGCATTGGTGTCTCCGGTGTCAGAGAATGTCTGCGATCCAAAAATCTATGTGCTTAATGTCACTGCTTCTTTCCAGATTGACAGCATACTTTGTCTTGGTTACCTTTAGCACAGGAGTGTTCGCTCCAGCCCTTGTGCTTGCTTTAAGAGTTCCTTACCCCAAGTCTGTAGCTACCGCTTCTTCTCCTCTCTAAAAACTATGTGCCCAAGATCTCTACGTATCACCCTCTTTAGTCAAGAGTTGTTAGACACAGGCAGTGATTGCCGCACAGTCTTTAACACACCCTGCAGCACCTTGATTTGTTTATGCACCTTGGGTCAGCACCCAAATCTTTGCAGTAGACCAGAAAGTTCCTGTTAAAACAAGAAGGAACAGAGACAAACACGAACTGTGTTGCTGTTTGCATTTCCATTTCTAGCTAGGTTTCAGCTCCTTCTGTGAAAGTAGACTCTATGAGAGGGGCTAAAGCTGGCAATTTCTCCATCAGTTGGATGGTTCAGATGCTCAAGCACACTATTCTGGAGCTAAGTGCAGGAAAACAAACACAAACACTAGATATCCAAGACTTTATTGCCTGGTTCTTGCTGAACTCTGCAGCAAGCAGTAGGCAACAGCACCTCACATTGCTCTTCCTGCCACCCACCCCACTTCACTGCCTGGGCTCCTATCAGGTGATGGCATTGCTGAGAGCAGACCAGGCTGGTTCTGCAAGGATCTGTTGGGAAAGCAAAGCTCTTAGTAGTGACAGCTAGCAGCAGGTCACAACAGCCACCCCAACAGCAAAGGCAGTTCAAGGCTGGCTCTCCAGCCCCTGATTCCACTCAGGACCCAAAAGCAGAGTGGAGCCAGCAGAATGAGCTGTGAGACCTTCCCACTCTCCTGGGAAAGGAGGAGCTCACAGTTTTTCTAAACAACCAGAAGTGAACAAGTTTCCATCACTAACTAATGATGGCCTGCGAAGTGGAAATTACGGGGAGAAGCTTTGAAGTAGGCTACTGAAAGCTCTGCCTGAAGCTGGTCAACAGGCAGAGATTCTGCTGCAGGCAGATAGACTTCCCACCCACCTCCGTTTTCAGGTCACTTACTCTCCAAATTCACTTGGGTATCACTACCACGTCAGCCTCAGACAGCCTCAAAGCAGGACACTGCAGGTGCCTTCTAGGACTGAAAGCATAAGCAGCATTCTATGCTGCTGAACAAAATGATTCAGAGAATATTAGACCAAGCCTGAACAAGCAAATGCTGTCACCACATTCCCCTTCCACTGCTGAAAAACAAATCCATCTTTCCCAGGAGTAGCATATAAGGCAAGCAAATCTGGCTTGTGTCACGGCAGGACCAGCGTGTTTACATCACAAGTATTCCTGTGCAGGAACACTCCAGGATCCATCTGGCTGTTTATCATCCCTGCCTCACTGCAGAGCTTCCTATGCAATGCATTCTCCAGGTCCTCAGATAACCCCAGCGATGTGCCGAGCCCGATGCTGCTGGTGAACCCTGAGCAGACACACACGGCGGAGGCAGAAAACGCTGCACTCCTCTGCAGCGAGGATCCCCACACCCATCCCCAGATCCCTGCATGCGGGAGAGCTGCCAACAGGCTGCTTTCAGGAGCTGCAGACAGGAAACGGCAAAGGATCCAAAGGTCTGTTACCAGGCACAAAAAAATCCTCTTCTTGGAAGCAGTGGCCTAAATACACACCCCAGAAAACAGCATCTGCAGAATACAGTATCTGCCGGTTACAAAAAGGCTAGTCACTGTCACCAGGCAGGGCATTCAAATACCCCAAACCTAAAATAATCTCCAGAAATTACAACAAACAGCTGCTCCTGCTGGGGAGCTCAGAGCAGGGCAAGAGCTCCGCAAACACAGCTGCTTCTTGGCTTGGGCTGGTTTTCCCCAGAGCCCCAAGGATCACAAAAAGCCTTTTTCATACAGCAGACAAGCAGCTCCCAGGTGGATCCTCCTGTTCTGAGGGCTACTGGAGATGTAGAGCTGCCCTGAAAGCAAGCAGTTATGTCCGGGAAAACCCAAGTCTGCTTCTGCCTCGATGGGCACAGAAGTCCTCAAAAGGCTAGAGAATTCCTAAAATCCTATTTAGCACCAAGCAAGCAACTAGATTAAAAAAAACAAATTGGCTATAGGAGATTTAAGATCTTATACAACCTAATCAAAGCAGAAACTGCAAACACTGAGCGCTGGGGAGGAAAAGAAATCTGAGACTACCTAGAGGGGCAGAGGGGAGACAAAGGGAAAGTCCATACCCAGACAGAAAACCTCTCAGACCACAAGTGCCAGCACTGGCAATGCTTCTGCAGGTCTCATCTAAAGACCAGCTACTAAAATAACACACAATATTTACCAAGTCATTTTTCATGCTGTCTTTATAACAGCAAGCACTGGAAAACATGAACCATAGAGAGAAAAAAAACAAGCCATAGAGCAAGTGGGCTCTTTGTTTTTCTGCCACCAAAAAGACTGGATCCTCACTCTAATCTTATCCCTGTGGGCCAGAAGGGACTCCTCTGCTAACCCCTGCCCATTCTGGTATGACAGCCCCAGTTCCGCAAGACCTACAATGACAGAAACTCTTGTGCCTCCTGTTTAAAGGTCAGTAATACTCAAGGTTTTATTAGCTTTATACCCCATCTTAAGTTTTGCCATCTTAAGTTTTTTCCTGAGTCTTCTATTACAGGTATGCAAAACTAAACTGATAAAACAATTTCCTCTTGCAGATTATCTTCTCATTTGCCCTATAGTGAGTTTAAGATCTTTGATATTTTATGATTTCTTTCAGCTTTTTCCCTAGAGACTACAAAAGACACCACAGTAGTATTACCAAACCCAGTTTCCCTCCTCTTGCAAGAGCTGTTTGAAAGAGCAGTGGAAAAAGTCAAGGGATTGAGAACCGGACTACTGGAGAATGGCACTTTTGTTCAAGCTAAACTTTGTTTTCCCTATCAGGGGTATATTTGGAATTTATAAAGACACTAAAAATATGTTCTCCGGGAAAGCCTCAAACTGCCCACTTTGCCCAAAGCATATGGAAGTTCCTGTTCCCATTCTCCAGCAAACAAAAGATCACAGAGCCCTAAGTCTTCCTAATATTTCTGAGCAGAGAAGATTCCCTACACAGAGATGCCCGCCCCACTCCAATTAAAGGGCGCTGTTTGTAGCAGAAGAGGAAAGCAGCTGTAATTCTTTGAAAGGAAAACAGGACAGAAAACAATCTATAAAAGGCTCTTTGTGGTAATTTATCACACATGTTTATTTCTTTGCATGAAAAAGCTTCAGAGCAGAACCAGCGCCAGATTCCTGTGATGCTGTCAGAGCCACTACCACAGATCTGTTTCCATTTCCAGTCTTCCCTTATATTGGCTAAGACCAAGTCACGAGGCAGAAATCTCCCCTCTCCGTTTTAACAACAGGCACAGCCTGACCTTGTTCCCAGAACTGGGAACAGCACCGCTCTCTCCGCTCCTCCTCCTCCCCAAGCCACAACGCGAGGCACCCAGGAACAGCGGCATGCTTTGGCTCCACAGCCTGCCATATGCTTTCATGATACCCTGGGTACTTGTTCCTGAAAAAGGCTTTAAACCCAAGTGCTTCGTGGAGCACTGTCCCAGGCTGTAATCCTCAGAGATCCTGTTTATGCCTTGCACAGGCACGGAAGATCCCTGTCTCCTGCCCTCCCATCAAATCATACCATGCCCACACATGCAGGTGTCTCAGGAGGTTTCAACACCTGATGAGGCACCCAAAGCCGCAGCACCTGGGGAGCATCCCAAGCCCACACACTGCAGGGGCTCCCTTCATGGCCACCTTGCTATGAAGCAGCAACTGTAGCCTGCCTGGGGTGGCTGAGGACCAGCTCATGCACCAGTGGGTTTGACCCACTTCCTGGAGCACTTCAGGTCACTTGCAGCTGGCAGGAGAAGGAAGTCACCTTCCTTTGACTTGTGTGCACGTGCAGGCTCGGCAGTCAGTGCCTGTGTCAGCCAGAACAAGCTTACTTGGCAGCAGAAGTTGATTAGTGCTCAACGCCTCTGTGTAATGAACGTCCTTAAAAAGGTCTTTGAGTCTCCCCTTTCAGCATTTACTTCAGCCTCTCCTGGGCACAATGCAGAGCAGAACGTGTGCCAGCCACATTGCCCGGAGCCTGCAAGCCACGATCCGTCACCCACATGTCCCTCCCTTGCCACGCTCCCTGTCTCCGTGGGCCCCACAGGTGGAAGGGACCCACAAGAGATAATCATTTCACCGCAGAAGATGGCTCTTGACACACCATGAACACCCCAGCTTGCAGGCAGAACAACACAGGAACAAAACAGTAAGCTACCAACAAGCAAAGTACACCTGCTTTTAACAGTCACCACCACAGCTATGCTGTGGTGCAGGTGCAGAACTGCCTCCCTCCCACTTCAGACTATTTTTAATCCTATTCGCATGCCTCAGGTACCAAAATGGCCCTTTGCGGCTCTGCAGGAAGGCACAAGCAGCTGCATCTGAATCTGGGTTTGAGAAGTCAGGCCTGAAGCCACCTCAGCTCTTCACAAGGCACACTGCTGCCTGGAAGGGATGGGCTCCACCTGAGGTCTCCCTGAGGGAACCCACAGCATCGCTACTCGCTTCAGACCTCCTCAAGGCTTGAAT
This sequence comes from Eurystomus gularis, assembly GCA_013400335.1. Lineage (NCBI taxonomy): Eukaryota > Metazoa > Chordata > Aves > Coraciiformes > Coraciidae > Eurystomus > Eurystomus gularis. Next base: position 74,500 of record VZZY01009599.1, on the reverse strand, counting down.
CTCTTCTTGGAAGATTTGACCTTTTTCCTGCCACTGTACTTCCTTAGTGCTGCAGAACTGGCTCACTAATGAGAGCACTAATAAGTTGCTTTAGCTTGCTACTTCTGGTGCTAAAAGCCACAGTACAGCACATCAGTGTATTTCTGCCCTAACCTTGCCCTCCCTCCTATCATCACCAGTGGCTCTCAAATGATCTGTGACCCCTTAATAACCACCCAGAGAGACAATAACCAATGCTGGCAGCAGCAGGATGGGAATCCTCTCCTCTCCCCCAGCAGTACTGATGTGCTCCTCTCTTCCTCGCTTTTATTTGAAACGTGGCAGGCTGACATTTGCCCCATAGTTCTTTGGGACCGTGGCCAAGGCTTCCAGCAAAGAACACTACACACAAAGAAGAGGCCAACATCTGCATAGAGTTTTGAAAGCTTTGAATATACGAAAGCGACAGTGGCAGCAACGTCATGGTACACCGTGATCTGTAAACCCAGCCTCTGCCAAATTTAGGTGTCAGGAGTTCAGCCAGTGTCTGAGCCTTGTTAGAGGTAACCTTAACAGGAAGTTTTACTTCAACAGCAAGTTCAAGGTAATGCAATCCAAATCTGAAAGTTTCCAGCCACAGCTCAAGAAGCACCAGTGCTTCCCAGACTGTTTTCTGGGAGACTTGCCACCCAGCCCTGTTTGAGCCACACCAACAAGGATCAGGGTAATGAGGCAGCAAATAAAGCAGCTACGTGGAGGATGATACTGCTTCTGTCTCCAGGCAGAAAGAACCCCTAGGTGTAGAGACCCGGTCATACCCAGCTGCAAGGGTTTGTGCCCTGCTGATTCTTCCTGTAGTATGTCAGTGCTAAATCCAGTGCAAACACATGTCCAGCCTGTGCCAGGTAGCTGAGCACTGCATGTACAGGCATATGACACTTTGATTCCTAGGCAAAAACACTTCCTTTTTCCCCCACCTTCACCTGAGATGCAAGGGACAGGTTAAAAAAAAAATGACCGGGAAAAAAAAACCCAACAAAAACTTAGAATAACCACCCAGTACTCAGCCTTTCAGGTAAAAGTGACTGACACTTTGTACCAAACAAAAATATGGGCTATTCAAGCCGCAGTCAAAAGATCCACTTTGTCCTTTCCTGCTAGCCCAGCTCACAGCCATAGGAAGGAATAAAATAGTCAGGTAATAACTCTTCACTTACCGTAAGTGACGTGAAGGTCATGCACATCCCACCAAAGCCATTCAGAGCCAGCGCAATGAATATCAGTACAGACAGAGCTGCAACAATTAAAAAAAAAAAACAACACCCTTAGGTTTTACTGGGGTGGAGAGGAAAAGGAGACAGAGCCCTGAGGGCTTTGGCCCTGACACGTAAGAACCTCAGTGGATCAACACCCTGAGGACATGCCATGCTGTTCCTGACCCAGCAACCATCTCCCCAGCCACACAGAGGGGAAGGGCCAGGGCTCGCCTCCAAGACAGAGTTCAAGATGGGATCATCTCTCTCCAGGATGGAAGGGTTTCCTTTCTCTAATGAACAGACTTGCTGATGCAGCTTGTCTGAATGGGTCTTAAAAGGAAGATTGAAAGAACTGGATTCAAAGTGTCATCTCACTATCTGGTCTTGAGAAACAAGCTCTGTTTACTCCTGGTGAGAGAGCAGATTACACACGTGCTATTACCCACTTCCCAACCCTGAAAAAGCCAATAACTTGTTTGGAATTGCTCCTTTACAGGACCTGGCCCTGCTCAAACACAAAGCTGAGACCTGGCTATCTTGGACATTTGGCACTTGCCAGACTGTCCACTTAGCACCGTGAAGCACCAGCCCTCCCCACAGCCACTCAGCTCCCACAGACCAGCATATGCTTAGCTTGTGTCCTCAGCGAGACCCCAGCAGAGCACTGGAGGTGTGACAGCCCAAGCATGCAGTGCCATGCACACTTGTCTCCTTCCCCCCAAAAAACCCCAAGCCACAGCCCCAGAGTCCTCCCAGCTCAGCAGAGGAATGTTTACTCACAGTCAGGGTTACTTGCACCGTACGCGATCAGCACACAGGACACAGCAAAGCAGGCGCTGAAAGGGAACCAAAACCATGAGTTTCTTACAAACAGCCTCACGCACAGTAAGTTACATATGCATCTACCTCAGCACCTCATTAAGGAAGTGCAGTATAATTTCTGTAAGAAAAGGGAAACTGGTGATTTGGAAAGAAAAATCCAGGGAAATACCAAATATTACAGAGTAACCTTGCACAAGGGCTGAGGCAGCAACATTTCCTCCCAGTACTAACATAGCTGTTGCTGGACCCAAACGCCTTACTCCAGCACAGAGCTTTGCTAGCCCTCACCTCAAGGTAACCAAAGACAACAGCAGCCCTTGTTCTGAGGCCCAGCTGTGGTCACAGCACTCCAGCCTTTACCTGCTCCTCTCTTGTCAGGTCTGAGTTAGAGACTTGCCCTGGTTTTCTGCCTGCGGGCCAGTTTGGTTTCTGGTACAATTCCATACACTAAAATTAAGCAGCGCTGAGGTCCACTATACCCAACAAGTCGCTAATCCCTCTATGCCATGACAGAAGCATCTAACAACCTTGCTGTTTGAGGCAGAAGGCAACATACACCACATGGCAGAGAAGGGCCCTAGAAAAGGCAGGCAGGACATGTTTATCCCCAAGTTAACTCCGCAGCTTGCAAATGATGATGTAACATCTTGGTTTTGTGCCTCTCAGGACATAGCTCCCAGCTCAAGGAAAAAGCCACCCTCCATGACTCACAAATGACTCTGCTCTTCCTCCAGGCTCCATCTGGCCATGGAGCACAGAGCCACACTGGAGAGCTGAACTGTGGACATGGATTCCCAGGCCCTCCCCTTATGGAGCAATTCACTGTGCTGGCTGAAATCATCCCAGAGCTGCCCTGTGCAAGGCCAGCAGCTCCCAGTAGATCCCAGCCCCATCCCTCACATAGAGTTCCTGAGGCTGTAGGGACCCTGAAACAGGCACAGCACCCACCTGCCCCAGACAACATGTGAATTTGCTCCTCAATCCACCTAGGGAGCCCAGGACACCAACCTGCCAAGAAGCCGCAGCTTGCGAGGTCCATACTTGTCCATGACAATTCCCAGGGGCAGCGTGATTGCACTGAGCAGGAAGGACCCAATGGTGAAGGCCAAGTTCAGCATTTCATCCTGGGCATTGCAGGAAGGCCATTTGTGCTCTGAAGCTGTGCTGTTCTCGTGTTCTGAGCTGCCGGTGGTGTTTCCTACACGGGATGATAGAGGATCATCATTGTGTTAGGACGAGGCTTGCAGTGCTGCAGGAGAGAAGCCCTGCACACAGGAGCCACAACACACTGGGCATACACCCGCCACGCTGTTTATTATAATCAGTGAGAAATAGAGAAGGGAAAGAAGAAGAGCAGGAGGACAAGGGGCACCTGAAGAGCTCTGCTGGGAGCAAGAAAAGGATGCACAAGCACTCAGGGGACAAGTATCCCAAGCAGCAGCAGGTTAACAACCTAAGGACAGAGTAATTAATATATGGAAAAAAAACACTATACGGCAAGGCCCTGACAGTTACAGGGGACTAAACCCAGCAGAACCTGAAGGAACTAACACAAAAATAAGGTCCTCCTAATCTACAACTGGCAGGTTCTCACAGATCTTTTCCCTAACTAAACTGGGAGCGATAACTACAGCCAAACCAGTTATTTTGGGTCCAGACACTGGGCTGACAAGGCCTGGCACAGAGCAACAGCCTGCTCAAATGAAAAGCTTCCTACTCTCACTGCAGGCATCAGGATGAGGAATGGCTTTGCAGTAGCCACGTTGCTTCTTGACTGCTCTGCCTCTGAAAAAATCCTTCCTGGATTTAACTACCCTGTTCCCAGGAGGGCTGGCAGCTCACCTGCCTTCTTCGTTTGTTAAAGGATTGATGAGTCTTTCACTTCTGCCTCATAATTAGCATTTGCTGTTTTTTCCTAGTGAGTTTATGCCATACAGATCAATTGTATCTCTAGCTTTCTGTTCTTGCCCTTACATGAGGAACTCTGCATGCAAACTCCCACGCTGAACAGAGCCCATGTTGTGTAAGACACAAACAGGACAGTAAAAAAAAAAAGAAGTTCCCTTTTCTTTGTAGCAGCAGTTTTGCTGCCTCATGTCAACCCTGCTGCTGTCACACGCCTAATCCAAGGTGGCTTACAACTCCTCAAGCGAGCACACGTACCTTTAGACTTTCATTAACCCAGAGCTCTAGAGCACTCCACCTCTCCTTCTCCCAATGCTTATCTGACTTAAAAGTAACCTTTGCTTGTATGACAAAGCACTTGCTTTGTTACCGCTGCTGCAAGCCAGCGACATAAAATGCTTTCCTCCATATTTAATAATATTGAACTTTGTCAGATAAATTAAAGGAGGAAGTCACCTACATAACCATCTGCAGGAAGCAAGACTAGAGATTCCCGGTGAGCTCTGATTAGTTGATTAGTAGGAATCCCTCACCGACAAGTGACTTGACAGTTACCGCTTGGTGCAGCTCGCAGAGGAGAGCTGCTCTCACCCTCCCTGTGTCTCTGGAGATCACACAGGACCATCTTGCAACTCCTTCCCTTCTACTCAGCACCATTACAGTTACTGGTTCCACTCTGGTTTTATCTGGTCAAAACAACCCTCCCACCTTTGTGTCCACTACAAACAAATCATGCTCCAACTTCCAGACACCAGGTATTCGCAAGAATTCAGACACTGATACCTGAGGCTTATGAGCTGCCTGCAGACCTTCCTCTGTCCCCTCCCAGCACTCCAGGGAAGGCACAGGGCATTCCTCTCCATTTACACTGCTCTCACCAACACCTTTACTGAGATGGTCTCAAACCGCCTGTGGGCAGTGATGACTGTTTGTTCGTTCCTTCCCTTTGCCATGTGCTCCTGATATCTTAATCTGTCCCTTCTTTATCTGTCCCTTCTCTTGCCCTGCTAGTCATGGATAGCCAGAGCAAGCAACATAGATATCCCCCAGAGGCCTCCTGTCCCATCAGCATCCCTTCTGTGGGGAGGATAGCACTCCAGCCTGAGGCTCTCAGGTCACATCCTTAGAAATCAGTCCTAGACAGACTTGGGAGGCTCTCTGTAGTTTTCATACTACATCTCAATCTTTTTCAGGCATTTTTCCCTCTCACAATCTCCTCTTAGTGTGGCTCAGGATCTTAAACACAGATTTCTAACAGCATCTCCGTGAGGCAGGCACAGGCTCACAGCTTCACACACAGCATCAAGGCTTTCTGCGCTCTCCACAAAGATAAATTCATAGGAAACAGATGTGGGTGAGAGGTTAAACTTGGGAAAACAAGGGGGGCGGGGGGAAAGACTGACAAAGTAGTAGTGGTTTCCCTGTGTCAGCACTCTACAGAGATAGCTCAGCTGCAGAGTGGAAGGGTGGAGGGACACAGACAGTGCAGTGACCTTACAACTTCTGCCTGCACACGTTAAAGAGCCTGTCAGCCCTCCCCACGAAGAGATCTCAAAACAGAAATATTCAGCATTCAAAGCTGGAGCAGATGAATTGCTGTTAATGGATTGACGTGTACAGTTGCAACATGACCCCAGGAGCTCCCACAGCGCACGCCTGCTAGCAGACCCTGAGATGGTGTGCACGATGAGCAGCAACACCAGGAAGTGAAGAAGACACAGCTCAGAAACAGCAAGGAAACTTGGCCCTCTCTGAAGACTTGCTGCACCCAGGAAGGCTGGGAACAGGGCACCAAACTTCAGTCCCTGCTTGTACCAACCACCTTGTTTACAGCTGCTCGTTGCCAGCTCCAAGGAGGGGCCAGGCAACAGGGCTATGTGGAAATACAAATTGTTTGTGAAAATAGAAGCAGCCCCTGAGCAACAAGAGAAGATCCACTGAGGCGTAATGGAAGGGATTCAAGCAGCCCTTGGCACCCTGACATCCTCTGATCCTTTCAGCCACCTCCATAAATAGAACATTTTGGAGGGGCTGTAGGTGTGTGCAGCACGCACAAGGTCCAGCCAAGAGCCGGCTCACTGGTGAGCACAGATTCACGTGCCAGCAGGTCACCAGCACAGAAGAGCGAGTGGCAGCATATGACATGCAGCGATGAGGAGATTAATGGGCAGAGAACCCGCCTAACTACTCACCTACCTAATGCACCTGGTTACAGCAAACAGCAGTTTCCCTCCATCACAGCTCAGATCCTGTTCCAGACCGGCACATGCCACACTGCTGAGAAAAGTCTCCTACGTGCCTGGCTCCATCTGCAATAGTGCTTTGGGGAAGGGCTGTCTCTGTGCTCCCCAGATCCTGCTACCAAGTCCACCTGCACACAGGCATGCCAGGTCTGACATGCAGGAGTGCCACCGCGTAGGGCAGTGGCACAGGCTCAGTCCGTGTACGCTTGCTGCTGTCTCACTGTCAAGCCAGAAGCTGCTGCAAGTCTTTATCAGTAATTACAAGAACATACTGTCTATTTTTACAGCACTCCCCCTGCAAGCAGCAGGATTTCTACTGCCCAATTAGTAGTTCAAGTTACTATTTAAAGAATGACAGCTTAGGTGAGAGGAAGGCTGCCTCGGTAATCATTTATGTCAAGCTCATCGCTGGGATTTGTTCAGGCTCTTATTGGAACATTTAAAGTCATCCTGTCTCCCAAATTAAGTGCTGTAGGTTTCATGAGAGGGTCAATCATTAACTACTCTTTGCTGACCTCTTCAAATCCCAGGCACACACCACGTCACCAGAGGAACGTCTGGCTTTTTCAGGAGCAACTGCCATCTCAGAGAGCAGAGAAGAGGTTTCCCTTCAGCTTGTTTCATGGAGCAGACTGAGCCAAGTAGGCAAGACACCTCCAGCCACCCTGGCAAGAGTTCTGCGGGACACAGCCTGCACAGCCTCACCTTCCTCTTGTTTTGGTCTTTTGAAAAAAGGCGAGGGGGGAAGAAATCAGGGCCAAAGAGTCTGGGAGCATTGGTTAAAAAAAAATCCCAGTGAAAGACATGTGCAAACATCTGATCTGCAGTCTGCCCACATAAGAACATGTTTTCTCTTTTCAGGATGGTGTCATACTTCTGGGAACTGGGAGGAGATGTTCTCGCTTTAAACCACTGCAAATGCAATTTATTCAGGTTTCCCTCTCTGCCTGTCCACCCACTTGCACTTCCAGGACCCCCACACTGGGCAACCAGCTGAAAGCCTCATACAACCAAGGCAGTCTCCAGTTAAACTCCCATTCTCTCTCCAGCTGCAGTTTCATTTTGCAGCAATTCTCACCCAGGGCTGGCACCTTCGCATGCAGCTCTCCGATACCACCAACAGTTGCTAATCACCACAGTGTGTTTCCTGTAGAAATTGAACACTTACCACATTCACTCTTTCTCTGTTCGCAGGGTCATATGTGCAGCCTTTCCACAAGCCATTACTGCATCCTACCAGCTTGGAAGGGACCTTTCAACTGCAAGTTCCCCACCATAGACCCCAGATAAATAAGAGCAAAGAGCTGTACGGCAGCACCTTCCTCCTATGCCCACATTAAGACGCATTAACCTGCTGTAAGTGAATTAGCTTATCATCCCTTCGGTTTTCTGTAGCCCTGTCTTAGAGGAAAGTCCTCTGTCCAACTGGCTTCTTATCTCTGCTCTTTGTGAACAGATTATCAAGTTCGAGATTTTTTTTTTTTTTCTTAAACATGTCTCAGACCCTTGAGCTTCCCAGTCCCAGTAAGATCGCAGCAACGCAAGACCCTGAACGGATCAAGTTCCCCAACAGCTGATAATGCCCAAATCCTGATAAAGACTGTGGAATCAGCACTTTCACGGAATAAAAGATGCTGCTTCAGTTGGTTAAAGGCCAAGTAGTAGTGTAGTAAAATCAAAATGGGAACAAAGTGCCACTACCAGACTCCTTGTCAGCAAATTTCAAACATACCTCTCAGGATGTGGCCAAACCTGCTGCCCAGAATGGGTACAACCCCCCACTCAAACCCTGTTGCACAATTGCTTTAAAAATATTTGGATTTTATGTGGATTTTTTTCTAGGTGTCCATCTCCACCCTCACAAAACCGAGTTAGTCTGGCAGAACCCACATGTTTGCATGGTGGCAGAGTAAAAGCCAGTATCAGAAGCCAAGGGCAGGCAGGGAAAGGGGGGATTCAACAGGAAGACAAGGAGCCCTTCATGAACTACGGTTGCTTTCTGGGCAGCTGCTGCTACCTTCAGAGAAGAGCCTGCAGAGGGGACAAGGTCTAGTTTTCTCTTTCATTGGAAGTCATCACAAAGTGCAAGAGCTTTTGCTGACGAACAAGAAGCCCTGCCAAGAGCCTTTGGCTCATTAGAATAAGTTGGGGTTTTTTTAAAAATACTTACATGCACACAGCAACATTAGGAACAACAAGTGCCCAAAGGCTACTAGTTATAATTTGTTTGCACCAGCCTTCCAGCCAAGTACTCACTCAGGCCCCAGGATTCAATAGGTTATGCTGAGAAAGGCAACGACTTGGCCATCCTAATCCCAGCAAAGGTCAGACTCAGCTCAGCAGCCGTCATTCAGTGACCACTGCAGGGCAGCTGCGAGGCAGTCTGCTCTCCTCACGCTTGGAGCTAGGACTCTTCCCTACCAAATCGCTGGGATTATTACAATGAGGACAAAAACAGAGAAAGAAAAATGAATTTGCATGGATGAATGAGGAAACCGGTGTAACTGGTCCTTGATGCTCATCACAAGCCATCATAGAGTTCAGCAGTGATGGCCAGATATTTGAGGACAATGAGAACATTTGACTACATAAATTTCTTTTCAGGGATTTATTTATCTTGCCTCAGGGCACAGGTTGGTCACTGGGAGGAAGAAATTGCCCCCAGGGCAGCAATTCCACCACAATCCAAACATTTGCATCTTCCCTGTTAGTCTGTGGTATGGGCGCTCCCAAGAGCAGAGCCAGAAAACCACAGGCTGGCAAACAGGAGTGAGAAACCAAGGTGAAACTCACTGATTTGGGGCAAAGGCAGATGAACTGAAAGTAATCAAAGCAAAGTGTAGGAGGTGGGCCCCAAATGAAGCAGAGCTCTTGTTAGCAGGGCACAGCTCAGGAAGCAGATAGGAAAATGGCTGCTTTCAGAGACAGTCAGCATTTGCTTATCAACTCCCTGTGTTTTATCTCAGTGGCAGAAAGCCTCCACCTGATAGATTTAATGACATTGCTTACACAGGCCTGTGACAAAGTCACCATGGCTTGGCGAGAACAGAGCAGCCTTGAACAGGAGCATGAAATAGTTTGCAGCTGCTGAGGACTCTTCCTCATGCTGTCTGGAGCACTGCTGGAGACCCAAGTGACACTTGGAGGCATCACTCTATGAGCAGAGCATAGGAGATTAAGCAGCCAAGCTACAGCTGGCAGAAGACTCAAAACACACACATTTGCCAGGTTCACCAGCCCAGGCTCTACAGGACTGAAGCAGCCGCCCACAGGCACCCAAAGCAGAAAAAGACCATAACAAGCTGTTGATGAATGAGAAAAAAAACCCACAAAGTATCATCACAACTATTCACAGTTACTTTTTGCTTGGACTTTGTTTCCCCCACATTTCCCCCACTATTCCCAGCCATAACCCACTGAGGGTCTGTGCACTTACTTCCAACTCCTTTTCTTTCCCTACTTCCTCCTCCATCCCCACGCTCAGCAGCCCTGAATGGGCTGTTCCACCTTCTCATCTCATCTGCCACCACACATCTCTGGACAGATCCCAAACACCTAGCTCCTGCCTCTCTGCTATTTCCTTCTGAGCACATGCAGACTTTGTCTCTAAAGCAGCCTTCCAAATCCATACCACACTTTTACCCTCAGGTTCCTTTTAACCCCGCTGTCCACCCTACCACACTGCAGGATTCCCCAGACCATAATTCTCTCCATGACCAGGCTAGCAATTTATGTCCACCTACACATTGTTTTTCCCAGGGTTATCCTTCCCACACCACAGGATTGCCTCCTTCCCTCTAAGGCTGTGTCTGCAACAAGGACAACTGCTTCCTCTGGCTGGGCCAGAAGGTGGATCTCAAGCCCTCATAGAGACACAGCCTGGTTTGGGCACATCCTGGGTATCTGAGGAGGAAGAGGAGCAAAATATTGGTACCATTTACTTCTGCAAGTTCTCAAAAGCAGCACTGGACTGCCCTAATCTTATTGTCACCCATGCTCTTTTTTCCTACCATTAAGGAAAAAAGTCCCTATAGTTTCCTCCTACAAACTCAGGACACTCTCCCCACAAATCATCACCTCCCAGAACCCACCAGGCCTTGCACTGCAGAAGTCAGCCAGGCCACCATGCAGAGATGAACTCACTTATCTAATCTTTAGATTTAGATAAGATTTAGATAAAATCACTTATCACTTATCTAATCTTTAAGGCTTCTCTTCCAATCACTCTGCAAAGCAACAGCAACTACGGGCACATTACACCCTCACAAGAATGCCATCAGTTTTGAAAACGAGCATACATCCCTTCCTTCTACCCCAGGACTGACCTGGAGCTCAGCCCTACTCTAGCCAGTTCCACATCACCCTAAGACAGAGAACCACACTAGCAACTTATTCACGCAAGTCTCCAGAGCATCCTCACCTGACTCGTCGCACAGGTAGGAATAAAAACCTTCTGCTTTTAGCATGATGAGGAGAGACCCCCAGCCCAGCAGGACAGCAGAGAAGAGCAGGTTCTCAATAATGGCTGTGGATGCCATCCACCAGCGCCGGCGATGGGCAGTAGCGAGCGTGGGTGCCATTGCTGCAATGGGGAGATGGTCTTGTCTAGAGCCTCAACCTGCAGAGACAAGAACAACATCCAGTGAGTCTGCAGACACAGTACACACTACTCAAACTGTGCTTTTTTGCACTCTTTAAGAAGAGACCTCTCTACTGGAATGGAAGCAAACCTGCCTGCTGAATGTAAGGCACTCGAGTGTAAAACTTGTTTTTGCAGGTACCAGCTTGCCAAGCTACCTGGAGGGATGAGGGAGCACAGGTGCCCTTGGAGCAGCCCCTCCAGCGCACACATCATGCGACAGAGGAACATTCAAGGACTTTGTTCCACTTCCTGAGCAACAGGTATGAAAATGCAGCAAATATTAATTGCCTGGAGCCCATTCCCCCATCACCTGTACAGGGCAGGAGGCCCGTTTATAAGGCAGTGAGGGAAAACATGCCAGAGTGGGGGGCTTCAGCCAGCATCCCCCTCTCCCAGCTGCTCGCAGGCAGAGGCTGGGGCTGAGGACCCATGGTGGCTTTAGTGATCCACCAGGTCTGCTTTGCCCCATGCAGGAGCACAGATCTACTCTGAAAGGTGAGCATAGGTCCTATATATGCCACGTGTCCTATATATGCAGAGTATACCACAGATAGCATCTCAAGGAGCCCTTTCTGCTAACCGCTGTCTCTGCTAACGGCTGGGACACAGGGTGGGCCCCATCCTGGCCCATCTTATCTATGCAGACAGCCAGGTGTGCTGGCCAGGACAGCCCATGGCACATGCTGCTCCACCTCAGCATGCTGGCATCCCCAGGCTGCCCCACCAATGCTCCAGCCAAATTAACTGTCCCCATCTCCATCTGTCCCTGTCCCAGGGGCCCACAGGAGCAAGCAGCAGATTGAGGAGCAGCGCTGGCTGGCCAAGGAGCCGCTCTGCAGAGCCTTGAGGTGCACAGCACCAGGGCCAAGCCTGGGTCACAAGGCGGGTGGCCATTTTAGACAAGCTGAGCCTTCTCCCAGCCCAGAGCACGCCTCAGTCAGGCACTGTGGGGAAATCAGCTGGCTACACAGCACGGCCCACGACAGCTTCTCAGGGCTTTCCATAGGGCAGAGGCCTTATAGGTCGCTTTAGAGGGTGGGGGTCTGACTCAGCTCCGTGCCAGGAGGCCAGGGCCACCCTTCAGCCACAGCAGCTGCCACAGAGACCCCTGCCCCAGGAAGCCAGCCTGCAGCCGTGCCCCCCCACCGCGCAGGCCCCCAGCGCAGCCCACGACGCATTTCCTCCACCACTACCTCCTCCTCCTCCTCATCCCTGCCCCCGCATGCCCCCAACCCAGTCCCACACGTCCTTCCTCAGCACACAGACCCTCTCTGTGGCAGGAGGTGCAGCCTGCTCTCTCCCCTGCCGCTCACCCCCGCCATGCACCCCATTCCTCCCCAACCCACCCCGCTTCCTACCCGCGCTCCCCCCACGCGTG
>VZZY01009599.1:45417-61089 GCA_013400335.1 Eurystomus gularis | reverse complement strand
CAGACGGGAACGGGGGGACGGGGACTCCCGCCCGGGGGGACGGTGAAACACACAAGCTCCCTTCCCCGCCGACCCCCGCACCCTCCCCGCACCGCCGGGGACGGTGACACCGGGGGGGTGACGGGACCCGCCGCCTTCCAGGGAAAAAGGAGGAAGGCGGGAGGCGATGCCGGTGGCGGCGGAGCGGGATGAGGCCCCGCCGGCCCGCCCGCTCCACCTCCCGGCACGGCGCGGTCCCGCAGGGACAGCGGGAAGTCCCCGGTGGGGTTTTGCTGCCGGTTGCTGCCGGTCTCCGCCGGCCCCGGGCGGCAACCGGGGGAGCCGCACCGCGCTCACCCCGGAACGGCGGAGCGGCTGCTGCCCCTGCAGCCCCGGAGCCGAGCACACGGAGCCGTTTCGGTTGCAGCACCCGTGTTCTCTCCGGGCACCGGCTCCGTCCTGCCAACCCCACCCGTCCCACTCCCGGGAGGGGAGAAGCCGCCCAGCTTTGGGGAGCAGCCACCGAAACCCACGGCCCGCGGGGAACGGGCCCACGAGAGCCCCGGGACCCGCGGGCACCGGCCGCTGTCTCTTGAAATCAAAGTAGAAATAGCTCGAGCCCCGAGAGCGGCTTCGCGTCCAAGCTCATCGCTCTGCCCTCTTGTTATTGACAGTTATTTTTGGAGCGTTCCTCTGCGGGATTTCGAGTCCTGCCATGAGCCCACCACTCACCAGCGAGGTCCTGGGTGAGTGGAGGTGGCCACGTACCCCCGGACGTCATGACCGGGGATTTATCCTTGGCCGAAGGAGATGAAAACGGTGCTCGCAGTAGGTAAACATCTCTGAGTCACTCGGTGGAAGCTGAGGGCGTGGATGGAGAGACGGACATGGAGTCACCACTGCGCTGGGCCCCACACTCCAAGAGGGACATTGAGGTGCTAGAGCGGGTCCAGAGAAGGACAGTGAAGCTGGGGAAGGGTCTAGAGCGCAGTTCTGGTGAGGAACGGCTGAAGGACCTGAGGGTGTTCAGCCTGGAGAAAAGGAGGCTCAGGGGAGACCTTCTCACTCTTGACACCTCCCTGAAAGGAGGTTGGAGCCAAGTGGGATCTGTCTCTTCTCCCAAGGAACAAGCAATAGGACAAGAAGAAATGGCCTCAAGTTGCACCAGGGGAAGTTCAGGTTGGACATTAGGACAAATGTCTTCCCCAAAAGGGTTGTGAAGGTCTGGCCCAGGCTGCGCAGGGCAGTGGTGGAGTCCCCATCCCTAGAGGGGTTTCAAAGCTGTGGAGATGTGGTGCTGAGGGACAGGGTTTAGTGGTGACCTGGCAGTGCTGGGGGAACGGTTGGACTTGATGATTTTAAAGGTTATTTCCAGCCAAAACGATTCCATGATCTCTGAGAAAGGGGCAGGCTGCGGCAGGGGGAGAGGAGAGGAAACTCCTCGGCTCTGGGATAAGGGTCAAGCGTTGCAACAGCTGGAGAGTGGATTTAAACCCAAAGCAAACAAACAAAGAAAAGCCCAAAGAAAACAAGTCAGCCTGGATCAGGGCCCTGTTTTTAGCAGAGGTGGAGGAAGGCTGAGGCAGCACGAGGCCCTGGGAGACCTCAGCACCCAGACTTGGTCGCTGTGTCCAAGACACACAAACTGTGACAGGAAGGAACACGAGGAGGGCTCAGAGGCTGTCTGGGGACACGGGAACCCTTTGCTACAGCCAGAGCGTGGGGGAGCTCGGTTTTCCTATCCTAGAAGGAGAAAAGAAGCTATCAGGTGATCGGCTGCCATCTATAAATACACCCAGGGGCTGAGTAAACATCATGGAGAGAAAAAAAATAAAGTGAAGCTGCAGAACAGCACTGGCACAAAGACACGTTTATAGAAACTGGCCCGGAATGGGTTTAGGCTGGAAGGAAGGTGATGGCTCCTGCCTGGCCACCCAAGGAGGTCCTCAGCAGGCTCGGACAGAGCCACTGTGGTCCTTTTCAAAGGCAGAGCTTGGGGAAGGAGATGACACGGCTGAGGCAGTGGGGGACAGACCCCCGTGGCCATGGAGGGATGGCCCAAACCTCTGTTCCTACCTCCTCAAGGCCAAGAGCTGCCCCAGCAGAGAGCATGGACACCTCTGCTTACAGAGAGGACCCGCACAGGGCAAGTGCTTCCCACCACCTGGCTTCAGACCACTGCAGCAGGGTTTGGAAAGTCCAGCACTGGAAGATGTTAACCCTTCCCTCACCCGCCAGACCTCCCGCATCCAAAATTAAAACTGCAGCAAAGCCGGACCGTAGCATCCTTAACGAGAAGACACCAGCACGACCACGCTGCAGGCGTGGGCATGGGCAGCCACGCACGGAAAATCCACCGCCTGGTTTCCTTGCACCGCCCGGACAGGGTGAAGATGCTTCACCTTGAAGGACGGGAAATATCCTGCCTCGCAGCTCAGCCCGCGAACATGAAAGGTTCTCGCAGCAGCAGCGTTTGCTGAAAGCTGGGAGCTTGTTCCAACGCCAAGGAAGGCTGTCAGGTTGTCAGCTATTCACATGCTGTACCCAGGGCGAACCAGCTCACGTGACATTCGCTTCTGGCATAACGCTGCTGCTTGGCTCACAGGCTGAAAATATCCAACCAATTAGGAAAAAATGGCTGCTTCTAAATCAAATGCGGGACTGTCCCCACCGCTGTAATGAAATGGTGTCAAAACCAAAACTAACCTGTGCAGAGCAGAGCTCTGGGCAGGGCTGGCCAGGAAGAGCAGTTTTCTTTGTGTACCAGAATATTTGGTGTTATAATCACGGCAGCGGGTGAGACCACTGCAGGAAAGAGTGCTGCGTGCTGCCTGCGAAACGGGAACCCTCCTCACCCACGTGGCACCGCGGGGGTTCAGCGCCAAGCGCTGCGGAGAAGCACCCGCGGAAAGCAAAAGGGAAAAAAGCCAAACCCACGCTGTTCTCCGAAACACCCAAACCCCAGCTCCGCGGTGCCAGACCAGAAGGATTCACGTGGAGCTCTGCACATGATGTGCGAGATGCAGCCTGCAGCGTAGGTGCTCCTGATGCTCACAGCTGGCTCTCTTTCCCTCTGCCCTCCGGTCTCTGGCGCTGCTCTGGGCTCAGCTCTGTAAGTGAGAGCTCAGAATTCAACAGAACCAGAAAAATTAAAAAAAAAAACAACCCCAAACTAAAAGCCTAAAGCTGCCAACAGTTTCCATACTTTGGAGAATATTTCTGGCCGTATCTTTGATTTGAAGTGTGGATGGGAAACCCAGCTCCTGAGGGGAGTAACATTTAATTTTCATTCAGAGGCTTTCACGCCACGCAAAGTAAGAGAAAAAATACACAAAAAACTTCCACCACTTAGATACACCTAAAACCAGTTCACGCTGCAAATCCCCCTTGACATCTCGGCCGCCTGGCACAGGCAGCAGAGCCCTTGTGCCCATCTCGCCCACGCTGCCCAAGGTCCTCTGGCTCTGCTGGAGATGCCGATGCACCTTCATCACACCTCAGCCACCCGTGGTGACGTGTTGCTGCTGCAGGAGTGAGCTGTGGGAGATGGCAGGAACTTGGGGCTCCTGCGGAAGTGCCATTTTCCATGCAGCTTTTGTCCTTATCAGAGTCAGCACAGCACTGGGTGTGCAGGCTGATGGTCACAGCCTGGCTGGCACACACGCTTGTGCAACGGCAGCTCCGTAGCATGTGGAGTTCAAAAGGCTGTCGATAAAGCCCCGTGCCGTGCCATGAGCCTTTTAATGTGCTACGCGTGTACGCAGAAACGAAGGCAGCCAGCGCCTGCCACGAAAGCCAGAGCCACTCAGATAAACCCCTGAAGACCCAGATACCCTTCGAGTTAAGCAGATAAAATTAATTTTTGCTGATGCTGCTTGTAACAGCCCGTCATCTCTCCAGAGCCCAGCTCCACAAAATAATCCCCTCCAGCAAGAAGTACCTCTACAGCAAGGGGCTCCGAGCAGCATTCCCGTAGCTGGGACAGGGAAAGGTGGAAGCCAGTGGGGTGAAACTGGTTTTTGCCCATGCATTTCCCAGCTGAGCCCCTACCCAGTCCCTTTTATGAGGAGGATGCATGTCCCCAAGCCTGATGCCAACAGGGATCAGAAGGTGCCACTGCTACCTACAGAGCATCACTGTCCCTCCAGGCTGTGGCAGACACAAACTGGGGCACACAGGGCAGGGGGGGAGTGGAAAACAGCCCTGAAGCACCACCATGGGGCTGCCACTGCTGTGGCTCTTGGCATCACCTGCCCCACCAGCTGTGCCGGCCAGTGAGGGCCCACGCCAGTAACGCAGTGCAGAGGAAAGGAGGTCCATAGGAAGGCTTGATGCTTCTCCAGTTCACAGCTCAGAGGGGGGACCTTGGCATCCCCCACACTGGGACTGGAGGAGCCTCCTGGTCTCCTGCTGCCCCAGCCCAGGCAGCGGTGGCTCAGGTGGCCGCAGGGGTGGCCGGCAGCTCCTTGGTGGGGCTGGAGGGTGAATCAGCACTGCTGATCATCACGTTCTCGTATTTTGGCTCTTCCTCCAGGGCAGCCTGTCCCTTCATTTCCAGGCTGAGGACTAACTCAGGGCTTTTGCCCATGTCTGTGGCACCTACAGCATCACTGACCCCATCCTGGGCCATGCTTTTGAGTGAGGGAGATGCAAGAAGGGAGGACTGTCTCTTCCCAGGGAGATGCTGTTGCTTGCCAGGGAGTGGCTCATCGGGAGCCCCGGGGACACTCTCCCTCTGCTTGCAGCTATTCATGGAGTCTCTGCACTGTGCCAGGGCCCGGCGGGGTGGTTTCTGGATGGCCTCGATGCTCCTCCTCACCTTGGGCTCTTCCTTTGCAGTCCACTTGCCCTTCTGCAAGCTGCCCAGCCGCTTGAGCACAGCCTGGACTGGTCCTTCACCACTGCCCTCCACCTTGGGTTCCTGCCCGGCTGTTCCCACCATCATGTAGATGGTTGTGATGTTGGGCTCCTTCCCCTTCGCCTCCCAGCTTCTGGATTTTGCAGCTGCTTCAAGTGCCTCCACTCTCTGGGCCACGTGCCTGGTGCCAGAGACCACCCGTCGGCGTCCCCCTGGGGTGGCCCGTGGTGATGGCCGATGGCTTTCCTCCCCTTTACCAAGAGGCTCAGGGGTCTCGTAGCAATCGCTGGCTGGTCGTTCAGGGGGAAGCTCAGTTGCTGCATCCCCTGATGGTGGGGACAGCTTGGATGGGCCCCACGGGGTCTTGGGCTTCCGCCCAGGGCTGGGGGTCTCCACTGCCCCAAATTTTGTTCCCTCAGCAAAGGACACAGAGGGCCGCTTAGCCTTGGCGATGCTGGAGGTGCGAGGGATGGCAAAACCCTGTGAGACATCCTCAGAGTCGAAGGCAGATGGATCCGGGAGCACCTCACCAGGGGGTGCTGCCCCGTCCTGCAGCTCAGCACCCCCCAGCAGCGGGATACCTGCAGGAGAAGGGGATGAGAGTTAGGACTGCCAGAGCTATCCCCCTGCCCAGGGACAGACATGGCGACATCGGGACAGGAGCTGTTGCAACAGGACTGTCCCTGGGAGTGCTTCCCTGAGAGGAGGTTGTGAAATGGGGCTGCCCGCACCGGGCACGTCCCATCGCATGAGGCCAGGCACGGCTCCGGTGTGTCCTTGCAGTCAGGAAAACAAGGAAATGAAAATAAATGCTGCCTGTGCCAGCACCAAACCCTGGGATGCCCGAGGTTGGCAACGGGACAGGACTGACCCCGGGCAGGCCAGAAGGGCTGTGGGCAGCTGGAGAGAAGAGGAGGAGGACATCACCTTCTCTGGGAGGGACGGAGTACTCTGGTCCCTCGTTGTCTGTGTCGAAGGAGGAGAAGGAGCTGTCTGAAACCCATGCGGATGACGGCGGCTCGATAAAGCTGGGGTTGAAGGGGATTTCTGTATCATGGTGGGAAACTGTGGAGGAGAAGGCACCCAGCTGAGCTCAGGCACGCCAGGCTGCTCGGAGCTGGGCTGGGAGAGCAATGCCTGGCCCAAGCTGTGCTGTGGGGCAAGGGGGCTTGCAGGCTTCCCCCAAAATGGTGACAAGGCAGAGCGCAGAGTGGGGGTGGCACCCTGGAAAGGCTGTCAGCAGCTCTGCAGTTTTTCACCTGTGACTTTGGGAAGTTTGTAGCCGCCCAGGGAAAAGCAAGGCATCATAGCGCTGAGGTTCGCCAGCACCCTGTGCACATGGTGCTTCATCCTGGCCACCACATCGTCATCCGGCACGGCTGCCCTGTGCAGGGGAGGCAGATGTCAAGGGACATGGGGTTTTGCATCAAAGGTTGTAAAATATAAAAAAATACCTGTCTCTAGCATCTGCTGGGCCAGCGCCGCAGCAACAGCAGGCGATGCAGAGCAGCAGCAGCAGGAGAGGGATGAGGATGGCCGCTGCAAGTGTCCCGTGGTCCTTAAAACCTGTGTGGAGAAGATGGCTTCACTGTGGTGTGTCCTGTGGCTGCCAAGCCCATAGAGCCATCCTGCATGGAGAGTGCAGGAGCTGGCAACTTGTGATAGGGCCAGGAAGCACCAGGAGGGATGGGGCCATATCACAGCCTCCCGGCTCCTTCCCCAGCGAGGATATTATGCTGCCTTGACCAGTGCTGAGGAGTAGATTTGAGGTTGCTCTTACTCAACACACAGTCACCCTGCACGGGGTGGCAGGTTCCACGGGAGCACTGGCAGGATGAGGAACAGTTCACACCAAAATATCCCTCCGGGCAGGTGTCATTGCAGCTGCAAGAGAGAAGAAAGAAAGGAAATACCCCTGGGAAGAGCGGGGCAGCAGCCCTGCCCCTCTCCCGGCATTACCTGGCTCCCCAGTAGCCTGCCTGGCATATGCAAGCTCCAGACACAGGGTCACAGCTCCCCGCAACACATTCGGGGCAGAGAAGCTGGCATCCATCACCAAAGGTGCCTGCGGGGCAGGAGATGTTGCAGCTGCCAAGACAGAGAGCAAAGCCTCAGCCTGCTGTGCCCCAGAGCATGGACCCCTCACGAGGACCAGCAGCCTGATCCTGGGCATACCTGGGTCCCATCCAGCCAGGCTCACAGTGAAGGCAGGACCCGGTCTCTGGGTTGCAGGTCTCCCCATGCCGGCAGCGGGGACACGGCTGGAGGCAGCCCTCGCCGTGCGTACCAGGCGCGCAGAGTTCCTTGCACAGGGTCCCGTTCCAGCCGGGCTGGCAGGCCAGGCAGAAGCCGTCCACGGGCGAGCAGGGCTGGCTGAGCTTGCAGTTCCCACAGCTGCATGGGCAGAGGGGCAGTGAGGATTTGACGCCCACCCTCAGCCCTCCCAAAGCGCATGTTTCACCTCACGCTGGCATTGAGCAGCAGTTTGGGCCACGGGGGAATACCCTATAGAGCCTAATGCTCTGTGGTAGCCAGGGCAGAGAACAAGCAGGGAGAGATGCTGCTTTATCACCCTCGGGAGCAGGACCAAGGACAACCAGCTTTTAGGCTGACATCAGCACTTTCTGCTGGCATCGGTGAGATGTTTCTTTTGGGGCAATGCTGATGGTGCAGCCAACCAGGGATGCTCAAACCCCCCAGGACAGATCTCCCTGCCCAGCCCAAGAGACAGACACAATTGTGATGACTTTCCTCCCAGGGTCAGGCTGTGGCTCCTGGGTACCTGATGAACCCCCTCCACTGCCCCCAGCTCACCTGTACTTGCACTGAGACCCATATTTCCCCGCCGGACAGGGGTCCCGGCAGCTCCTGCCCTGGTAGCCGGGGCTGCAGCTGCAGTGCCCACTGTGGGGGCTGCAGGAGCCGTGCACGCAGTCGCAGCGCCGCTGGCACGCCGGCCCCCAAAACCCAGCCTTGCATTCGCATTTGCCTGTCTCCTGGGCACAGGGCGAGAGGTTGCAGGAGCATTTGAAGCTGCATCTCCTGCCCCACCAGCCCAGCAGGCAGCGGCAGTGGCCGGTGAGCGGGTCGCAGTGGGAGCTGGCGAGGCTGCACTGACATTGCCTCTTGCAGGTGGGTGACCACCAGCCCGGCTCGCAGCGGCAGGCGCCGGTGAGGGGGTCGCAGCGGCCGTGGGGGCCGCACTGGCAGGGGAACTGGCAGAGCTCTCCCCAGTGGTTGGGGTCGCAGGTGCAGTGCCCGCTCTCCGGGTCGCAGCGCCCGTTAGGGTGGCACTGGCATCTCCGCTTGCAGTCAGGGCCCCAGTACTGCTCGGGGCAGCCTGTGAAGGGAAGGAGATGGTGAGGATGGGGGTGATGGGGAAGCCCGGCAGCCTTCTGAGCATCCAGGTTGGCAAAAGGGATGGCAAGGGCTAAGCCCTGGGGGAGCACTCACGGGAACTGCAGTCTGCTCCGAAGAAGCCAGGCTTGCAGAGGCAAAGCCCGGGTCTCACGCACACCTCGTCCACCCCGCAGGCATCCTCCCCCTCGCACAGCGCTGTCAGCAGGGGAGACATGTCAGCACGCGATGGCTCCCCTGAGCTTGCATCCCACCGCTGGACCACCTGGCCACCTCCCACCGAGGCAGCCCTCCCAGGGAAACCATCATCCCTCCACCACTTCCTGCTCCATCCCGCCAGCCAAGCTGCAGCACCATTAGCAGCTTGCCTGGTGGGTGTTTGAGGGTCCCCATGGCACAGCACCCTACTGCTGCCCCTCAAGGAGAGTTCTAAGGGCTTCCACCCAACACTTATCGCTATGGAGGAGCCATCCCACTGAGCAGAGGGACTGAGCTTTGGGCTCATCACCATCCATCACTCACCAGCCGTACACTCCCGTCCTTCTTGCTTCCAGCCGGGGCAGCACGTGGGGCCAGTGGGGAGCCTGTGGGAGAGACCCAGGGGCCATCAGCCAGGGCAGGGGTGCTGGGCCGGTGGGGGTTCACATGTGGTTTTGCAGCTTTGGCTAAGGCAAAGCCAACACGGGCACTTGCCCCGGCTGCCCTGGCGGGCGGGGAGGTGGCGCGGCCCCGGCGCCATTGCTCCGGAAGGAAACCAGCAAAATAGAAGGAAATTTAAGAGGCTGCAGCCCAAGTGGGTGGCGGGGCTGGGTGGTGGGCCAGGCCTGCCTGGCTCTGCCGCTATGGAAAATTAAAAGGGTCCCTGATGCTCTGGGTGTGCCTCAAAGCTTCGCCAGCGACCCAGAGCAAAGGCACCAAAACGAAGGCAACAAAAGGTGGTATCGGTAATGGCGACAGCAACGGGAGAGGTGACGCAGCAGCAAAGCGGAGGGGAAATCAGCTCCAAAAGCCCTTTAGATTTTCCTCCGCCTATGTTTCCCAACTGTGGCATGATAAAAGTTTTGCCAACGCTCCCACATCCCCCCTGTTGCCCTGTGTACTGGGGTTCCATGAGAAGTAACCCCTGGAGAAGGGGTCTGGGTGCCCCAAATGCTCATGCATGCCCCAACCACGCTCCCCAGCATCACACCGGTCTCTGCACCCACATAATGCCAGGCTGCAGGTCTCTGTCCATGGAAGGACAGATAGATGATGACCCCTAGGGCTACCAAGACACCCTAAAGCTGGATGGGAATGAGTGAGGACCCCCATGGCACCTACCTGCAGACATTCCTGCCATCGGGGTTGAGCTCCTGGGCAGAGCTCTGCACCCACAGCCACAGCTGGAGGCAGAGGATGGGCCAGGCGCTCCCCATCCCGGTGGGGCGGCAGAGCCCAAGTCCCAGCAGCTCCCCAGCCCCGTGCCGGTGTCCGTCTGTCCTGTCCCTGCTGTGGTGCGGCCTCTTCCTCCCACCAGCCTTGGGTTTCTTCCTGAGGAAATGTGGGAGGAGGCGCCCGATCCAGGCGTCAGAAGAGCATCGGAGAGGGGGACGCGGCGAATGCCGTCGCAAGGGCTAGTTTTGGCCCTTGCTGCTGCCTCAGCAGCAGAAATGGGTGTCCGTGGACTCAGCCCAGCCATCCAGGGGCGGTGCCTGCCAAAACATCTCACCCGCTGTCATCTCACTCCCCCTGTACCATCATCCATTGTCCCCAAACCTGGTTTAGCCAATGTGCCCCCAACCCACATGAGGCATCCACTGCTTCCCCCTGTCCCAACCTCCATGAGCTGCCCTATGGCACTGCCAACCCCCAGCAGGGGCTGAGAGGTGGGGTCCCCACATCCCCCATGGGGACAGCACATGCCCCAGGCTGGCCTTTGAACCGCTGCTGGCTGCCATCCCACCTTGCCATCTCCTCAGGAGCTTTGTGTCAGCAGCAGCACAGGAAACACCTTTTTCCTACCCAAGGCCAGCTCAGCCGGGGCTGGGCTGGAAGCGCTGCTGCTCCCTCCGCAATGCAAGACTTAACTCCATCACAGCCAGAGCTGCAGCTCCTGTAGCTGCACTCCCCATCACAGCTGACCCTCAAAAGGGGCTCTAGGGTCTGGCACAGCACAGCCCTTTGCATCAGCACATGAAAAAGTGACAGTTACACCGGAGAACAGTGACCGAAGACCAGCAGCACCACCCAGCCCTTCCCAAGCGAGGAGAGAGTGAAGGCTACAGCAGGTAGGAAAGGTCTCCTCTCCTCCGAGGAGAAACGAGACACTGATTTATTTCCAACTCCAGTTCTAGAGCTAGAAAGTACCTGACCAAAGGGGACTGACTCATCCTTGTGAACACACGGATTGTTCCAGTCTTCCAGTTCCCAGTAGTAGCAAGAAGAGGCCCCAGTACAAAACTGATTCACTCCACACCTGAACAGTGCAGGAGTGGCTCTGGTAGTGCTGATCCTGACTGCTCCACAGGAGAACCCAGACACCCAGTGCAGCGTGCACAGCCCCTTCCAGCCATGCGGTGACCCTGGGACAGTGCCCAGCAGGCCCGGGCACCCCGACTTGACCTTCACATTGCAGGGATAGGAGGAGGTATGAATAGAAAGGGGCGAAGTGAAATATCCCCGCAGGGCAGTATCCTGCGATGGGATCCTGGGCTGTGAGGAGAGGATTTGGTGGAAAGAGCCACCAGCAGATGGGAAGTGCCCTTTTAGGGTGCGGCAGTG
The DNA here is from genome assembly GCA_013400335.1 of Eurystomus gularis. NCBI lineage: Eukaryota > Metazoa > Chordata > Aves > Coraciiformes > Coraciidae > Eurystomus > Eurystomus gularis. Next base: position 50,135 of record VZZY01009599.1, on the reverse strand, counting down.
GGAAGAGGGTGCAGACACCCACCACACTGAGCTGCAAGCATGGAGAAGTGGAGAGCAGGGTCGTAGCTGTGCAGGACCCCCATAGTTAAGTCATGGGCACAGTAAAATGGCGGCTGACTGACAGAGATGCCCACAGGTGCTGAGCTGTCCCATGCCAGGCCAGGACCCCATGGCCGAGTGTCCTGGTGGGTCTGGAGAAAGGTTGCCCACGCTATGGCTTCGCCATCGCCACGGCGTGGGGAAGTGGCCAGGGCTGCCGTGCTGCTCTCAAAGATGCCAGGAGAAAAGGAGCCGGGAAGCGCTGCTGGGAGGCCAGATCCAGCTCCCGTTCAGGTGGGTCAGAGGGGTGCCATGCCTCTGTCAGCAGAGCCGGCCACCGGCTTGTTCTCTCCCTCCGGCCCCAGCTGCGTATCCAGGGAGTCGATGATTTCCCAGGTTCCGGAGCAGCTGGCTGTGGGGGGGTCTTTGCTGCTGCCCTGATACCACAGCCCAAAACTGTAGAGAGAGCAGATAACAGCTGTGGGGGAGAAGAACCTTCCCAGGAAAGTGACCAGGTCCCAACCTCCCTCTGCGTTTGGTGGTGGCAGCAGGACACAGCCTGACTGTGAGCCCCAGGAGCGTGCAGCACCCCAGGGGCAGAAGCAAGGCTTGCCCTGCACCCACCCCTGCCCCGGACAGGGCAGGTCCCCCCTCAGCCAAACAATCCTCCCTTCGGCAGCCTCTCTGCCAGTCCCACACCAGGCAGCCCGGCTCCATCTCCGTCATGCCCAGCAAGGTAGGCATCAAGCTCAGTGGGCGCCAGCTCCACAGCCGAGCCCCAAACCTCTCCACCAGCAGAGCCACCCATCCCCAGCAGCACCAGAGCATGGGAGCGAACTTACAAGCTCCTGATTTTGGATTCGGGAGGCTGAGCATCCACGCAGTCTGTGCCACGAGCTGGGAGCCAGGAGCCCTCGTCTTCATCGCTGCAGCATGAAGGAGTGGGGGAAAAACCGGAGCTGAGTTACATGCTCACCACGAGAAAGTGTCAGAGCCACCCCCAGGGCTCCCTCTCAAGCTGAGCCGTGTCCCCTGCGGAGCCAGGGGCACACAGACCAGAGCTGCTGTCCCCACAAATCACCGTTGGGCTGTGACCTGCCACAAAGCCACGGCCGGCTGTAGCGATGCTCGTGCCCCAGACACAGCCGCGCTTCACGGCAAGCCCAGCCCCAGCTCGGTGATCTCAAGCCACAAAGCTCTTCAGACACCAGCTTCAGACCCCTGGTGCTTGGTCAGCAGGTGGTGTCCCCCCCGCTGCCACAGCAGTAAAGTCTTTGGGCATCTCAGCCCACAGGGCAAGCACGCGCTTCTCTGTGAGGACAGCCTGACAACTGCCACCACCGCTGCGGCCTGGGGCCACGATGGGTGACATCCTGGAACCAAAGAGGGTGACAGCCAGGCCTTGCAGGGGAGGGGGTGACACTCAAGAGGTGACTGCAGGGAAGCATTTATATAGCAGCAGCTATCCTCACCAGGTGGGGAGGTGAGCAGGCAGGACCCAACACCCCCAGACTCCCCTGCTGCCCGCAGAGACTCCAGCACAAGCAAGCAGCAGGTTTCGGTAGCACAGAAGAGCTCGGCCCCCTTTAGACCTTTATTAAAACCCCCAGAAGCCAGTGAGATCCAGCTCCCCCCATGCCACACAGCAGCTTCAGCGCAGGCTTCGCCCCCCGCCACCAGCAGTTGTGCAGAGCCAGGGCTGGTGCCCGGCAGGGTCCTCCCCTCCCCATCATGACAAGGCTGGTGGAGCCAGCGCTGCCCATGAACGTCTTGCAGAGCCTCCAGGGAACATCTCTACTGCCATCTTCAAAGGCTCTCTGCTGGCCAGCCTCCAACTGCACAGTGCAGGGCCCAGCCTGCCTCGTCCGGTGGTCCCAGTGCCACCACCTCGCCTCCCTTTTGCCACATCCATGCAGGGACAGGCAGGATTTGGCCAGGCCGTGTGTGACTGGTGACAGGGATGTGCGAGTTGCAGCCAAGAGCCCAGCCGCTGCGGCACTCCTAGAGCAAGACAACTGCAGACACAAAACCTTTGATCTCTGGAGGGAAGCAGGGAGAAGGTGGCTCTTGGGGAGTTCCCTTCCAGGGTGTTACAGCACACGGAAACACCGGAGCCTGCCAGCCAGCATCCACCCTGCACGGGAGGCTCCCCGCCTGCCGCGGCCAGCCGGACTCACCTGCTTGCTGACTCCTCCGTCGTTCCCAGCATCTTAGCTCTGATTTTTTTTCTCTGCCTTTTGATATTTGACTTCATGGCATCCAAGAAGAAGCTGGGAACCCTCTCCTCATTCAGCAGCTCCCTGGCAAAAAGCAGCCAGCAGTTAACCAAGAGCATAGCAAGGAAATCCACCCCAGCTGCACCAGGAGCAGCCTCTGATGGGCCACGGGTGGCTGCAGGGACAGAAGGGACCCAGGTTGCTGCCCCATGCCACCACGGCAGGACTCACCGCTGGTAGTAGGCCAGCTCTTCCTGCACCAAGAACAGGTTGGTCTTGAGCTCGTTCCGCTCTTGCAGGATCTGCTGCAGCTCTTCCTTGGAGAAGCAGCAGTCAGCAGAGCTCCTGCCTGTGTCCGAATCCAGGTGCTGGGGCTCCTCCTCAGGTGATGGTGCTCCTTTCTGGGAGACTGAGAGTCAGCAGACAAGTAGAGACCCTGAAGTCCCCACCCAAAGGCTGGATGCCACGTGCAGGAAGAGATGGAAAAGCCTCGGGAATGAGTTTGCTAGCCTGGAGGCACTGCAGCCCTCCATGGACCATGGTGGCTCCCCAGCTGAGCCAAGCGCCCACCACCCATCGCCAGACATTGCAAACCTTCCTTGTCCTCTCAGTTCCACCCAGCTTTTCCTCCCCTTGCTCATTCCTGCATCCACCCCTCCCAATTTTTATGGATCCTTGTCCGCAAAACCCTTTTATTACTGGCATAACAGGCACCACACTGTTCAATTTTCAGCACTGGGGCTTCCTCAAGTGGCCGTGTCCTGCTGGCAGCCGGGGGGTCCAGGCGTGCCAGGAGCCCCGCGCAGGGCCGGGAAGATCGGGTTGGCGTTACTGATGCCCTGCAGCAGCAGGGCCATGGGCTCAGACTCACCAGGCTGGGCTTTGGCTGCTGGCCCTCAGAGGTGGTCCTGCTCCTCCTGCTCAGTTCCCCCTGGGTTTGCAGCATTGCAGCCTCCAAGTCTGACTTCTGCTCCAGCGTGCTCTTGAGCTGAGCCTGCACCACGGCCACCTTGTGACGCAGGTCCTCGTTCATGGCCATGAAGCGATGCAGTTGCTCCTGAAGCTGAAGGGCCAGGGGTAGCAGAGTGAGGCACAGCAGCAGCTCTGCTCCCCCACCCAGGGGACACCAGCACCCAGAGCCATGGGAAAGGCATCTGCCCCAGCAGGCTCACCAGCCACGACAGCCCCAGGGGGAGCTGACATGAAAGCAGGTCCCCAGGCCCTTCACACACCACACCCGCGAGCTCCCACACACTCACCGCCTCCGTGTCTTGGCTCTTGCAGACGATCTCGTGAGCCTGGGCACGCAGCTCATCCCTCTGCTTGTCCACCACCTCCTTCAGCCGCAGCATCACCTCCCGCTCCTTCCGTGCTGTGCTGTCTGAGCCCAGACATAGGGGAAAACGGGTGTAAGTGGCTCCCAGGACCCAAGGGCTCCCCCAAGCCCACACCACTGTGGGGTTTCTTGATGCTTTTGCAAAGCATCGTTCTACCATTGCTCCTGGTAGAGGATAGGGTAGGAACAGTGGAAAGAGGAGAGCTGAGAGCTTTAGGCTGTGCCCAAATGTATCCTTGTGCTGGCAACAGCAGCCCACACCCTGCATCTGCCCCCACCACCCTCCTGAGGGGCTTTGGGGTACTCTGGGGTCCCCATGGCTTGCAGAACGAGACAGTGCTTGTGCTCCCCTGTAAGACAGGTCTCCAGGGCTGGGCAGCACAGAGGGCAGGTTCAGACCTGCACCCAGCCCCTTATCCCCCATGGGAACACCCCATGGTGGCAGGGGACCCCAAACCCACTGGGACACCCACCTTCCTGGGACTGGCTCTCCACAAGCTGCCCCAGGAGCTGCCGGTTCTGCTCCTCCAGGTGGGCCAGGCGGCTGTGCAGGACTCGCTCCCGGCGCTCGGCCTCCCACAGCCTCTGCTCCAGGTCCTGGGGATGGGGACAGCCGGGTCACAGCCACACCGGGAGGATGGTGACAGCTGGGTTAGAGCTGTCCCAGGGCAGACTGGGACAGCCGGGTCTGAGCCACACCAGGGGGGTCAGGGACAGCTGGGTTAAAGCTGTCCTAGGGAATGGGGGCAGCTGGCTCTGAGCTGTCCCAGGGGGGACTGGGACAAGCAGGGCCAGAACCATCCCCGGGGATGGAGACAGCCAGGTGGGAGCAGTCACAGGGGGACACTGGGACAGGCAGGTCAGAACCATCCCGGGGGACGGTGACAGCGGGGTTGTAGCTGTCCCAGGGGGGACAGGGACAGCCAGGTCAGATCTATGCCGGGGGGGACGGGGACAGCGGGCTCAGAGCCCCCCGAGGCATGGGTACAGCGGGCTCAGAGCCCCAGCCCGGTGGGAGCCGTCCCCACGGGGACTCCTGCGAGGACAAGCGTGGCTCAGCGCCAGGGCCCCCCCCAGCCCCGCTCACCTCCGCGTCCTGCCGCCCGGCCGCCGCCGCCGCTGCCGCT
>VZZY01009599.1:26090-45328 GCA_013400335.1 Eurystomus gularis | reverse complement strand
CGCCCGAGGCCCCGCCCCGTCCGGGACCGCCCCCAACAACCCGCCCCGGCCCCGAGGCGGAACCTCGGCGGCTGCGCTCCCGTCGGTAAAAAATTTATTGAGGAGAAGATACAACAACGCTGACAGCGCACAACGGGGGCTACGCGGGGAGCGAGGAGCTGCGGGGGGCACACGCTGTTGAATATCAACAGTACTAAGAGTGGGGGCAAGGGCAGGAGGAGGTGGAGAGGTCCGGGAGTAGGTGGAGAGGTCCGGGACTAGGCGTGGAAGGTCCGGGACTAGGCGTAGAGGTCCTCCCGGTCGGCCGAGTAGACCTCTCCCTCCTGCAGCAGGGCGAAGTTGAGGAAGTGAGAAGGGCGATGGACCTCGTGGTAAAACTCCTTGGGGTTGGCGAGCTGCAGCTCGTACTTCATGTTGGGGTCGTGACGGACACCTGGAAGAGAGAGTTCATCACCCACCTGGAAGGGCCTCCTGCCTCCATCACTGATCAGGAGCTTCCTGGAGCCCCCGACCCTCACGAGGCAATTTTTAAGCAAACCATGCAGGAGAGAATTCTAAATCCACAAAATCATCACCCCTTGAGTTCCCTCCACTAGAGACTGACAGAGCAATGCCCTCAAGGTCCTTCTCTGCTAGTCAAGTGCTTTGCTGCCCGTCTCCTCATTTCCTGGCCCCTCGTGCAGCTGGCTGTGGTCCATTGTACCAGGACCTCCTGTCGCTCCCCCACCAGGCACAGCTTCTCTCTTGCATTTTCCATTATCACCTCTTCTGCCTGACAGGGATTAATTATTCAGCGGTGACAGACCAGACGCTACAATCCAGAAAGACAAGATGACCGCTTCTCCATCACAGTCTGCTCTCTCGCCATCAAAAAAACCATTGAGAACTGACATCCCATGCTGGTACCAAGGAAAGGTCCCACCACAGAGCTGGTATCCCCACCAGCCACTCCAAGAAGGTTGAGCTTCTGAACCAGCAAGGCACGTTTCCCTGAGAAGCCATTTCCTTCTCCTCCCCAAGCCATTCCCATTCCCATCCCTTTCCCGGGCCAGCTCACCCATGAAGTTGTAGTTCCAGGACCCTTGTGCCGGGACCATGAAGAAGCCGAGGAAGCGATCGGAGAGCAGCATCTGCACCCTCTCGTAGTGGGAGGGCAGGTAGCCCTTGGGGTTGTTCCCTTTGTCCGTGTTCTGCCTGCCCCACTCGTAGCCGCTCGGGGTCAGTTTGTAGGCGGTCAGCGTGCAGGAGCCGGGCGTAAAACTGAAGGAAAGGAGAGATGGGGCAAGTCAGACTCATCCGGGGTGAAGGAGGGAAACTAGAAACGAGCCAACACTCCCTTTCTGCCACAGTTTTAGTTGGAGCCCCCAGTGTGTCCCCGAGCCCCCTCAGCAGCAGGGGCACACAGAAGCCTCCCTGCCTCTCACCTGCAGGTGATGATGATGGTCTTCTCCCCATCCCAGGAGGGGTTGTCAGCCATGACCTTGGCATGGGTGGTGACGTCCTGTGGCGAGAGCTGAGGGGACTCATTTGGTTGGGTGTGAATCCACCCCAGAGGTTCCATTTCCTGACAAAACCAGAGTGTTTTAGAGAGAAATGAAAGATGCTTAAAACAAGACTCCCTCAAGCACGGCAAAAAGCACACAAGGCTTCCCTTCCACCCGATCCCGTATCAGGCTGGCTTCGGGTCGAGCCTTTTAAGTCCCACAGCTACAACAGACCAAGGGGAGCTGCCCTTCCACCTTAGGTCCCCGTCAGTGGAGGTGGTGGATCTTCCACCCACACCAGGAACAGAAGTTCACCTCACCTTGAGATACTCGTGCTGCGGCAGCTGCCCTGGGAGATGCACAGTCTGGTGGGTTCCCCACTGGGGCACCATCACAATGCACCGGATCTCCTTCACTTGGGGGTTATCAGGAGGGCTCACTCCATACAGGTAACCTGCAATCTAGGAACACAGACACCCACCTTAGAAGCCTAGAAGAGACCTCTCTGTCTCCCTCTCTTAGCTCCTAAGGAGAGTCTCTCTTCGCCAGCAGGTTCTCACTAGAGAAGAACATCGTAGTTTTGTTCAGTGCTGAGCTTCCCACCAAGTTGGGGCCACAAGGAGCCACGAGGACGTGGCTACAGCTTGTGTGCTCAGCCATATTGCCAGCATCTGCCTGGAGCACAACGGGCTTCACATGGACAGCAGCAAGTTCCCAGCCCTTTGCTGCTAGTTCCTGACCACCCAGGACATGGTGTGCCCCAGCAGTGTGGGCTACGGCTGGAACAGACTCCCTGCACCCTCACCTGGGCCCGCAGATCTGAGATGCAGATGAATTTTTTCAACACATTCTTGGGAAGAATGTACGTATAGCCCGTTTCCTTTATATCGTCTGATGAGACATAGATGTGGTTTGTTCGCAGGTGGAGGTTGGCAGCAGAAATGGCTCTGCGAAGAGGAGATGGTTATTAGAGAGTGCACGGATCCCTTCCTGACCTTTTCCACCACATGATGGTCCTGTCTGCTTTCCTACCTGACTCGCCACTCAGTCTTGGAGGAGAAAGTCTGGGTTTCGTAGTTGCTGGTTGTAGAGGTGATGATTTCATCCCCATGTTTGTTAACAGTGCGGGTCTGTGTGGCTGTCAGCTGTGACTGCTCCTTGGTTTGCTTCTCAATTTCTGCGATCTGCTGTCTCTGCTGAGAGGGAGCAGAGATCTCCATGCCCAGGATAATGTCTCGGATCTCTGACTGTGTCAGGGATGCAACATTCACACTGAAAGAGAAAATCCACCCAAATCGGGCATTTTAAAATATGGTCTGGACCCTTCTCACCAAGGTGCAAGCTCAGAACATCCACTCCAGATTCCCCGCAAAGCTGACAGTTCATTGCCAAAAACCCTTAAAAGTCTCCTACTCTCCCCAAGGAGCACTCTGGCCACACATTTAGAGCTGACAGAATCACTGCCGTTAGACAGTGGCTTACTTGTTCTTCTTGCCATAGTCAGCAAGGATGAGATCCTTCAGCTGCACCTCCACCTTGATCCACTCCTCGTCTGTCAGGGTTGGCCAGATGTGGTGAGGCTCCGTTATGGTTGTCTTGTCTGGTTTCAGAATAACTTTGGCTCGATCGTTATTCACATGCAGTGCCCGGAGAATCAGAATCAGACGAGAGAATGCCTTGGAGAAAAGAAAAAAAAAAGAAAAAAGGCAAAGGATGCAGTTAGTCAGAAGGAGGAAACCAAATATCCAAGGCCCTAGTGCAGCATTCCTCTGCTTGGGAACACTGATGCTGCACGGGAAGTGCCAGTGGAGTCAATCTGAAGGGAAATGCAGGCAGACTCAGAGCCAGGAGTTCCCGAGCAACAAGTTGTGAGGGGTCTCTAAAGCTCTGGCTCCTGCATCATTTATCAGCGGCAAAGCAAAAGGCAGCCCAGGCGTGCTGTGCTCACCGTGTAGGAAGAGATGGTTTTCAGCCAGTCATCATAGAGGTTGAAGAGAACCATCTGGGGTTCAGTAGCCTTCAGGATGAGATCACCAAACTTTTCTACTTTCAGGCAGGCCTGGAAGGGCAGCTGCAGCTCTGAGCCTTTGATCACGATATTGGGGAAATCCAGCAAGTGCACCTGGAGTTTATCGAGAGGAGGAGTTAGCTCACACCTACTGTAGAACTTTGCTCCAGAGCAAGTCCTTCACAGGAACACAGGACTCTTCTGCAACCTCCTGAAGATTTTTATTATGTCTCCACAGAGCAACATCTGCATTGTTACCTCAAGTGGGTCCAACATGCCCTTCCGTGTCACTATGATCTGCTTAGGCTGCTCCTCCACAGGAAGCGACCGAATCAAGGCAGCCACTTCTTCAGCAGTCTTCCACTTGGCCAGCTACAGAGAGACAGCAGGGTTAGAGAAATCTCTCTGCTAACAGCAGCGCCTCCGTGTCTTTGGGAATTAGAGACCCAAACCAAATTCTAAAAATACAACTGGAATTTATGGCTTGTTCCAGATCAGTGACAAGGCCCAGGACTTCCTTCTTACTGATCAGAGAGGGAAGTTCCCATTCCTGGAGTTCAGTTACTCCTGACTGGCTCAGACAAAACAGCTGGCTGCACCACCTCCCTGGCCCTGCCACCCCAGAGTCTTCTCACTGCACTGGATGTACAGCCAAGTGCAACGGGATTTGCTGGAACAGCAACTGTTTCTCAAGCCCTGCTTGAAGATCTAGGTTCTTTACACCTAAGAGCCACAAAAACCTTGCAACATCACAGCCTGCACTCTGCTTTCCTATCCCATGCTAACACTCGCCTGAGCACAGCTCATACTGGGCACTGGAGCTCCAAACTTGCTAAGAGGCAGGAAGATTAAGGCCCTCATGATGTCTTCTGAACAAGTGAGTGTCCCAAGCACCTGGAGCCTATCTCCAGCTCACAGCCAGGACTTACCTGTCCTAGACGCTTCTGTCCTGCCCACACAGATGTGTGGATGATCTTCAGGAAGAGCTGTCCAGTTCTGGGATTGAAGATGAAAATGGCTCCATTGATGGGTTTTGTCGTCAAATTCCCTTCAAAAGTCTGAGAAAACAAGTGAGAAAGTGAGGAGTACAGAGAGATGGATGTAGTTTATCCACACCTTGACTCAACAGCCGACTCGCTGTGTGCTTTTGAGTACACCCTGAGCACAGGACATTGCCAGTCCCTGTCCTTGCCCCCTGCAGATACACCTCTGGCCTCACCTTGTGAATGGTCACTCTGTACACATTGGTGTCATCCACAAACCAGATGATCTGGTTGGAGAAGAGCTCTCCATAGTTCTGGGAGGACAGGTATGGTTCTGTGGGCTCAGACGAGTACAGCTGCAAGCCCTTGCGGATTCGTTCTCTCAACACATACAGCGCAGGATTTGCTTTCATAATTTTGGCCATAGCCTGCTGGATCAGAGGTTTGCTCCCAGGGAACCAGTTCCCATAAGCGCTGAAGAAGAAAATGAACAGAAGACCTAATTGTTGCCATCGGCTCCGACATGAAGAGACAACCACCACACACAGGTCTTTCCAGGCAGCAGCCAGGCCCCTTTCTGCCTGCTGAACGCTGCTGGGTGACTTTTGTCCTTAGGAGCTGTTCACCCACAGCTTTTCTCTACTCCCCCTTCTCTCAGGGGGAAGCCACAGCATACACACGCTGCAGTCCCAGGAAAGCTGCATCTTCTCTAAAAAGCACACTGGAGCAGAGTCCTGCTCACTGGGACTTTTCCCCTGGCTTTCCAGTGAAGAACAGCTGTCCTCACTTGTAGGAGGCCTTGAAACAAGGCCTGTCCTTCAGCTCCAAGAGCAGCCTGGCAGACATCTCCTAAAAACCCAAATGATGAGTGAGCTGGGAGAAGTGAACCGTTATTGAACGAGCAGATATTGGGCAACCTGAAAGGACTGCTTAGATGCCTTATCCCATCCACTGCACACCTCTGGCTTCTGCCTTCTCCTCTCATCCTCCTGCCTACAACACAACGCAGTTCGGAGACACACCAAGACACAGCCCTGACCTACCAGTGACAGTTAAAGACAGAAAGTGCAGCTCTCACCTGTGCAGGTTATAGGCCAGATCGATGGCAATGAGCACACCAGTGGGAGACGGGTAGATACTCATGTTGTCTGTAGTGTAGTCCAGGAACTTGGCTCTTGCGTAGCGCTCGATATCATGGGAATCGTAATCTCCCCAGCGCAGCTGGATATCTATCCAGTACTTCTGAGTGGTGGTGCTGTCCATCACATCTCTGAGGAGAAAACAAGCCAGAAGGATTTAATCTTGCACAAAACCCTCCAGCAGTTGCTGCGTGTCTTTGACAGAGTAACTGCCACCACGCATGAATGCTGGAGCCAGCTAGCTGTTAGAGAAGCCCTCAGCCAACGGGGCTGAGCTGCAGGTTTAAACAAAGCAGCACAGTTACTCCTCTGCTGTGTAGTCACGAGGGTCATCTCCCCAGGGGACTGTCTGGTGAGGATGCAGTCGAACTGAACACAGCACAGGAGCAAACAGTGTCCAATTCACTCCAGATTCTGGCCCTAGGCCAGCAAAGCTTTGTGGGGCTTTCTGAAGAGCCCTCTGGAGCTCCTGAGCTCTGGCTCAGGGGAAAGGTCAACTGGAAAAGAGAATGGAAGCAAAGACAGTCCATGTTTTGCAGAAGGTAGTGCTGGGAGTTGCTGCAACACCACCTACCCAGCTGAGCCCTGAGCTTTGCCAGGCCTGACTGTGTCCTCCTGTGCCCCCAGAGAAAAACCAACCCTGGGTGCCCAAGAGATGCAGGCTTTGGCTCAGGATGACAGGCTCAGCAGCTCTGCAGCAAGATCAAGGAGAGGGAAAAGGGAAACACTCACTTGGAATCTGCGAGCAATGATGGCCGTGACACATTCCACTTATAGGAAGCAAAGAGAAGGATATCTGCACATGAGGAATTCATCTTGTACGACTTCCTGGGATGGATTGTTTCTTTCTGCACTGTCTCAATCTCCAGAGCATCCAGCTCTTGATCAAACACCTGGGGAAAATGCAGTCAAAGATGAGCTGTGCTCAAGCAACCTAGCTCAAGAACTGACCCCCAACACAGAGCTAAAACAGGCACCCAGGAAAATCCCATTTCCTCCCCTTCTCTGTCAGACTGCTGAAGAAGGGGTAGCCGTGCTCTAATCCCTGGGACAATCTGTACACACAGAGCACAAGTGCCCCGCACAGACACAAACCAAGTGAACAGACTGCTCACCTGACACAAATCCATTACAATGCTCTCATGGATTTTTTGCCACAAGTGAGCTCGGAAAATCTGAATAAGAGAAATCTTCAGCGTGGGGATCTTGCCATGCATAAAAATGCCTGTCAAATCCAGCTGCACCTGAAACCCGACGTACACCTGCAAAGGAAAAGCAGCCGTCAGAACATGCCACAGTACAACTGAGGAAGTTCAGGGAACAGAACAGCTACTGTTAAGGAGGTTTTGTTCATGAGATGTTCTGAGGAATTAGTTACATTAATTAGCTGCTCTCACTTCAGGGGAAGCTCCTACAGGTACAAGCTCCAGGTACTTACGTTGGCTCTGTTAATGGTAGGAGACCACCACAGGGTGAATCTTCTGTTTGGAATTTGGTTCAAACCCGATCTCTGGGCATTTGTCAGCTTCTTCCACTTCATGGACTCCTCAAAGCCACTGGCCTTCTCCCTAGAAAGGGCAGAAAATCAGTTGCGCAACATGTCCCTCATCTCCACTGTCATGTACCACATGTAGTAGAGGCAGGGAACACACAAACTGGCAGCAGGGAAGATCATTTCACGCAAACAAATTTGGATCTGCCTCCTGAAGTTCAGTCACAGCCCAGGCCCAGGTGCCCTCACCACTGAACTGTAGCGTGCTCAGGTGATGACTGAAAGATGGCAACGGCTCAACAGATTCAGTGCAGCACGAGCCGAGAACTCCTCCTGGTGCACCACTAAGCTCCAGTCTGTATGACAAAGCCACTTCAAAGTTTCTCTTACCAGAAGAGACCCTCCCATGTGGGGAAGTAAGTGCCCTTGAAGAGAGTGTGCTCCAGAATTCCTTCCACTCCTCCAAGTGCCTGAATCATATCCGTGCGGTAGTTGTTCAGGTTCCAGAGCTTGCCATCATGGCGCTGATGTGTCCACCAGAACGGATTCTGTTTCAGGACCTGGAGACAACAGCCCACTAGTGAGCAGCTTTGTACTCAGATCATTAACTTGGCTGCACTAACTGTGGGAACCGAGACAACAATGATGAGGATGATGTCAATGAACAAGTGAAAAGCCTCAAATGCTCAGTCCTGAAGGATACAACTCATCTTACAACATTAGTTCAGTCAGTCCTATTATGCAATTCAGACTGGGTAGAATCTAAGGTGATGGGTTCATCCTCTAGGGACTGGCATTCTACAGAACTACCATTAGAGGCTTTAAATAATAAATTTCTCCACCATTATTAAAACTTAAGATTTTGGAATGTTTGTTTTGGGACCTTTATTTGTCCCCCTCCAGAACTGATTTCTTAACACACAGCTGCATGAAGCGTGGTGTTTCCCAAGACACTGCAAGCTACTGAAATGCTTTAAAAGTGGTTAGCTACAGATTTTGGAGCATCTGGTTCTCAACAGCCTCTACTAGTCCCAACACATGGTTCCAAGTTCTTCCTGCGGCAGACAGACAAGGAAGTTCTTGCATTATTGCAAGTGAAATGACATCATCTGGAACAGGCATCTGAGCCTCACACTCAGCCAGAGCAATTCCCAGTCAATACCTGATACTGTTTGAAGTCAGTCCTGACTCTCCATCCTTTATCGTAAGCAAGGGTATGCCGGTCCTTCTGGAAAAGGGTGTTAATACGAGGAATTCCCCTGTCCCATGAGTCCTCCAGATCCTCCAGCGTCAGACGCCTGAAGAAAAAATTCCCCAGACTTTGTTATCTCTCAATTTTACAGCAATGCATTAATGAGTATTTCAGGTGATGAGATCACAGAAATAATACAGACCTCGGGGCTCTGGGAGAAGACGTTGTAAACTGCCAAGCACTCAGAGGCTTGGCAAAGTGTCTGCAGCCATCACTTTGAACTCTGCCCTTGTAAGTGTGCAGAACTAACTGCACATGGTGCCAGGAAAAGCTGACATCAGACCCACCTGCTAAACCATTCCCCTTAAACTGCATTTTCTGCTTGCAGAGTCCACAGCTCCTCCAGAGGTAAGACAGCAGCTTTGCAAGCAGCTTGTAGCATGTATCATGGGGCCTGCAAAGTCTCCAGAGCCCCGAGACAGAGACTTCACACCGCTGCCTGTCCTCAGACACACTCACACAGAAACACACCTGTTCTGGGCTATAGCCTCTTGTCGCTTAAGGGCGTACTCTGCCCACACTCTCTGAGAGTCAATGAATTCGCTCTCCCATGGCTGGATGTAACGATACAGATTTGGGATGAGCTGGTCCTCCTCATGACTCATTCCGGAGCGGAAGTGAGTGATGCCAACATCTGTCTGCTTGGACCACCTGGAGCAAAGAGGTATGAGAGTGAGGTAGTGCATTATTGCAAGTGAAATTCACGCTGCCATGACCTTCTGTCAAGGCAACAAACCTCTGTAACGTAGCAGGGTTTAGCATTCTCAGGTATTTTTCATGGGAAAGAGCATCTAACAGAACACTCCACCCACGCAGGCATTGGAGCAGCACGACTCACCTCAGGTCAGACTGTGGGATGAGGACGTGGCCCATGGAGAGCATGCCCAGTCCTCCCAGCTCTTTAGGGGTGTAGAACACCACCGGTGGAAAACGGCTGGGCATTTTGGAATTCAGACCAATTTTGATTCGAGTCTGGATTTTATTCTCACACTTCACCAGCAAATCAAGCAACTCTTGAGTATTTACAACAGCTTCCCGGAAATACGTCATCAAACCAATGAGAGCTGTATTCCATTTATTGACAATCTAGAAAGGAAAGCAAAGGATCAGTTCTCAGCCTGTTCTCCAAGCATCTGCAAAAAGCTCCGTCACACATCTTCCTCCCACCTTACCTTGGTGAAGGTCGTGGAGCCAGATGCCATGAGGATCTGCCTCACTCTGTTATGAAATCTCTGCATAGACTCATCGTCCACACGCAGGAAGCACTGAGCTGTACGCTCCTTGGTGACCTACAAGAGCACAGGCCCATCAGTTCCCTACCAGGAGCCCCCTCTTCACTACAGATAGATAAACTCTTGCCAACAGGTATTTTTATGCCACACAGGGAGAGAAAAGAGGCTGAGCAGCACCTCTACAGCTTCAGGGCCACCATCATGCCCAGCTAAGGATTCCCCCAAAGTTCACGCTGAGCTCATTTTAACTCTACCTTCTAGTGGTCCCGGTTACAAATCCGGCAAACGCTGTTAGCCCCCACCAGCAGCTCTAAGCCTGGCTTTGATGCCAGGGCCTGCTCCCCACCCTGTCAAACCCTCACCCTACCTCATTCTGCAGGTTCCAGACACCGTCCTTGTGGGTGAACTCCTCGTAGCTGGTCCGGCACTTGGGCAAGATGCGGCACTCAAAGCCACACATGTTAAACAGCAAATTGGGGTTATCCTTGCTGTAAACGGACACGAAGCTGTTCTCCCACTGCACTGTGGTGACTGATCGAGGCAAACGGTTCTTGATATCCCAGAATACAGCACGACCACTGAAAAAAGAGATGTGCACAGTGACAGGCTGGCTGTTAGCAAAGCAAAATAAAAACTGGGCAAGTTCTCAGTGCTTTCGTAGCACTACAGCCTCTCACACCCATCACCCACTCTCAGAATTAAGTGCAGACCCCTCTCCTCTTCTTTTCTTCCTGAGCACCTGCCTAAGGCTCCAACAGTTATTTTTTACAACTAATTTTCCCACCCTCCCATCACTTGTTTTTTCCAGGTTGCAGCACTTACAGGTTCACGTCATGTTTCATGAGGCGCATCCGAGCATCCCGGGGCCAGCACTTCTTGTTGTTGTAGCCTACAATGTTCTCGTTGTTGGGATCTGGATGTTCTGTCAGGTATCGCTGAATCAAGTCTCTTGCCTCATCTGCTGTAAACCTGGAAGCACACAGAAGAGGATCTGGAGTTCCACCACCTCCTCAGAACACCAGTCTGCTCAGACAGATAAGGACTTGCTTATGGGTAGGGGTCTGCCACAGCATGTTTGAAGGCAACTGTCCAATTTCTGTATCCTCCCACCGAAGAGGACTTCAATTTCATTAGCACAGAGCAACCCATGACTGTTCGGGTTATCTTTCCACAAAGAGACAGATATTTTTATGTCCACTTGCTGGGAAGCCAGAAAAGGCTAATTTTACAGTGGAAAATCTCTAACAATCAAACTTTTAACGTTGTTGCTTTTCCACTGGTCCCCTGAAGCTGTAGAAAAGTCAACTGAGAAAACAAGAGGAGGCACATGGACACCTAGCTGTTCTGGGAAGTCTCTGTCAATTCAAATATTCCTGATCTTCCTTAGCAAAGGGAACAAAAGCCTGGATTAGGAGCATCCTGATTCCCACTTTCAAAGCATCTGCTTCAAGATGCCAGAACAAAAGTTCACCTGAGGAAAGCAGGGCCCCGGAAGTCTCACCTGAAGAAGATGTGAATACGGTCAATGTATCTGCAGAAGAGGCGAATGGGATGGGCCACCTCGGTGGCAATGTCCTGGAAGCTGAGGAAGTCATTTGGCATCTGGGGAGGCCCAGCCATTTCACTGGCACGGTGCAGACCCAGCACCAGCAGGTCCATCACAAGCCCATAGTACTGGACAATGAAGGAAGCAAACTGCAGCCCACGAATAATCCCATAGGAGTTTGTGTGATTCATGTCCTGAGGAAATAAAAGGGAATTGTGAGAACCTGGCACACCACAGACCTTTTACCTGAGCAGCTGCTCTTTGGCAGGGCCCAGAAGGGTTTTCTTACTCCCTCATTACTACTTTCTCTGGCAAGTCTTGTGTTCCCTCCTCCCCCACGGGTCCAAAACCTCTTCATTTTACACTCCACATGCCCCCTTTCCTGATAGCAACCATCACCTTGTAGTTGATCACCACGTTGTTCTTGGCTGTCATGTAATCAGCAATGTTGTGGTCGACAATAAGACGCAACAGCCTGTTGAGCAACGTCAAGTCAATCTTCTCATACATCTTCTCAAATCGAGATTCCAGCATCACATTGCATTCACCTTCACTTGTTTCCCAAACATCTTGCAGATTATTAATACCTGAGGAGACAAACAAGCTTGTCATGTTACCTGACACAACAGGCTGCAGAAGCACCCTTCTGGGCACACAAAGTCAACGTATTTCCTGTAATGCCTCATTTTTCAGGCTCTGATTCTTCCAGTCGATGCAGAAATGGTAACAGAAATGTCATCAACCACAAATGCTGTGGAAGTTCTCCTCCTCCAGTACACATAAACGTGTACGAACTTACAAAATAAAGTCTCTGATTGTAATCACTATTGATTGCAAGTTGCAGATATGAAAACTCAGCTCCCAAGGGGACTTGTAGGAAGCAAGTTCCCGATTAGAAAACTCATTTTTGTGCGGATACAAGACCCCACTAACCTTGGCACCACTTGTACACCAACAGTGGAGGAGGTTCAGTGTCAGCCGGTTTGATCCATGGAGGGAAGAGTCTGCGTTTATCGGCCTCATACCACAAGTACTGATCCAGATAAGCATCTGTGATTTTCTCCAAGGGCTCAACATCATAAACAGGAACTAAGTGGCTGTAGAGATCCATGAACTCAATACCCACCTAAAAAAGAAGGGGCAAAACTGAGGCTTATAGCTGACAGAGAACACAAACTCTTAGTGCCATTTAGTTCCTGAATGCAGCATAACTTTCAGTATGGTCTGGCCTTCACCAGGACACGTACCTCCTTGAAGGCTCTCTGAGTTAAAAGGTGTCGTTTGATTCTTGACAGAGCTTCATGAGGATTATCATAAGCTTGTTCAATCAAGCCCAACTCCTCCCTCTGTGACTGATTCAGGCGAGATTTCACGCTGAAAGCAAGAAAGAACAGCTCACACACCTAAGCATGAACAAACTAACAACTACTGCATTAAACTGATAAAAGACACTGTTCAGCCAAGTGGATCAAGACAAGACCTGCAGCTCTTCACAATCCACATCCCCCAAGCTTAGAAGCAAGGCACCGTTTTTGCCCCAAGTAGTAGAGTCCACGAAGAACCCCCGGTCAACCCTGGCAGTACCACAACCTACAGCCTTTGCCAGTCCATCAGGGTTAGTTTTAAGACATATGCATAACGGAAAAGGTTCAGAAGCCTTTCCCGGTACCAATGTCTGCCCCTGCAGAACCCAACCACTTCCCACTGCTCACCTGTAAGCTTCCTTCAGCCTCTCCAGGGCTAATATGAGCAACTTGGTGTCATGCTTGTAGGACAGCGGTGGGAAGGGAATGGGTGAGAACCTCCTGCTTTCCAGCCAGTGCACTGTGGTTGTGTACACAGCAACAGCCTCTTCTGCAGTGATGTAAGGCCCATCCTGCAGAACCACACCAACAGCATTAGTCAGTGAAAGCTTCCCTATGACACCACCACCAATTTGGGCAACCTCAGGCAGGACAGAAGTACCTTCAAGTAATTATGCTGCCGTTCCTGCTCAGCTTTTAGGTACAGTCTGGTCAGCCGGCCCAGATTCTTCTTACAGACAGTTTTGTCTACGGTGGCCCCCCGACGGATTCGCTCCCTGTTGTAGTGAGCTGTATTTGTCCACCAGTCAGCTTTTGCCTTCACGTACCTCAGGATCATGTTTTCAATAGGAGTTGGCAGCCCTGGCACCTGGGGAGGGACAGAGACGTGAGCGAAGCAGGAGTGGGAACCTTCACAAGAGCAGTTCAAATCGGGGAGATGTTAAAATTGAACCTAAAGGCCAAGTAAGAGATTTACCTTCCAGGGAATGTTGGCCTTCCAGCACCGCCAAGCCTCACTCAGATGCTGCAGGATGGTTCTGGCTTTGTTCTGTTTGATTCCTTCTGGCATCATATCCAGGATGTCATGCATAACGGCTGCCCTCAGCTCCAGGTCAAAGTGAGACTCCACACGCTGCTTTGTCACAGTCTTTGCTACACCCTTTGAGTGACGGCCTGGAAAAAGCAAAGTACTTCAGCAGTTCTGGCATTATTAGGCAGTGCTCCTCCTCTTCTTAATGCGGGAGTGCATGGAGGTGCAGGATGTCTGAAGGAACACAACCACAACATCACTGATGAGTTTGGAGTAGATGATTAGGAAGCTACGGAGCCCACAGTGCTATGGAGCAGGGAATCCCACTTCCACTTGGAATCTGTTCTGTGGACACTGGTCTCTTAAGTGCTCTAAACTAGTTAATAGCTCTTGGGATTGACGTGGAGCACAGATACAGACCACCACTTGGAACAGAAAACTGGAGTTTGAGCTGGCAAGTAAGCAGTATTAATCTTTACCACACACTCCTCCCACATCCAAGGTTTACACCGTGTGCTGACCTTCAAACTGCCTGGCCAGCAGATTCCCCAGCCAGCGCTCCAGCAGCGGCGTGATGCCCCTCATGAAGAACAGCCATACTCTCCAGCCTGGAGCCCAGAAGCCACAGCCAGGACCTTTGCCCACAGGCCCCTGGAAGAACAGAGACATGGTAACAGCAGGTCACTTACTGACACTCCAGAATCCCTCCCTTGTTGCTGAGTTGACACGAGGTCACCATCATGTGGAAAAGTGGAACTTACTGTGTTAAACCTGTAGTAGATGAGATGTTTCAGGTCCTTGCACATACGAATCTGCCTCATCAGTTTGTACTTGTATCGGTACATTCCTGTCAGCTGCCCCACATGGGCGAAGATGTACTGCAAGCCATCTGCCAACTGGAGCACAGGGAGCACAGTCAGGGATAACAATACACTCTGCACACCTTGCCTCAAGGAACCAGGTTTATTTCACAGCCAGAAGCAGGGTGTATCAGGCCAGAGAAAGCTCCTAACACTGACTCACACAATGACCAATTGTTATCAACCAGGGTAAAAGCAGAATTTCATGCACTGTTGCACACTTTTGTTGTTCCCTTTCTTCTCTGTAACACTGCAACATTCAGTCATTTTGTGCATCCAGCCTGCCCAGTTATTTGAGTTCTCCTCCCAACTTCCTCTCCTCACTCTCCCTCAAAAAAAAAAAAAAAGAAAAAAAAAAAAAAAAATAAAAAAGAGCCTACCTGAAATGCATCCACATTTCCCAGTCTGTACTGGACGTGGCTGTCCACCACCAGCTTAGTCAGCCGCAGAACCTCTCGGCACAGGTGGAAAGCATTACCAAAGCGAGATTTTTTTCTTTCCTGGAAGAGATACAATGTCAGAATTTATGTAACAATGTTATATAAGAGTGAAACAGCTCCAATTCGGTCACTCTGTACAACAACTGAACATCTGAGGCACTGGGGCCTGTATCACCACACTAGCTACTTAACCATCTTCAGTAAACTTTACTCTGGAGTAAAACAGCCCATGGACCAATACCTTAGTGGTGAGGGTCTTCACGGGCTTCAGGTTGAAGTTGTAATCCAAGTGAAGGTAGTTCAGGTTCTTTCGATGGATCAGCAAGTTCAGCATATTGTAGCCCTGGCGACACACCTGCAGGCCCACTTCCACCCAGTCCAGCTTCGTGGACTGGAAAAACTTTGTAGCCTTGAAAGAGCGGAACAGGTACCTGGAGAGCACAGAGAATATAATCAGCTGAATCCTCACCACAGATCAGCAGTTCCCCACTGAACAGAGCCCCACTCACCTCTTCTTCTGGGCCTTTGGGGGTCTGTGCTTGAGTGCATTCAGAACATAGTATTTCAGTAGCTTCTGGTAGGAAACTCGCACTTTCACGGGCTGGCCTGCTGGGCAGTGCTCACGATACCTAGGGATAAACCAGATCCCAATTTTTCAGGTAACCCACATTGCTTAGAGAACAACAGCTCTCCTGAAACTCTCCTAAAATCTCTAGAAACCAGTCACTACAGGATGTCTCTATTTTATTTTCAATTTCACAAGACAATAACATCACAAGCACCATAACACCCCTTCCCCCAGGAAAGAACTCACCAGTTCTTGACCAATGGGATATCAAGAGCTCTTCGAGTCCTCCCAGACCTCAAGTTGAAGGGCCGTGGGGCCCACAACAGGGCAATGCCATTAGCTGTGTTATCTGTGTAGAGTGGGGTATCCTTCAGGAAAGGTTCCACAAACTCTGGCAACTCAAACTCTTCATCATCATCAGGCAACGGCTCCTGACTCTGAAATGCACAAACACCACATGACATCTGGCTGCTTCAGCTCAGTTTTCAGAGTTAACCAAGTAAAAAGCACTTCTTTGTTCTCACAGTAGAAGTGTGACAGCGCTGAGAACCAGAGAAGCAAAAAGCACCTCGACAAGGCCCCAGTGGGCCAGAGAACTGACTCTGGCTACTAGACCCTGAGCTAGGTGTTAGTGAGGTAACCCAAGGGAGATGTCAGCTCCATGACTAAACTAACAGCAACCAAAAAGATAAAATAACCTGTTCAGAAGACTCTAAAATTTAAACACTGTTAATTACACATTGAGCTTTATCCTATAGAGACTGAAGGAGACAGCTCTGTGCAACTCCAGAAATAGAAAAAGACTACAAATGACAACTGTGAGGTTTTTTTGTGGATGGGCTATTGCTCTCTCCTGAAATATCCGTGTGTGCCACTACCACATGCAAAGTTACAAACAAGATGCTAAAGCCCCATCACCTCCACATGTTGGGCTTATCACAGGCTCTCCTGGGCAGAAACTCACCTTGACAGAATGTCTGTGTGAGATGGGGTTGATCAGTGGATCAAAGTAAAAAGCCGGGAGATCAGGATCTTCTGTTTTAATGAAAACGACGTTTGGAGTATGATACCTACAACACACGATATGCATTAGAGCATCCCAACAGCTCTTCCCTCCTCTCCCTGCTCCTGAGGTTGCTGCACTTACCAGGTGAGGTGGACATGGTGTGGCAGGTTATTGTACAGGTACGGGAAAGCGATTTTGTACTCTGTCCTAATCGGCTGCCTGATGATTATTTTGTTGATGTCATTAAACTCATTCCAGTCTTCATCCCTCAAGTGAGACAAAAAGAAATCGTTATATGAGCACTCAGGAAGACAGAAAGACAAACATTTTTGACAAACGACATGATTTCAGTGCTTTTCTTTTTAGCTTTCTCTTTACACTAACAACCATTCAGTGTCCAAAGCAGCGAGTACATCACAGACAACACTAAACAGCAAACACCCAGGAACAGCTCACCCAAGGCAAGACACTTGATAACACATCAGCCTTCTCAGCCCTTTTCCCAGACAACCACTTATTTTTCCTCCCAAGCCCAACACTTACTGAAGATTGATGTCTCTAACAAGAGGCTCAAACTTAGGACCTCCAGGAATAGCCATGTTCAGCGCTTTGGAGGTGAAGAATGCTTTCAGGTCAAACAAATAGAAATAGTTGTCATCCACAAGGTCAGTGAGCAGCTGATTGGCCAGTCGGTACAGCGTGGACATCATTGGGAGAGTGAACTGCCAACGCTGGTACGTTGAACCATTTACATACCTGCAAAAGAACAATGCAGACACTCAGCACACAGCCAGAAGACAACTGGGTCTTTACCAAAGGACCAGAAATAACCAAACACCCTTCACCCCATCATCTGCAGAAAGTAGTGAGGACAGCTAACATGTGGGCCCCTCTAGACAGAAAGAGAGGCTGCAGGACTGCTAAAAACCACTACAGATTACATCTGCCCAGGAAATACCAACTGCTCCAGTTCCTCTCTTCCTCCATATCCAAACTGATACAACATCTGTGCACTCTTAGCAAATATCAATTCAAATTCCAAGTAGACAGTCCAGGTTGTCATGGTTAAGAAACACCTGAGTTTTAGCGGCTAAGTGGGCAGCAGTCCTCCTGGACAGAGGTCTTGCTTGCCCTCATCAGATGCTGAAGACAAGAGATATAGCTGTACAACAATCAGGTTCTCCCTCCCATCCCTGAAGGAATTTTTTCTGTCCCCACCAACGTCACACGCAACTCAGCAGAACACAACCAAAGATTATATACTGCTATGTACAGATAATTTATGTAGGGTATTATCTTTTTCATCCTCTCCCAGTGAATTGTGCTACCACAGATGCACGTACTTCCTGTTGTCTTTCAGTGGCTGGTGGTCATAGAACCAGTCCAGCACAGGGGCATCCTCCTCTGGATCCAGCTCAAGCTGAATCGCTTCCAGGGGTTCCACATCCAGGATGTTATCAGCATAATCCAGAGGAGGTTCTTCATCATCAAACGGGGGGAATCTCATCCTCTTGAAGTGACGCCGATCCCTCTTCTCTCGTCTCATCATAATCCACATCGACCTGGCAGAAACCCAGAGGCCATTAGACATCACTTCTATCTGGATGCACAAGTGTTTGCTCACAAGTTCCCAGCAAGGTGAAGGAAGAAGGCACTTACCCCCACTGAGCAATGTACACTGGCTCTATGACCCAGGGAATCTCATTCACAAAGGAGATGGCGCCCGTGATATGGTACAAGACTGGAACATCTCTGATTTGCTCCCAAGGCATGGGCATGTTCTCCAAGAGCTTCAGAACAGCATGAGGCATGTACTTCAGAGCGCTAAAATCACAAATCAAGGAAAATCAGGGATGGAAGGGATCTCAAGAGAACAGCCATCCACCTGCCACAAGCCCAATTACCTCTACACCTTTCACTCCTGAAAACTGCTCAAACCTCCTCATAAAGTGACAGATCCACAAACTTCCTGCTCTATCTTTGTGCTTTATGCATCTTAGTATGCAAAAGTTTTCTACTGGTTTGGATTTCAAGAGACTATCACATATTAAGAATGTTGCAAATGAAAAAGAAAACTTTCAAACAAGTTTCTGGCATTTTCATGGGTAGCAGTAAGTTGCTGCAATAGATCATGAGCTGCGTGAGATAGCACTCTGAACCCAAACAGCAAAGAAGCACTCATGATGCTTTTTAATACTGAAAAAGCCCCATATGTTGGCTACTTCATACTCTCGCCCAGCTTCTTCTCAGACAATGTGTTATCGACGGTAACGTTTTTCTCATTAATTCAAAGCAACAACTTCCTTCGCTTATCCTCTTCTGCATCGCTACCCTACTGCAACTGGTTATCCCATCCTCATTGAGCTCCTACGCTGCTTTCTATACACAACTGACACGGAAAGCCCTTTGGAGAGGGGGCTCTCCCTTCAGCGATCAACGAGGAGCTCTGACAGCAGCAAAGGAGGACTAGCTCGGCTCCCCCGTGACAGGCAGTGGAGGGGCTTCCCTTACCCGAGGTAGACGCGCTTGTCGTGACGGAACTTCCTGTTGGTCATGTCACCGTGGTCGCGGATGATCTTCCGGACGTGCTCGGGGGGCATGTCCTCCTTCTGTGCGTCCACGAAGCCGAATTTCCTCTTCTCGGCATAGCGCTTGGCCTGCAGCTGCTGCCACTTGCGGGCTGCAGAGACAAGAGAGGCGGCGGCGTCAGGCCCAGGCCCGCTCGGGAGGATGGGGGAGCGGGGACCGGCCCTACCCACCTTTCTCCTGCAGCTTCTCCTCAGACATGTAGTCAGGCAGCGGCGCCAGCGGGCTGGGCACCGGCGCGCAGCCGCCGCGGTACGGGAAGACGGCGGCCATGGCGACGCACCTGCGGGGGTGGAGAAGGGCTCAAA
>VZZY01009599.1:280-19067 GCA_013400335.1 Eurystomus gularis | reverse complement strand
GGCCCCGGCCCGCCCCACGCCCATCGTCCCGGCCCCGCCCTGTCCCGGGGCGGGGGGACAGCAAGCATCGTCCCCACGGGGAAGGGCCGGGGGGGTGCGGGAGCCACATTCTCCCCCTCCCCTCGAACAGAGGCACCACGCAGGGGCAGACACGCAGCCGGAGAGGGGGAACGGGAGGCCGGCGTCCCGGGGTGCGCGTCAGCCCTCCCCAAACATTGCCCAGCAGAAAGGATGGGCAGCCCAAAGCCAGCGTGCTACGGAGTGGGGGCCCGGGTGTCCCATCCCTGTGCTGGAGCTGAGGAAACCTTCCTTGTTCCCCTGAGGTTCCTTCTCCACCTTGGTGGCACCAGGTGGCTGAACACCTCACCCAGGAGGTGCTGCAGCCAGTGATTTTTTTTACCCCAGAGTATCCCCAGCACATGGTGCCAGTGAAGATCTTGCACCGTTGTGCTGGAGAGCTGTCCCTCAGCATGGGTAAGGACCGTCACAGGCACGCACCACCAGCTCTGACTGCACATCAAGCGAGGAAAAAAGTCCAATTGCCTCATCAAAAAAAAAAGAGCTCTGCCCGCAGCACTGTTGTCCTCCATCCCCCTGTCCCATGTCTGGTCCCGAGAGGAGCTCCCTGCTGTCTGGGATACCCCAGCTCTGCTGTCTGGAGTTTGTGGGAACTGAGGATCCCATACCCACAATTTCTTCAGTTCCATCTCCTACAACGATGCTGCTTTTCCAGCTTCCCATAATTTGATCGCTCCCGTGTTGCTTTTTGATGTCTCCACCAGAAGCGTGCCTGCTGCACAGACCTCGCTTCTCCTCTGCGGACGAGATGAGTCACCGTGTACACACTGATTAATGTCAAACTCTGCCCCTCCTTTGAGGTATTAATTTTGGATGAAATCGTCTACTTTGCTGAAACAGAAACGTGTGGAGCCTGAGCTCTCAGTCACTGCCCTGGCTGGGGTGACGGACACTACGACAACAAGCAATGAGCTGATGGAAGGGACACCGAGGAGAGGAGCAGTTAAATCAAATCTGAAGGAGAGTGGAGAGATATTTCCAACCGATGGAAAAGCATCTGCTCATGCTGCAGAAACTTGCTTAAAAGCTGGACACTAGACAATGTAATTTCATAGCGGTTAAGTGGCGGGGAGACGCTGCCTGAAGTAATCGGCAGAGCTGATTGCTCAGGGGATTATAAATAATCTCATGTATTAGGACTTGAAGGATCACACAGGCTAATCTGTTACTGAGAAGGCCAAATGCAAAGACATTTCTATTTAGCATGTGATATGCTGAGGAAAGGGAGACATGCTGGGCTGCTCAGGGCACGGAGGAGAAAAATCATTTAGCAATTAATTGCAGTATAAAATCGCAGAGAGCTGATTTCCTAATGAGAAGCTGTCTGCAGTGGTTTAGCCTCAGAAATCTTGGCTGCCCCTTTCAGTGGTGACAACCCTGCCCTTCACCTGCCTGCAGGTAAAGTCCCAGACCATGAAACACCACAGGCCCAGCCCAGTTTGTCCCGGGGGCCCCTCCATTCGCTGTGTTATTCTTCTAAAGAGGGATATTTGGCCAAGCTCTGGTCAGGGACAGGAATAGTTAAAATGTTTCTGGACACTGGAGAGCTTTTACCTACCACTTCCTCATGGGAGGAATTTAGGCTGTGATTAATTGAGACTCTGGTTGAGGGCTTTGATCCCACTGCTGGAACAGTAGCAACAGCTACACACATAGTACTTTTTGGATACTTTCAGCCCAGATTTTACTTAATTTCACTTGCCATCAGGCAGCGGTTTCTTACAAGCTCTTTTTTCCAGCTTTTTCTCCTCCTCTCCCTTCCTCTGCAGCACTGGCATTAAGCAGAGATGGTTTCGGAGCTGGAGGCTTCCAAGCCTAGTTACAAACAGGTCCCTTGACACCAGATCAGGCCAAACATTCAGCTACACCCCCCGGCTGGGAGGCCAGGCTTGTCCCAAGAGCATCCGTACAGGAGAGCCGGGACGGGAGCTCTCGGGCACGGCTGCCACAAGAGGTCCCTGTTCGCTCGCTGGAGAGAGCAGCCTGGGCTGGTGGGACTCTTCATTCACACCTTATTTGGAGATACTGCCGTTTTCACCCAGATTTCGAGAAGTTTTCCGACAGTCCTCAAACGACCTCATTTTCTGCAAGTAGGCAGCTCAGCCTGATGACGGGTCGCTGCTGGTTCCCGCTCCCAGCAGGGCAGGGGACTCCTTCCAGATGTCAGCAAGGATGTACCTGGGTCCATCCTGCAACGCCGAGGGGACCGTCACAGCTAGTCCCATAGCAGGGGCTTTGCAGCAGCAGCCGGGGTGTAAATCGAGGGTACAGGAGGATTTCAATAGCTGGACAGTGTCTTTCTTCTGCTCCCTCTCACAGGTTGGAGTTTCTCTGCAGGACATCTGGGAGAGATAATCCATTTTCCACAATAAAGAATTACAGAATTGTTTGGGTTGGAAGGGACCATTAAAGGTCATCTAGTCCAACCCACCTGCACTGAGCAGGAACATCTGCAGCTAGAGCAGGTTGCTCAGAGCCCTATCCAACCTGAGCTTGAATATTTACAGGGATGGGGCATCTCCCACCTCTCTGGGCAACCTGTTCCAGAGCTGGCAGCTCATTGATAATTCCTCCTATGAATTCTATCAGAGAAACTGTGATCTCCCTCAGATTCCCCCCACTGCTCCTGGGCTGGGCTTTCGGTGTGTTTTCACAGTTCCATCAGTTTTCACAGCCCACCCTGCTCCTGAGCACCACCTGGGGCTCACCAAAGCCAACAGATATGAGAGCTTCTGCCATGGCAAAGTCCTTCTGGCAAAAGTAATATGAGTTTTGGAAAGCCTCACTCCCTTAATCTACCTCTCCCCAGCCAGGGAGGCATAAAGCCCATCTGCTCACCTAATGCCAGGCCTGGCTCACACCTAAAATAATTTGAGGAGTCCAAGATCTCAAAACAAATCAAGCTGCTTTGCTTCCAAACTTTAATTAGCTGTTGTCTTCATCCCCCACTGAGGCGTCAGTGCTTTATCTGCTAGGCCACAGGAAGTCAGGTGATACAGGAATGCCTTACTCTATATAGCCACATTGTCATTCAGATGGTCTGTAACTTCACGCTTATGAAAGGATCTACTGTGCAAAATGCACGCTGTCTACGGCAGAGCGTGCCCAGGCGTCGCAGAGGCAGCTGTGAAGAGAGCAGAAAGCAACGCAAACTCCAGCATCCACCCCTTCCAGCCAGAAACACCTTCCCGATGAGGGAGCTGGATATTCTCCAGGTGGAACTGGGGATATACTCACCCCAGCCACGGGAGAAAGGCACATCAGTCTCTGCGAGCATGGTGAGCAGAAGGGTTTCTGCTGGCACTGACAGCACAGGGAATTTTTACTACCTTTTTCCCCAGCCCTTAGCTCCATTTCACATGCACACACACATAGCTCCAAGATTTAATGCAAGAAGTGCCAAAGTGTGGGAAGGTTGCTCTGGATGGCTGCTTTTGGCCTTCTTTCTTTTCTCCCAGGACTGGGAGTCTTTTTTTTTCCTCAGGAGTTGGCACAAGGGACCTGTAGGAGAAACCTGTGACAGGAGTACAGCATCCCTAAGGATGCTGTGAGCTCAGCTGTCTCTCCAGGGCTTGGGCTGGACCAGCTGCCGTGATTTGGTGGCACAAAGGATGTACTCTCTCCTTCTCACTCCGATTGCACAGGTATGACATGGGATTAAAAAAAAATTGCATTGGCAGACACATTGACTGGCAAAACCCCTTCAAGCACAGCAGCATAGGCAGTTCCTTATATTTCTCCTCCGCTTTCAGTGGCTGACGTGCTCCAGATTTGTTGAATTTCTGAATTGTTTATCTGCTGCCATCAGTAAGATTTCAGGTTCCTTCTTTCCTTGTCGTGAACAGTGAAAGGTGGGGCCAAGTGTCTGCCCAACGCATGTCCCATCTCTCACCATCACCAGAGATGCTCAGGAAGAAAGCATGAAAGAGAACATATAATTGTTCTTACCCTACAAGCAAATATTTCCTTTCTCACGTCTTCTTCTCTTGTGGGATAAACTTTTTTTTTTCCCCTGTTTAGTTCACCATTCTCAAGCTTAAGTCATTTTTGACAGATATTTGTGTGCTTTCTGCTTACATCATGAGGTATTTGTGACCGCATGCTTTTTTTGCAATTCAGACAGGTTCAGCATGAGCCCTGCAAGGTGGAAGCACATCTCAGCCCCTACACCCACTCCGTGCAGCATCACACGTTGCTGAGCCCACTCGATTCCTCCTGCATTACAAATATAAGCACAGGAGCTTCCTAACTGCATCTCCTGCTGCTGCCGGCTCTGCAGCTTGGAACAGGTTAGGTTCCCTCCTGAATTCTCTCGTTATTAATATCACAAACCAAGCTGCTCTGAGAGCAGTGTCCCATTAATCATTTTCACTCTGCTGCAGCTTTCACCTCACTTCCTCTTCCTGTGCCTGAAATGTCTTCGATAACATTCGACTCTAGGAGTAATGCTTGGTAAAAAGGGGCAGGTCCGTTAGGGCAGGGAAGGACCCTGACCCGGGCAAGCAAAGGTGGGACAAAGATGCATGCACACAACCACGGCTGCATGACGGCATGAAAAAACGTGCTACACCAGCTGACGGTATGAGGGACTTGACTGGAGAAGAGCTAACCCCCCCAAACCTTCTCCTCTAAACTTGAATTTTCTGGATTGCTGGCAACACTGGAGCGGCACGGCAGAAGTGAAGAGATCTAGTAAAATGTAAGATCAGCTCAGCAGCTCGTGTGAGTCAGCACCAATGTGGGCAGAGGTTTCCGATGCCTACCTGGGCTCTGTTCACGTTTGAGGTTGTCCTTTTGCTCTCTTCCTTCCTATGTTTAATCTTGCTGTGTGTTACAAGCAAAGCTGTTAACCACTCCGGGTTACCTGACAAATGGCCAAAAGACGCTTACAGAGCATCTTCCCCAAAACCTGCCTCTGATACCTTCCCATTGCCCGAATCCCTCGAGGATATATTGTGTGTTCCCAGGTGCTGGCTCTCAGAGACGCAGTAACGCAGTGTCCCTGCAGTTAACCCAAACCTTCCTTCTTCCACCCATTGCCCTTTTCAACTTTCTGTCCTTTGCCATCATCCTTACCCCCACCAGAGACCAGCATTTTGACCCAGTGGGAGGTGTCCCTGCCCATGGCAGGGGGGCGGAACTAGATGGTCCTCAAGGTCCCTTCCAACTCAAACCATTCTATGAGTGTATGATTTTGTTTTGCCTTTACCCCTTTGCATTTTGCAAAAGTCCTTCCCTGGGTGCTCAGCACCCTCCAGCAGCCAAAATAGCTGCTCAGCCCCACAAAAAATGCTACCACACAGGACCAAGCTCCACCTGGGTCATCCCAAAGTCTCCCAAGCCCCCCACCGCTGTACACCTTTGTACCTGCCGCCTTGCCGGTGCACCGCAGCTTCCACCCGTCAGAGAACAACGTTTTTCAGTGATTTCTGCTGAGTCAGAGAATGCCTCGGCAAGGGCTGCTGCTTCTCCACGTGGGAACACGCTTCTGGGGAATAATTACAGAGAGTTTAAAGAGGGACATTCAGCAGCCAAATTGCTTCACATTCAGGCTGCTGGCCAGGAAAGCAGAGCCCGAAAGCTGCTGGTTGGCACTGTGAGAAAATACTTCACGCCTGTGCCCGTCATGGGCGTGCATCGCCCGTGGCCTAAGATCACTCCTCACACGGCAGCGCCCTGGCACCTGGCACGGAAAGAAGGTACATTCACAGCTTGGCAGGTACAGGGGAGTGAGCTGCTTCATAAATTAGCTTGCACTTAGCGAGCACCCCTGTGCTTGTCTCCCTGTCCAGGCTGTGCCCACAGAAGGAGTTTTATCCCCCCTCCACGCTGGGTTTGGGAACATGCTGCATGGCAGAAACCTGGTCCCTGCAAAGCTCTGGCTCTGTAAAGGAGAAGATGGAAGCACACCACTAGTAACTCTACCCCCCCCTAAATTTTGAGACATATTTTAAGGCTGTGAAACATATTGACTGTGAAATAGAGATAAGAACGGGAGTAGACACAAACAGTGTAGGCGTTACTCCTGCTTTTGTGCAACTCCCACTCTGTTGCAAAAATAGTACAGCAAGGAGAACGCTGCTCTGCACCATCCTTCAGGAACCAAACAACAATGGGGCCACGTGCCTGGACATCAGCGGGCCGAACCAGAAGCAGAGCTGGGACACAAGACACAGGCAGAGGTGCTGGACACTTTATGTTCCTTAAAATCAATGGAGAGAGACCATAAGATCAAATTAAATAACTTTAAATGTTATTGAAATATATTAAAAGCTGTAATAGCATTCAAAAAACATGTTGCACTGAGCCAGAGCGCTTTCCATCAATAAAGAAGAGAAGCCACATCAGAGTATCACTGTATCCACTCAAGTTTCTGTTCATATTACACACGACGCACCCGGTCTTTAGACCACACCTGCACCATAATTCCCAAGTGCCCTTAATTCTTTCGCAATTCTGAACCTGAGCACTTGATTAAGTGCAGACCAGTTGCAGAAATCAGATAAGACCGGCTGGTAGGCAGCTGCTTCCAGGAGATGCATCTCCTGATGGACGGGGATGTTGTGCAACTTGGGGAGAACATCACCCAGCCGTGGGCTGGTGGCCGGGAGAGCACTTGCAATACGATGTGAGGGTGTCACCTCAGCGGAGGAGAAGCTCTCGGACAGCAGCAGTGGTGGCTTTCTGACTCGGGGGACAGGTGCCTGAGCCCCCCCATGGCTGGATCGGGTGAGTACCCACCAACACTTCCCCTAAGGGACTTGGGAGTGGGGCAATGGCACTGTGAGGATTTACAGGAGCAAGTCACCACTGTGCACCAAAACCTGCCTTAAGCAACCCTCCTCTGCTCCATTTCTTGCTTTTTTTCTCCAAAAGAGAGAGAGATATTTCTAGTCAACCTCTCAGCTGATTGCTAAGACAGGGACAACACTAAGGACCAAGTTTTTTTGCTCTTTTCTAGCCCAGGAGGCACTCTGGGCAGGAATGACTGCCTTCATGGCAATTAGCATGAATAGCATCTCTGGGCAAGTGATGGAGAGGTTTTGGGGAGGCTGAAGCAGCTCTTCAGACCCTGATTTGGGGGAGCTATGGGATATGGCAGAAGCACCTTGCCATAAATTATTGTTTTTATGTACAATAGTCATTAATCATATTTGCTCACTCACCCTGTTCAAGTTGAGTTTATTGGGACATGCGGGTTGAAAATAAAAAGTGGGTTAAGTTGGAGAAGAAAAAGGCAGAGGAACGGGCTTTAGGTTTGGACATAAAGTTAAAAAAAGGGGAGAGGTGTGTGTTTTCCACCAGCTGATGGCTTTTTCCTGCTGTACTGGGAATTCAGGACCCCTTGAATGCGCAGCGCTGACCTGCTTCGAGCTGGGGTGGTGGTGGGCATTTTAGGGTGGGATTTTGCAGTGTCAGCACAAGGGTGAACAGGGAGGATTGTCTGCCAAGGACTGAAAGACGGTGCCTACAGGCAAGAGCAGCCATGGCACAACCCTTCCCTCTGCCCACCCGCAGCCACCAGCATGGATTGCAACGACACTGTCACCGCTGAGGTCTGCAAGGAGGATGATGTTGGGGACGGAGAGTGAGTACTCAGCAGGGAGGAGGCCAGGGCATGGCCTGCTGCCCTAAGGCCTGCAGGCAGCAGGGGTGGCATTGCCAGGGCAACAGTCACCATGTTGGTGGCCACCATGTTGCTAGAATCATAGAATCGTTTTGGTTGGAAGAGACCTTTCTGATCATCAAGTCCAACCATTAACCCAGCACTGCCAGGTCATCAATAACCCATGTTCCTCAGCACCACATCTCCATGGCTTTGAAACCCCTCTAGGGATGGGGACTCCACCACTGCCCTGGACAGCCTGGACCAGCCCTTGACAACCCTTTTGGTGAAGACATTTTTCTTCATGTCCAACCTAAACCTCCCCTGGTTCAACCTGAGGCCATTTCCTCCTGTCCTATCGCTTGTTCCTTAGAAGACGAGCCCTACCCCACCTGGCTCCAACCTCCTTTCAGGAAGTTGTTGAGAGCAAGAAGGTGTCTCCTGAGCCGCCTTTTCTGCAGGCTGGAAAACCCCAGGTCCCTCAGCTGCTCCTCACCAGACTTGTACTCTAGACCCTTCACCAGCTGCATTGCCCTTCTTTGAACACATTCCAGCACCTCAATCCCAGAGACTCTGTGTCCTTCTTGTAGTGAGGGGTCCAAAACTGAACCCAGTATTTGAAGTGTGGCATGTTGGCTGTGAGGAGCCGAGCCTTGGCTCCCCAGGGTGCCCACTTCTCCACCTCTCCTGCAGGCTCTGGGAGGTGATGGTGGCCGGCTACCCAGTGCTGCTGGTGAGGAACAAGAAGGAGTTCAGGGCCCTGGGCAGCAAGTGCCCCCACTACGGTGCCCCGCTCAGCAAAGGTAACCCTGGCAGGTGGGTGAAGCCATGTCAGGGAGGTCAGCTCTCACCACTCAGTTGTGGGGGGCTTTTCCATTGCAGGAGTCTTGAGGGGGGAGAGGCTGCGCTGCCCCTGGCACGGTGCCTGCTTTAACATCAAAACTGGAGACATCGAGGAATACCCTTCTCTGGACTGTCTTCCCTGCTTTGAGGTGACTTTTTGTCTATTCGTCCTCCCAGCCTGGGCCATTTCCTCCGTAACACTCACATTCATTCACGCTCATGAGCTCCATGTCCCTGATGTCATCTGAAAGCACCCTGCTCTGGCCACAGCTCCATGGTCCAGGTCACACAGAACTACAACACATGCGGTGATTTCTTGGGATCATGTAACTCCCTGTCCTAAAGCTTCTTTCAATCAAAAGTGATGCTGTACACCACCTCACAGCCAGCACAGCTTTTTGGGAAAGAAAAAAGGATTTATATCTCTTCCTGAGTGCTCTTGGGGCAAGGAGAAAAGCTCACGAGCTCCTCAGCATCATTTGACATCTAAGAGCTCTACAAGTCACTCTCGATGTATCAGAGACAGATGTCCCACTGGACCAGATCCCCCCAGGAAAGCTCCTACCACAACCTCCTAAACACAGCACTTAAATGTACTCTCCTTTCACCCCTTCAGGTAACAGTGAAAGACAGAAGGGTGTTTGTCACAGCAAAAAAGAAGGTACTGACCTTACCTGCTGTCACTAAGCACAAGCAGCACCTTGGGCTAGGTACAATTTCAGCATTTCTCCTTTTCTTCTAGGATCTTGAAAGCAGTCTGAGGGTGAAGGACACAAGCAAGCGATGCCTTCTCAACCAGGACACGATGCTGCTTCTGGGGGGAGGTCAGTGAAGTGCTCTGCACTGTGCTCTCCTGACGCGTGCTGTGAGCTGCCACACTTCTCCAGGGGGGACTTGACACCTTCCTCCTACTCCATAATGACATGTAAGGGGGCTGAGATGAGCATCTCTTGTAGGCGTGGCTGCTCTGGTGTGTGCAGAGACACTTCGCCAAGAGGGCTTTACTGGCAGGATCATCATGGCCACCAAAGATAAACATGTTCCATTTGATAAGTCCAAACTGAGCAAGGTTTGTACGTGAGAAGGGCAGGACCGTGTGTGGGTACCACACGTGAACCAGGGACATGGCCCACACTCAGGACCAGGCTGAGCAACTGAGCAAGCAGTTCCACGAAGTGGGAGGGCTGAGGCACCCGCAAGGAAAAGGGGTCTAATTTCCAGCTAACATCTCACTTCTTCCTCCCAGAACCTCTTTGATCACAATCCACCATAAGCTAATATTTTATCTCCTTTCACTGAGTTCTTCCACTAGAGTTTGAGTTGATGGGTTTTTCTGAGGGAGGACAAGAAGATCATGGGGATGGGAAAGTGTGGGGAGCTGTGATTTACTTATGCAAAATTTGCCTCTTGTGCAAACTTACTTCCCAGTAAACACCACAAGAGTGTTGCTGCCTGTAAGAAGTGCTGCATTTCATATTTCTGTGTTGTATCCAGGAAATGAACTTGAAAGCTGAGGACATCTACCTGAGGAAACCTGAATTCCTCAAAGCTCACTGCATAGAGGTCTGGACAGAGAAAGAGGTACAAGAGCAGCTGAGCTCAGTCCTCAATGGGTGGTTCCTGCCATGGAGAGGGGATGCCCACACCCACAGTCACAGTGCTACATTTCCACAACTTAGGGCTCTGCCTAAGTACGTGCATTGTCATCTGGGACAGCATTCCAAGGCCAGCGCTAGTGATGGTGCATGGCTTGGGTGTAACACTGATCTGTGCTACCCACGGACAGATGTGCCCATCCCACGTGAAGAGGGTGACTGTTGAAACTAGCCTTCTGCACAACCTTTAGAAGAAGCTAGATTTGATGCTATCGTACTTAGTGCTCCTAAAGCCTAAGACCCTTCAAGAAGAGTGAAAGAGGACTCCAGCGTTCCTCATCTCACCTGAGTGTCCAGAAATAGGGCAGGCAGTCACAGGCAAGCAGAGGGGATTGATGTGGCAGGACACCAGTGGACCAGGGGTACCTGTCTGATCTTTGCCTCCTTTCTCCTGCAGGCAGTGTCAGTGGATTTCCAGAAGCAGAAAGTCCACTTCATGGACGGGTCCTCTCAGAAGTACCATCAACTGCTCATTGCAACAGGCAGTCAGTGAGTGCACAAAGCATTCGCCACACACAGAATTTTAGACGGGACAAGATGGGTCAACACTAGGGTGTGGAGGTCTTTTAGAGGCGTGTGAGAAGGAGGCGGTAGGAGGTGAGATGAAAGGATGGGATGACACAGCCAAGGGATTGCATGGGTTTGTGCTCTCCTCTCATTCTTTGTTTAATTTCTGATCATGAGACATATCTACATTCTCTCTCTTCCAGCTCCAGCTTCCTCAAAGTCCCAGGTGCAGACCTGCAGAACGTGTGCATTCTCCAAACCCCAGAAGACTCTAGAAAGATCTTAGAGCTGGCAACTGGGAAGAATCTGGTGATCATAGGAGCTTCATTCGTAGGTACCAGGCCAGAGCAGGTATCAAGTCATCAGCCTTGAAACCCACTTCTGTGGCACGTGCAGATTCACTGAAGGCCCTTGGGGAAGGGATGTTAATTCACTACCTGGCTGGGTTCCTCCCCAGAGCCCTATGGCTGGTGGGGGTATGTGTTACACAGCACACACTCTTCCCTCTGATAGCCAGAAACTTTGAGAGGTATAAACATTTCCTGGGCTTGGACAGAGGGAAATGTGCTTTATGAAGAGGGTACTGTCCTTCAGAGAAGCTGGATTCCCCAGAAGCATTGGGAAAGTGAGGGGGCGAGACACAGAACGGGAGCTATTTTGTACACAACCAGGAGCTGTTCTTTGCATTTCCTAATATTCAGGTCCATAGTGCATGAGAACAAAAAATGCAGGGAGCAAAGTATCTCAGCCCAGAAATGCACAGAAGAGCAGTTGAGCACTGGCAATACATCAGATTTGTTCTCCCCACCTGGAAGGGGAGAAGATTTCCAAAGAGGAGGGTGCAGGTTCCTGCTTGCAGCAGGCTTACCTTGGGCATGCCTTTCCCTTGCAGGAATGGAGATAGCTGCCTTCCTCTCAGACAAGGCTGGTACCATCTCGGTGGTGGAAAAAAGGGAGTTCCCTT
This sequence comes from Eurystomus gularis, assembly GCA_013400335.1. Taxonomy (NCBI): domain Eukaryota; kingdom Metazoa; phylum Chordata; class Aves; order Coraciiformes; family Coraciidae; genus Eurystomus; species Eurystomus gularis. Next base: position 7,414 of record VZZY01009599.1, on the reverse strand, counting down.
TCCAGAATGCGCTGGGTCCTCAGGTTGGAGACGTCGCCATGAAGGTTAGGAAAGCCTGGTGCTAATCTCTAGGTCGAAGAACACATGCTATCCAAGCAGACCTGTGATCTGCAACAGCCCAGGAAATCCAGCCCCTGGGCTGAGTCCTAGCCCTGCGTGCCCAGCCACCTTTCTCACACACAGCTCGCTGAAGGAGCTCTGCACACACGTCTGGTCCCAACCTCCCTCACACACACGTCAAGCTCCCCAGCTCAGCTTCATCCCCAAGCCCTGCTCCATCCTGGACCCACCTCACGCACCAGTGCTGAGCAGGATGGCAGAGCAAAGCCAGGCTTCCAGGCACCATGCACCAGCCAGGGACACAAAGGAAACCTCTCTGCAGCCCCGAGCAGCAGCTGAGCCACCTGCCTGGGTTTTGGCTGCCTAAAGCTGTTTTCACAGCAGCACAGCCTGGAATTTCCTAGTGAATACTCCAACCAGCTTCCTCTTCCTTTTCAGATGCTGCAAAATAAAGGGGTGAAGTTTTATATGAAAACAGAACTCTGTGAGCTGAAAGGAAAGGATGGACAGGTCAGTCATATCACTGTGATCCCTGAACTGCCCATTTTATGGGAAAAAAAGCCCCAGACTGAGGTATAACCCAGTGCTTATATCTAGGCTTTCCTCTCCACGTATAGACCCTCACCTTTCTTTTCATTGAGCACAACTCTGGGCTCAAAGGGCACCAGTAGATGCTCACATCTCAGGGATGACAGTGTGATTTTTCTCTTGCATTCCTGGCCACACACATTAATTGGACAAGGTGATCTGAACCTGGGGAAGAAAAAAAGACAGCAAAGAATGAGGCAGCAAGGAGGCTGCAGGAATTAGGACAGAGTTTTTAACCCTTTGTTAACAATCCTCCTTCCTAGGTCACAGAGGCTGTCCTTGCCAGTGGAGAGAAGCTACCTGCAGATGTGGTAGTGGTGGGAATAGGTAAGAGACCCCAGCTGGGAGAAGGAGGCAGCTTTGGGAATGGGGAGAACAGCCAGCAAGCCCAGAGCACCACAATTCATTGCCGGGACACCATTCCCTGCAGTCTCTTTCCCACTCTGTTATCAACCAGCCTTTCCTCTTGGCCCCAAACACCTGGAGAAAGCCAGCAGCCCATGAGCAAACACTTGGCAGGAGGAAAGGAGCTACTTACGCTCTCAGTATGACTTTGGCACGCTTGCTGAGCTCTGTAGGTCACTGCTGTGTTATCAGAGCATGCCTTGTTCTGGGCCCTGGTTTTATTGCCCCTGGATTAGCTCAGCACCAGCCTGAGCACTGGTCACTGCTGTGAGCTGAGCTGCTGTGCTCTGAGCAGGCTGAACAGGCACCACGGGCACGTGCTTGTTTTAGGGCCAGGGCCAAGTTTTCTCCCTGCCTTCGCAGGGCTTTGCTGCATTTGTCCTTGCTCCTCTCCCTGCAGGGGTGTTCCCCAACTCAGCATTTCTGAAGGGCACCTCCATCGCCAGAGACGACAGCGGTGCCATCCTGGTGGATCTGGTGAGTGCCAGCTGAGTACCCCTGGTCCACACTCAATCGCTTCCCTCTCCTCGTTACACTGATTTGCTCTTTGGGCCGTTAGCGCATGCAAACCAACATCCCAAATGTCTTCGCTGCGGGGGACGTGGTCTCCTTTCCTGTAGCACTGCTCAACGGGGACCGGTCCAGCATCCATCACCAACAGGTGGCTGAGGCCCACGGTGAGACAGCACAACCACCTCGTTCCCCAGCTCCTCTCGGATGTGGGAATGGGGGGAAGGGGGTGGAAGGGACAGTGGGATAACAAGAGGCAGGGGGCAATTCTTGGAGGACCTACAAGAAAAATATTTCCTCTGCTGGCTCTTCACAGGTCACATTGCTGCCTTAAACATGCTGAAGAAAGAGAAGGAGTTACACACTGTTCCCTACTTCTGGACCACGATGCTTGGGAAAAGCATCCGCTATGCAGGTAGAGGGGGTCAGAGAGGTGGGAACAGCCAAACTGCTTCCTAGTCCATCTGCTCATCCACCAGCTGGGTCTGGGGGACATAAACACACAGCGATTGCAGAGTTTACTTGAAGCAGCTCAAGTTTTGGACTGGCTGCCATGGAAAGTTTGTGAACCCTGTTTCTGAGCTCTGGGCCTGAAGGTTACCCAGAGTTCTTGTTCTTTGCTGATCTCTGGTACCTTAGAGGCCACAAGGAGGAAGAATTTCCCTCTCCAGGCTAAGGAGAGGCTTGAGGTCATGATGCAGTCTTGCACCTCTGGGTCAGTCCTGCTTGTCCAGGGCCTTCATGCCTGCTCCCCAGCCCTGTCCAGCCCCAGTCCAGACCCCTGTCCCAGCTAGTCGCCATCCCCTCTGCCGCTGCCCGCGATGGCACTGAGGTGGGATGGGTGGCAGCTGCTGCACAGGGCTCCCCGAGCAGGCTGCGATGCTCTCTCTCGCAGGCTGCGGGAAGGGATACACAGACACCGTTGTGAAGGGCAGCCTGGAGCAACAGAAGTTCCTGATCTTTTACATCAGGTGAGCGAAGCCGTGGCCAGTCTGTGGCCTGACATGGCAGCACCCTGGGAACAGGGCATGGTCCTCTTCCTTACAGCCTGCAGAGCTCTCATAGAGACTCCACATCACCTCCCACGCTGCACACCGCCAGCAACCACAGGCCTTTGAACCAGCAGTGAAACGGTTTCAGAGAAAACCAAAGCAGGGCAGGGAAGGAGAAGAGGATGAGCTTCAATGAAGATACCAGCTGGGCAGGGAGCCTGGGACACATCTCCTCTTCCTCCGCCTCACTGCTCCCAGGCTCAGTGCCCAGCTCCCAGCAGTGCCAGGCGATCTGCCACAAGTCCCCACGCACCCTGCAGTACCAGCCACCCTGCTCTGAGCCCTCCAAAAACCAGCTGGCCTCCGGCCAGGGTGCCACAGGGATGCTGCCGTCCTGAGTTCCCTATGCGGGAAGGATCCCCATTCTTCTGCTTTCCCTTCCAGGGACGGTTTCGTGACTGCAGCTGCCAGCCTGAACTGTGACCCCACAGTGTCTCTGATTGCAGAAGTTTTATACTTGGGGAAACAAATCTCTAAAGAAGAAGCAGAGTAAGTGACACCCTGACCGAGCTGGTGGGTGGCTCTGCACCGCATTCCCCATGCCAGAGTCCACCAAAAGATGCCAAGTCAAGATAAGCTACTGCAAATCTCCAACGTACCTTGTTTGCAGGGCCTGGAACATCTGCAACATACCCTCGCTGGCAGAAACCTAAGCTTGGTACCTGCCCCGCCATGAGGGGCACAGAGTCAACCAAGTGTTAACAGCTCCTGTCCTGCCACAAGAGAAATAAAATGATGAGCAAAGCTGAGCCCAGTGCCTGTATTTTGTGTTGGCAGACAGCCCTCGGCCGCTCGCTTGCAGGCTGGGGGCAAAGTGAAGTAGCACTTTCCCTTGTCTCTTCTAGACGGGGATCCACCAGGCTGGATAAGAGGAGGATGCCCATGCCCTGGAGCTCAGCTGAGGGTCTGAGCAGGCAGAAGCAGCCACACATAGCTCCACCAACCCCTCCTGCTCCTCTTGCTGGCTGTTGGCAGGGAGCTTTCATTGAGCACACCGGTCACGCTGACCTTCTATTTTGCAAAAGTGTGCTTTCCCAGCGAGGGAAGCTGTGACCGAGGCAAGCTGCTCTCCCAGCTGGGAGCTAGCTAGTCTGTGTGCAGGAACTCACACGAAATACCCTGCCCCTAAGGAGAGAGGGCTGCCATCCCGCCTCTGAGCGCGCAGCACCTGCTGGCATTGCCACAGCCCTCTTGAATATTGCAATAGCTGTCGCAGCGAGCGCTTCCAACCCCCTGACAGCAGCCAGCCTCCGGCAGAGAAATCCCAGCCCTGGTCAGCAGCCCTGCTCCTGCTGTGTCCCTGCATGCTGGATGCTTCATGGAGGCGGCCGGTCGCTGCAGGAAGCACAGCCTCTGTGCTAGAGGAAAGAGTTACTAGACTTTTGCAAGGCAAGAGCAAGCAAGGCTGTGCTTTCTACAGGAAACACTGCACTTACTCACGGGTCACATGGAGCTTTGCAGGAGGAAGGGTAAGACCTGAGAGCCTCGCAAGTCCCCGCAGGGACACTTACTTTGTCAGCCTCAAACCCGTCCGCTTTTATGTGAAACGCCAGCGAGCCAGAGCCCGAGCCCGTCTGCTCAGCAGGTGAGATACTGCAATGCTGGTTTTGTGCTGAATGCACAAACGTGCACCTTGGCACCTTCTCAGGTATGAATTTGACCTGAAATGCGGCATTTTACATTTCCTGACCCCAGGGGCTTGGTGCTGCTGCTGCTCAGGGCAACTCTCTGCCCACAAATCACCACATCTTACCAGGGAAAGAGCTGGTTCTCAGCAGAGCGGGTCAGTCCTTCAAAAAGACAAGAGGAAGCAGCAAATCGAAGCATTACATACACCAAGGCACGCAAGGGCGGAGACGCTGGTGGCTGGAGCACGAAGCTCCCCCCCATGCCAAGCATGGACAGCACTGCTTGGGCAGGGGAAGCACGGCCAGGGAGCTGCTCCTCCTTGCCCTCGGGCATCCCGCACACACACACCCCCACACCTTTGTGCCCCCTCAGTGCGCTGCAGGACTCGCTGGGTGCTGAGTAGGTGCCAGCTATTTTGTACAGACTTGCAGCAGGGCAGCTGCAGTAGAAGACACAGGCTTCGCCTCAAGCTGGAGGTGTTCATCTGAGCTCATCATTTCTGCTGAGAGCCATCTGAGGGGTTTCAGCAGCCTCACTTTCTCCAGACGACAATGACCCCAAAGAAACTCAGCTTCTTGTAACCACCAGCAAGCACAGACCAAGCAGAGCAGCTCTGCAGAAGAAAGGAGCTACTCCAGGACAACATATTTACTCCACTTCTATCACTTAATGGACACCAGACCACTTTCTGCACATCTCCAGGTACCAAAAATTCAGCAGCAGCCCTGTGTTGGGCAGCTGGAGCCCGGACAGGCAGATTTAGTTGGGGCTGTGCAGACTCATTTCAGCACAGAGCCACTCGTGCCTGGCCTGCCTCGAGCTGTGGCGAGCTGTGCTCTACCTGGTGCTTCTGCTTGGGGCCTGACCAGCCACTCCTCTGCTTCCCAGCCACCAAGGCAGCCCGGGAGGCGGTGGTCCCGGCACTCCAGTAGTGGGAGAGGCAGCTCAGGGAGAGCAGAGGCTCCCAGGAGCCCTTGCTGGGTCCACACAGACACATTTCCTCCTGCATTGAGCCATAGGAGAGCTATACAGGGGGGATTCCATCGCTGGAGAGCCACTTCCCAGTCCCCTTCAGCCCAGTCTTCTGCTTCTGCCCACCAGCAAGGCAGAGCCTGGACCATGGAGGAGCCCAGCAAGGTTCACCTGTGCCCCTCTCGGCACTTCTGGCTCCAAATATCTGGAATCCTGGAGCCATCCCAGGGAGGGCTGCCCAGCCTCGCAGGACAGTGGTTCCCGGAACAGCCGTCTGGGGCTGTGCGTGACTCGGCCCTGAGTCACCCGCTCCCGGCAGCCCGGCTCCGCTGCGCCTGGCCCTGGCCCGCACCAGGGCAGCGTGGGGGTGGAGCTGGCCCTCTCCTATGGCTCCATCCCCCTGCCTGGCACATTGCAGGATTAATCCTGCTCCTGAGCTCAGCAGGCCAGTCCTGTGAGCTACACCCAGCCTTGGGTCACCTCTTTTGCTCGAGGCAAACCAAGACCTGAACAACCAACCCTGTACCCGCAGACCCTGATGTGGCATCGGCTGGGGACTGAGTTCCAGTGCTACAGCCCTCCCTCCCAGCACCCCGCTGGGTCCACAGCCCCCACCAACCTCCCAGGAGGCAGGTCCAGGCACCTCACAGGCAACAAACTTCCTAAAACTGAACTGTTGAGCAAAACAGAAAGTTTAATGCCTCTTTCGGTTTTCTCTAGTTGTCTCTCAGCTAAGTGCCACCCCACCGGGAGGGGGGACCCTGCTTGACAGCCCTGCTGGCAGTGCTGCCCAGCAATCCTCCAGCCAAGGCTCTGTCTGGAGGCGAAGGAGACTTCTCCATCCCTGTCGGGCTCATCCTCAGACTGCAAATCCACAGGAGGCTGCAGATGGGCTCATCCCGGTCACTCGAGGCACAGATCCAGCTGACATCCAAGATTGTGGTGATGAGAAGAGAGTGGCTACATTCAACAGTTCTTCAACTGGCAGCTTTAGCTACTAGAGAAGGACATAAAGCTTGCCACTGAAGAACTGGTGCTGGTTAGCCAGGAGCAGGGCAGTGCGGCAGCACCTGGGAAGAGAACACACACATCAGAGCCAGAATCAAACCGCATCAAGCTGAGACATCCCCCACAGCACCCACCCCAGGTAGCAGAGCTGCTTCTCCCCTCGACCTCAGCACCAAGTCCAGATCCACGGCTTCATCCTTTCCCCCGCCCCAGGAATCTCCTTGGGGCTGAAATCCCTCAGGATCCCCCCTGATCACAGATGATCCAGAGGCAGCTCCAACCGCAACTCTTCCTCTCCCAAAGCAGGCGGTTCACGAGCGCCCGCACCTGCAGCCGGCCTTGAAAACACGAGTGACAGGCAGGGAAACCAAGGCCATTTCTGGCAGAAAATAAGAGATAAGGCTCTGGCAGGGACCAGCGGCCACGGCAGGGAGGCTATGGCAGGTTTAAGGCATTCCCCGGCTGCTCACCTCGGGCATCCGCGCTGGCAGGGTCCCACCTGGCCGAGGGCCAGCAGCCGCCTGCCGAGGAAGACACTTGGGCAGGCGGCCGCTGCCGAGCGAGCGCCGGGGAAATTTTGGGGAGCGCAGCCTTGTTCTGGGTCATTGTATCAAAGGACGAGGACACCGATCCCGGGGCCTGCTGTGGGACCCCGCTTCTTCCCTCCCCACCCAGAGAAAAAAACCCTTTCCCACACCCAGGATTGGGTTCTGGGAAAGCCCCGGGCGTGACGGGGGGGGTGGGGGACAGACGGTCCCGGGAACCCCCCCGGGCGGCCTCCCCAGCAGCTGCCCCGCACCAGCCCCCTCCTGCCGGCGTCACCCCAAAGGCACTCGGGGTCCCGGTGGGTCTCGCAGCGGGGGGGCTGCCGGGAGGCTCACGGTGCGGGGCCGGTGGCGGCGGCCGGGGA
>VZZY01009598.1:1306077-1317784 GCA_013400335.1 Eurystomus gularis | reverse complement strand
ACACTCCCTTACTGTTCTCAGCCCTTCAACCTTATTTATTTAGTTATGTATTTATTTATCCAGCAACACGGATCAACACTCCCTCCCGCTGCGCGCGCTCTGAGCGCCACTTCCGGTTTCGCCGCCTTTATAGCTCCCGCGCTTTCTCCGGGCACGCCCCCGGTGACGTCACCTTCTCGGCCTCTCTCGCGAGAGGTGCCGGGTCCCGCCGGGTCTCTGCTTCCGCCCTCGGCCTTCCCTGGCCCGGGGAGCTCCGCGTCCGCCTCAAAAACCTCCAAAAAGGGGAAAAAAAAAACCCCGTAGCGCTTCGGCACGGGCTTTACCGGTGCTGTTCGCGCTCTGATCTGGGGAGCTCAGCAGCACTGGGTGGCCCCAGCACCCTGGGGAGGTGCAGGGTGGGGACCCTGCCCTGGTACCCCCTATAGCCACATAGGTGTGTGTCTGTGGGCTGTGTAACACCCCCTCAGCGATGCACAGGGCTTCCTGCAGCATCAGGAGCTGCTCCCGTGAGCTGGTGGCTGCCTTCACGCTTCCCCTGTGGAGAAGTGGCTCCTGGGGTCTTCAGCTTCTTGTTTTACTGCACACAGGATTTGCCTTCCAGGCAGGATCAGAGCTTGGAAATCTCTGTTATGGTGGGACTCTAAGAAGCTTCTAAGAAAGGGCTTTTTCAGGTGCTTGGTGCTTAACGGGGACAAATTTGAGCATAGGAAGTTCCATCTAAAGATGAGGAGGAACTTTATTTGGAGGGTGGCGGAGCACTGGACCAGGCAGAGGGGTTGTGGAGTCTCCTTCTCTGGAGACACTCAAAACCCGCCTGGACACATTCCTGTGCAACCTGCTCTGAGTGAACCTGCTCTGGCAGAGGGGTTGGATAAGATGATCTCCAGAGATCCCTTCCAACCTCATCATTCCATGATTCTGTGATGGTTGTGGATATGGTCATTCGAAAAGTGAAAATAAGGTGCCTCCAGCACGCGTCTCCCTCAGGCAGAGCATCTGCAAGTGCAGCCAGAGAGAAGAAGCTGGAGCCTTGAAGAGGGGAAGTGCCAAAGAAGCCAATCTGTGGGCGTGAAAATGAGAATTAAAGGAGAACAAAATAAAAGAGGAAGGTGGAATAAGAGGAGGAGCTTCTTCACCTCTGTCCTGTTTCCCTCCTCACCCAAGCCTGAATTCTCTTTCCCTGCATCCAAACTCACGAAGCAGAACTAGATGATGCTCATAAGTGCTGATGGGGCTGACAGGAGAAGGGTGAGGGCTGAAGAGCAGACAGCCCTGGGCCAGGACAAGGACATGCAAGGGGTTCCATGCAGCACACGGGAAAACCTTGCTCCACCCAGGCACTTCCAGCACATCACTGCAGCAAGTGCAGCTCCACGGGCTGGTTTCTGCTCTGGATGAAGTAGGGGGAGAGATTTAAAGCCCCAACAGAAAGATCGCTGGTCCTGCCCATCCAATGTGTCCACCTCTGATGCCTTGCACTGAGAAAGTCGCAGTTCAAAGCCGTTTCCACCCACCTCCACCTTTCCTCAGCCGACAGGCAGTGGAGAAACACCGCTCAGCTTGGGTGGGATTAAAACACAGCTGATTTTTAAAAAAATATATAAATAAACAGTCTTGCATAGCAACGCAGAAACCCTTTGTGCACCGAAGGCGTGAGGTCTCTGCAGCTGAACTTCAAGCCCCAGGAATGTGATTGTCACCGAAAGGGGAAACGGCTGGGGACACTGTCCCGATTGCTATCCGGCCGCCCTAATTAACGCCTTTGAGCGGCAGCCAGCCGCTCGCTGGAAAGTGAACTTTCCTCTGAACTCCATTCCTCGCGGCAGAGGGAGCTTCTCAGCCCCTGCCTCGCGTCCCCGCGCCCCTTATCTCCCCCCAGAGCTTTCCTGTTTATGTTTCCCATTAGATTAGTGTAATTAATGCAGTAACAGCAGATACTGTTTGGGAACGCGGCTGGCTACCACTCGGCAGAGGAGGGCTCGGTGCTGCTCGTAGGGATGAACAGCTGCTCAGCCACATACCTGAAGATGCTCTCTGAGCTGCACCTCTGAGCGCAGAAAGTTGGAGTGACACCCCCTATAAAGCTGATCATGGATTTGGCTGAAGATTTGTTTCCAGTAGGAAGAAAGCAAGCAACCTTAGTGGACACCAAGTTAACCTGGTGGGCAAGAAGTTCACCATGAGCCAGTGATGTGCCCTCATGGCCAAGAAAGCCAGTGGTATTCTAGGGTATATTAAGAAGAGTGTGGCCAGCAGGTCGAGGGCGGTTCCCCTCCCTCGCTACTCTGCCCTAATGAGGACACATCTGGAGTATTGTGTCTAGTTCTGGGCTCCCCAGTTCAAAAGAGACAGGGAGCTACTGGAGAGAGTCCAGCAGAGGCGATGAAGATGCTGAGGGGGCTGGAGCATCTCTGTGCTGAGGAAAGGCTGAGAGCCCTGGGGCTGCTGAGCTGGAGAAGACTGAGAGAGGATCTGATCAATGTTCATCAATATCAAAAGAGTAGGGGTCAAGAGGATGGGGCCAGACTCTCGTCAGTGGTGCGCAGCGACAGGACAAGGGGCAATGGGCACCAACTGGAACCCAGGAGGTTCAACCTAAACATCAGGAAAAACTTTTTTGCTGTGATAGTGCCAGAGCCTGGCCCAGGTTGCCCAGAGAGGTTGTGGAGTCTCCTCTGGAGAGATTCCAAACCCACCTGGACGTGATCTTGGGCACCCTGCTCTGGGTGAGCTGCTGGAGCAGGGGGGTTGGATGAGATGATCTCCGGTGGTTCCTTCCAACCCCCCCCATGCTGGGATTCTGCAAATCCAAAATGCAACCAAACCCGGAGGGTCTGGGTGTGCAGCAGGGCAATAGATGCAAACATCTTCTGTGCTGGGGGTGCATTTTTGGGTGCATAGTCCAAAACCCAGGGCTTGGCACAAGTAGAACACCTTGAGGCAAGGCAGTGGGCACTGAAATACATCATGAATAGAGTCTCCCTGCCTCCAACCCCATTAATCCTTCAAGAGGTGCAGTTAATATCCAGCGTACAGAACAGCACTGTGAATATCTGCACCATTTCATGTCATACTGCTGCCTTTTCTCAGAAAACAGCCAATTTCTCCCTATTTATCCCCTACCCCAATTTCTCCCTATTTATCCCCTACCCTGATTTCTCCCTATTTATCCCCTACCCCAATTTCTCCCTGCAGACAAAACTCCTGGCACAGCTGCAGGGGTCTGTGCAGTGGGAGGGCAGGGAGGATAGGAGGAGTGCTGCATGCTTAAATACACCTTTTCTTCCACTCCTATTTCTCCAACTATCTCCAATTTTAAATAAAATAGGCCATGGGGAATCTCCGCTCTTGGTCTAGGGGTGGGTCAGGCTCAGTGACCACCAGTCATTTCCTTGGAGAGAAGAAGAAGAAAGAGCAACATGTCCCAGTTTTCCTGCACCCCTCATTTCCCTCCTCCACAAGAAGGCCCCATTACTCCGTATCACTCCTACGGGTCCGATAACAGCCGACGTTGTTCCCTTGGATGCCGACGGGCAATCGCCTGGGGGAAATCGGAGTCATAAACCCCATCCCTCGCCCTTCACTGAAGACAAGCCCTGTGCAGATCACTATCTGAATCAAAGTCCCCCAGCTGATGTATGGGCTGGGCTGTGTGTCAGGGACCCTTTGGTGGAAAGAGGCCCCTTGCTGCTATATGGCACCTGGGGGAACTGTGGCTATTGGCTTTCCAGACCTCTCAAGTCCTGGGGGATTTAGTCGGTGGGGCGGTCAGAGGGAAGCTGGGAGCTGCAGCACATCTGTGCTTCCCCTCATCAACATGTAGGTAGCGGGGAAATAGGTGCTATATAAAAGCCCAGGAGCAGGGTGGGGGAGATATGTATCTTCAAGGAGGGAAGAAATTTAGCAGGAGGGCAAAAGAACACAAGATAAAAAGCAAAATGAACCAAAAAAAAAAAAAAAAAAGCAGGATTTGAAATCGAAGTGCTACTTGATCCCATCTCGAGGCTGGGGAGGAGATGAGCGGGGAGAGGTGGGCTGGGAGGGGAAACCTGCCCCTGCGATGTGGATACGGTGGTTATTAATACATCTTTTTGGTGGGGCACACCCAGAAATCAAGGCAGGCTGGCTCCTGTGCCCCAGCAGAGCCAGAAGTGCCTGCGCTGGTGAGCTCCAAGCAGGTCTCCTTAAGGAAAATCCATTTGGCCCCAGTGCTTGGAGCTCTTCTGCTTGATTGGTAGCCTCAAAAGCATCACTATTCAGCCTTTATCAACATAAGGCAGAAGGAAAACAGACCTGGAGGGAGGGGGAAAGCATCTCACGCTTCAAAATCCAGAAAAGAGCAATGCCACGTTCTGCTCCTGGCCCACGATATTGATTTTCTCACTAACTGGCCAAGTTACACACAAACACCCTGCAACGTTACCGCTTGGCAGGCGCTTCTCTCCAGACTCCATTTTCCTAGCACATTCAGCTCGTTTATTTTTTTGCCTTCCGTGCAATCAGCCCCGCTCATTCCCTATGTGTGATCAAAACAGACACTGCAGCCTGCTGCTGCTCCCCAGATTTCTTGCCCGTGGGTGATCTCTCGCTCTGCTCCCCCTCGGGGACCCTCTGCGGCTGCCAGCCTCTGCCACACTCATCCCCAACCTGCCACCTTGCACTTCAGGCGTGGATTAAAACATTTCCCTTTGGAAAGAACCCCTTGCGCTGCTTTTCCTTGCATATGTTCCCCAGCTGGAAGATGTGCAGCTTCCATGTCAGTGGTGCTGACCCTGCTGCCGGCGGGATTTGCGGCACGCTGGCAGCCCGAGGGTCGCTGGTTGGGTTGGGGTGAGAAGGGATTGAACCTATTTGCAAGGATGAGTGAGGGAATTGCTGAGCTTGTTGTCCCCCTCTCTGCAGGCTGGCTGGAAAAAGAACGAACCATGATGCTTGAAGTAAATATTCCCCCCCCTCCACCCGCCTGCACAGCAGGGTCAAGAGCCTGCAGGTCAGGCCAGGCGAGCTGAGGATGCTCGTAGCTCACTGTCCTGCTTGCTTCCAGCCCTGCAGCTCACAGCACTTCTCCTGCACATCCTGATTTAGGATGGCATCCAAATCCTTTGGAGCCAAGAGCTACGGCTGTGCCAGGAGCAGAGGCTCTGGCTGTGACAAGAGAGAGGGCAGGGACCAGGAGTGTGACATGCCCAGGGCAGTGGTGGAGTCCCCATCCCTGGAGGGGTTTCCAGGCCGTGGAGATGTGGTGCTGAGGAACATGGGTTAGTGGTGTTCTGGCAGTGCTAGGTTAATGGTTGGGCTCCATGATCTTAAAGCTCTCTCCCAACCAAAACGATTCTATGATTCAATGCTCATGTGCTGTCCCTGTGGAGAGATGCTCTTGGGGTAGGAAGTTCCCTTTGGTGGTGTAGCTGCATTTTGCCAGCGCTGGTTGCTAAGGGCAGCCTGGAGGAGCTGAGCTACAGGCAAGCCCTTGAGGATGTGGGGAAATTATACAGCTCGTTTGATGAAATCATACCCTTGCTGGCAAGCAAAAAACCCAGCAGCACAACAAATCCTGCCCGGGGCCTCGCGGACGAGATTAAAAACACAGCAGCCACTTGACGCAGAGCGCCAATTCAGTATCAGTTCAGGCTGCTGGTTCACAGCTGCCCGTTCATCTGTGCACTTGCAGATCTCGTGCCGGATCAGGAATTGTCTGTACCACTGCACCCTACAGCATCGTACAGCGTGAGGCTGCTGCATGCTCAGCTCAGGGGCTTATCTAGAACTCGTGAGGCACACAGCACCTGGGGCCTCTGCCATGGCCAAGACATGGCCCCGAGACACACGCACAGCACCCTCGATGTGTGCAGCACAGCATCCGAGACATCCACAGCACCCAAGGTACACACAGCACCCTTGACACGTGTAGAGCAGCACCCTCACAGCATCCAAGACACAGATGCACAGCATCCCAGACGCATGCAGCACCCTCGGTATGCGCCGTACAGCATCCAAGACATGCACAGCACCCAAGATACACACAGCGCAGTACCTGAGACATGCACAGCACCCAAGATGCATGCAGTTCAGCATCCAAGACATCCACAGCACCCAACAGCTATGCAGCACCCTCGACACGTGCAGTGCAGCACCCTCGATGTGTGCATTACAGCATCTAAGAGCTGCACAGCACCCAAGATGTACACAGTGCAAGACCCGAGACACACACACAGCACCTCTGATGTGTGCAGCCCCGTGCCCAAGACATCCACAGCTCCCAGGGTAAATGCAGCACCCTTGACATGTGTAGTGCAGCACCCTCAATGCATGTAGCACAGCATCCGAGGCACAGATGCTCAGCATCCAAGACACGAGCAGCACCCAAGATTCACATAGCACAGCATCCGAGACATGCGCAGCATCCGAGACATGCACAGTGCCCAAGATACACACAGCACAGCACCCTCGATGTGTGCAGCCCAGCACCCAGAAGAAGGCTGGAGCCCAGCGTGTGGGTTGCTCTTGCTCTCACTAGAGGGAAGCAGTCTCCAAGAGAAGCCAGATGAGGATCTCTCTGGGCAGCTGGAGCCTTCCAGGCTGCCTGGATATGAAGCAGCTTTGGAGGAGTTTATGCTACCAGCCCTGTATGAAGCATTTCCCTTGGAAACACCTTGGACAGCCTGGATCTGAATCTCCCCGGTGCTCACCAGGATAAAGAGGCTTTGGCAAGAGCTGTTTAGAGCCTAAAGGAGAGCTGGACTTGGTCTGGCACTAGTTTGGGTAGCTGGGATCAGCTTCCCTCCCTAAATCCCCATCAAATCCCGTAATCCATCCCATCCTCAAAGGCTGGCGTGTGCCAGCATCACCCACCCACCGACCCTTCTCTGGCCGCTGCAGACCCTTTGTGGAGAGCTCCAGGCTGACCTGAATCCAGGCTTAGCTGAGTCCCATCTCGATCCAATCTCATACCACTGCTTCCTACCATTCCTTATCGCTCAGAGAAAAGTCACCAAGAATCAGTCCTGCATGGATTTAAGCAGGAATGGAAAGTGCTTCGGTCACGCTGAGCATTGCTGAGATGTGGTTTATACCAGCACAGAAAATAGCAGCTCTTCTAAATTTATTATATATATTAATTTATTATGCATCCATTACAACCCGGTGGTAAAACTGCATAAGAGTGAGCCTAGGCAGGCAGGAACGGGGGGATGACATCGATAAAAGCATCTTTCTGCTGCATCAGGACTTTCTGGAGGGAAAAAATAACTGTGGAGCAGCCAAGAAGCGTGTAACCGGCCATATAAGACAGCAGCTCGGGCAGAAAAGCGGAGAATTCAGGGGTTTGCCTTCATTTCTTCTCCAAATCCAGTTGATTTGGGATAGGTTTTAGCTGGGACAATAATGTTTTAAAGGCTTCATATATTTATGACAAGTATTAGTCACAGCTGCTGTACAGATGTGCAGATTTTATGTCGAGATGTGCACATATATGGTAGAGTGTAGGTAGGTCTAGAAATGAAATATAAATATTACCACCATTCTTAACAGGTTTTCAAGAAAAAGGGGACAATTTTTAAAAGAGAGTATAATCGCTATACTAAGGTATCTAGAAAAATACCTGCTAGGCTGGGCAGCTTGTTATACAGCCATTTAATGATGATATGACAGAGCCAGAAGGGCAGAGTATCAAAAGTGACAAAGACCTGATGCAAAATCCCTCTTTTAAACATTCATCTTTGCATCCAAATCCTGCGTTTTTCTGAAGCTTTGTGAAATAATCTGGAATAAAACCAGAGACTTTAAAAATCAATATGGGTAGATAGTTCCACTTCCCCTCCCGCCTTAGGGAAAGAAAGAGCCCAGTGAAGGAATAAGTTAAATTTTTAAGGAAGTTTGAGAAAAAAAGTTAGATTTTGAAACCCCAGAGTGCCTCCTCTGGGCTGATTTAGGGGAAAAAGCTGCATTTCTGCTTTCTCGGTACCACTCAGGGTGACATTTTCACTGCTCAGCTGCCAGGGCAGCATCTCCTCCAGCTGAGATCTGGGCAGAATCCCTCCCAGCGTGGCTACCAAGGATGGGCTGCTGATTTGGGTGGCCCATTTGTGATGTCCGGCGCCTTCACACAGCTCTTGATGTGCTCTGTGGGCTTCGGCAACTGCATTTCACTCAAAAACCGAGACGCTACAACACACTCGGTGCTCTCCCAGACGCGTGCAGAAATATCTGGATGAACACAGCCCTGAGAGAGGTCGTTAGGAGCTGACCTTCTTCCATGACAGCTGTTTATCTAATGAGACAGGAGATCTCCCAAAGCTTAACTCCAGGCAAATGGCACAGCAGAGCCTCTCGCCTTCCTGCTCCTTCCCACAAACTTGGTGGTTGCCAGAAGGTACCACTCGGTGCCTATTTAGCATCCTAAATATCGTGCTGCTAATCAACGACGATAAGCCGGGAAATACGATTTAATCCTGACAAGGAACTCCCATGGAAACTGTGTTTTCTTGCTCCCAAGGCATTATAATACAATATTCACCTAAATCACCACATTTAAGCATCCATCTGTTACAAGAACTGCTTAATATGATATACATTATATATAAAATTCAAAGTCTCCTGGCTGTGAAGGGATTTATCTCTCTGAGCGAAGGTCCAGTTTAATATGGGGTCTAAAAGCAGGAGATTTGTTCCAGGAGGAACTCAAGCAGGTCACCTAAAGCAGGGTGTGCTCCATGCCTGTGTGTAGCCTCTTGCCTTCCCACCTAAAGACACTTGGTCTCTACCCAGCTCTAAGGTACAGACCCAGGAGGGGTTTTTGGAGCAAAAAGCAGCAAAAGAGGCAAGCCGGGTTCTTTGGATGCAGTTTCTTGGCAGCTTAAGGCATTGCAGTTGAATTTGGGCTGACACAGAGCCCTTCTGCAGCACGTTCCCACCCTGTGCCTGTTCTGAGCCACCCCTGGGGAGTTGATCCAGGCAAAAAAAAAAAAAAGAAAAGAAAAGCCATTGGTCTTTTCAGAAAGGTTATTTTTGGCAGGATCAGCTCCTTGAACTGGTTGGTGTCCCAGCCCCTGGAGCACCAGGGACTGCAGGAGCTGTGTCCCTAGGGAGAAAGGATGGCCAGGACTTCTGATGCAAACCCATGGCCATGCTCACTTCCTCCCACTGCAGCTTTCCCATGTGACCTCTGGGCTTTTTGGGAAGCTAGCTTTAGCTTCACAAGGTTATCTCCTTGCTGTGGCCAGAGAGGACCTCCCCAGCTCCAACTCTGCCCCAGAAATGTCCTTGCAGAGCCTGGTCAGCCTTCAGGGCTCTCCCACCCCACCTCAACCCCTTCTCCTCTGCTTCTCGCATGTAAAGTCTTGGCCCATCGGGCTGAGGATGCCCATATTGTGAGGCCTGTACTACATCAGCAGTGATCACATGCATATCTAGCCTAGCAAGCTTACATGTAGCTTGCACTGAGCTTGCACCTTGCTCCCAGATCACAGCAGAGCAGCAGGAATTGCTTCCCAGGCTTGGATGGCTCCTCAGGAAAGGAGAAACCACAGAGACTGGCATCAAGTGTGCACTGGTTGATCAACTGCAACTAGCAGTTGATTACAAGTGGGATGTTGTCCTCGAAAGGAGGGAAATCCAGTGATGGGGCCAGGGTGCTACATCCTTACCCTCTGGCATACAATGTGCAAGGCTGCCTTCCTGCTCACAGGTGTCAGAGAACATCTGAGGTGCCTGGTCCATCCTGATTTCAGCCGCCATCGTGCCCCAAAGACCTTTGGCAGCCGTTTTTGGAAGATATGTCCCAAGATACATACCCAAGATGAGTTTGATGCTTTCATAAACTTTTCTCTCCACTTTTCTGCCTCTTTTCACCCAGCTGTGGCCACAACATCTACCAGCTGGTCTAAGTCTCCCTCTGCTACAACGTCACCTTCATCTCTCCAAGCAATGGACACAGCAGCTGGGATCTGTCCTACCTGTCCACAGCAAAGGCACGTTACCCTGGGCTCCCTCTGGAGCCACCAAAGATCATTCATATTATGATAGAACGGTTTGGGTTGGAAAGGACCTTTAAAAGTCACCTGGTCCAACCGCCCTGCAGGGACTAGGGACATCTGCAACTAGAGCAGGTTGCTCAGAGCCCCGGCCAACCTCACCTGCAATGGTGCCAGGGATGGGGCAGCCACCACCTCTCTGGGCAACCTGCGCCAGGCTCTCACCACCCTCAGTGTAAAAAAATTCTTCCTTCTCTCTAGTCTAAATCTCCCTCTTTTAATTTAAAAGAGGGATCACCCCTTGTCCTGCTGCAACAAGCCCTGCTCAAAAATCTGTCCCCATCTTCCTGACAGGCCCCGTATACTCACATCCCTGGGATGACCAGTCCCAGAGATGGTTGCAAGAAGGTGCTTGACCCCACCAACACCCAGGGTTGATTTCTCTGGCGGTGCAGCCACCCACCCCTGGTCTCCTACCTTTCACACCGCTGCTCAGCACTACAGTATTTATAGCAACCCCAGGATATTATATAACAGAAAGGCTGATTTCACCCCCTCTAAACCCAGCCCAAAGGAGATGCGTGGTCAGAGCTTTGTCGAACCCCACAAGCTGTGTTTGTCTTCTGGCTCAGCAGCACGTCTCACAGAAAGAGGAAATGGTCTGGAGGTCGCTGCTGTTTGGTTGGGTTTGGTTGGTTTTTTTTCAGACGAACCAAGTGTAAACTAAATGCTGACATGAAGGAGCAAGAGGGAAGAAGTTTTGCACCAAGAGAAAGTTTAGCAGTGGCCGAGCAGTTCCCACGAACGCCCTTCTGCAGGAGATGGGTTTTGTGTACAAAATACTTCTGCAGCGGTGCCTGCAGGTGCCCAAGCACCTTCAGAGCCAGTCTGCAATTAAGTGCTGGAACAACCAGCACTGGGATTTTTCCCTTGCAAAAGCACCACATGATTCCTGCAAGCTGAGAAGAAGTTTTAGGTTACGCCCAGTGCCTTGGGAGCATGATGGAGAAAATAATTTCTTCTTCACCAGGGGATTGTTCAGAGATACTTGCCCAGAATTGGTGTTGATGTCAGGGTTTGGTCTGGGGGCTTAGAGCAGACCTGAGTCTTCTGGCTCTGGATGCTCAGTGCAATCCCACATCTGAGTCCTCCCAAAACCCCGCTAAGAAACAACAGGTTTTCTGGGGTGCACTAAGAAGAATGTGGCCAGCAGGTCAAGGAGGGTTCTCCTCCCTCTATACTCTGTTCTGAGTTCTGGGCTCTCCAGTTCAAGCAAGTCAAGGAGCTACTGGAGAGAGTCCAGTGGAGGCTACGAAGATGCTGAGGGGACTGGAGCATCTCTGCCGAGGAAAGGCTGAGAGTCCTGGGGCTGCTGAGCTGCAGAAGAGAAGCCTCGGTGGGGATCTGATCAATGCTGAGCAAGAGCTAAAGGGTGGGGGTCAAGAGGATGGGGCCAGACTCTTGTCTCGGTGACAGGACAAGTGGTGCCCGGTGACAGGACAAGGAGCAACAGGCACAAACAGGAACCCAGGAGATTCCATGACGAGAAACTCCTTGACTTTGAGGGTGGCGGAGCCTGGCCCAGGCTGCCCAGAGAGGTTGTGGAGTCTCCTTCTCTGGAGAGATTCCAAACCCACCTGGACGTGATCCTGGGCACCCTGCTCTGGGTGAGCTGCTGGAGCAGGGGAATTGGACAAGATGATCTCCAGAGGTCCCTTCCAGCCCCTACCATGCTG
>VZZY01009598.1:1262853-1304608 GCA_013400335.1 Eurystomus gularis | reverse complement strand
CGAGGAAAGGCTGAGAGTCCTGGGGCTGCTGAGCTGCAGAAGAGAAGCCTCGGTGGGGATCTGATCAATGCTGAGCAAGAGCTAAAGGGTGAGGGTCAAGAGGATGGGGCCAGACTCTTGTCTCGGTGACAGGACAAGTGGTGCCCGGTGACAGGACAAGGAGCAACAGGCACAAACAGGAACCCAGGAGATTCCATGACGAGAAACTCCTTGACTTTGAGGGTGGCGGAGCCTGGCCCAGGCTGCCCAGAGAGGTTGTGGAGTCTCCTTCTCTGGAGAGATTCCAAACCCACCTGGACGTGATCCTGGGCACCCTGCTCTGGGTGAGCTGCTGGAGCAGGGGAATTGGACAAGATGATCTCCAGAGGTCCCTTCCAGCCCCTACCATGCTGGGATTCGGTGATCTAAAATGAAATCCCAGGAATATGCTGGCCTAAGAGCTCCAGCAGCAGCTGCAAGAGAAAAGGCAGAACCAAGTGGCTCAGCTCCCTTCAGCAGACACGTACAACCCGAGCACACAGGTCACACAACCTACGAGGTACAGGACCTGCTCCAACCACTGAAGCATCACTAAAAAAAACCCAAATGCTTCAGCAAAAGCACTTCCCCTGCTCCCAGTTAGCCATATCAGGGTGCAGACCACTGAGCTTAAAGGGATTGTGGTCAAATCAGCATGTTGGGGAGGTGTCTATGTAAAGATGAGGCTTGTTTGCTATGTTACTCATGGAAATAAGGTTAAAAAAGCTCGTTTTGGGGGTGGAACTAGCTCTGCTGTAGGCAGTAGGAGCAATTCTCTTTATTGGCACTGCCTTCTGTAGGTAACATTAATGCAAATATATGAAATGTCCCTGGAAAAGGTCTCTAGGAGAGCTTAAGCAGGAGAATGAGATCACGGCGGGATGGATGGGGGGGAGGCTGTTTAGGCAGAAATTGAGAGCAGAAGATGAGTCCCAGCCTGGAAAGGATTAGCTAGAAAACCATTTAAGCCCAGGTCCCTGCAGGACCCTGACGGCTGGGGTGTCTCTGGCCGTCTTCTCTGGGATGGAAACTTGCAGCAGCCCCAGATTCAGAAGTGACCTCCAGATTTACTGTTTGCCATGACCTGAGGAACAAACTCGGGGAGGGAAAAAGTGGCCCTGGAGATGTGTGTTTCTCGCAGGTCCTTGCTGTGCTGATGGTGAGGGGTTTGAGGGTGGGCTCTGCCAGCCTAGGGCAGTGCCTCGCTCAGGGTATGGACCGAGGTGTATCAGGAAGGTTTCCTCAGCCCTGCCAGAGAACAAGAAAGATCTGAGCTGGCAGAAGCGACGCTGTATTTGATGGTTTCGGGGGTTTGCCGGGTGGAACGACAGCACAGCCACTGGGTGGCAATCGCCATCCAGCTGCCGCAGCGAGCCAGCACCCCTGGGAGCCGCTGAGCATCCCTTCCCCGCACCCCACATGCAAATGGGGGAACATCTGGTAGCAAGGGCTTTATAAAGATAGCCCTCGGCTACCCAAATACGGGAACAGCGGCTCAACCGAGCTGTCATGGAGTTAAAGCTTTTTCTTTTCTTTTTTTATTTTTTATTTTCTTTTAATTGTGATTTTTTTTTCAATGCTCATTTGCCTGTTGGAGTTCACCCTGCTGCATCTCGCTGGGCTTTATCTCCTGTCCGCAGGCGTTGCGCGCACACTGGCAGTGTCACCACCCTGCTGGGTGGCCCTTTGATAAGAGATACTGGCCTTTGAAGAGTCTGAGTTGTCCTTAAAAGCTTCTGGTTTACTCTCTGTGGTTGCTTTGAGCAGATATGTCCCTTGTACAGGGTCTGAGGCTTGACAGCATCCCAGGGGCACCCAGGCAATACCCGGGGGGGTTCCTCTGAAATGCAGCCGAGGTGTTTGTGCAACTCCCTCTTGCTCTCTGCAGCCTGGGTTGGGGTTAGGACCGAAGGGCTGGAAAGGAAACCTGCGGTCTGGGAGACTTGAGCTCGCCTAGGGTGGGAGCTGGAGGTGGATTCAATGTGCTTCTGCCATGGGCTTCCTTTGCAACCTTGGGTAAATCCCTCCATGTCCTCCAGCCTCCGTTGGCTGTCCATGCAATGGGGACATGGGCACAGCTCTGCCCCAGGGAGGTATGGTGAGGACAAGGGTATATCTGAAACACCCAGAGTGCTTGAGCTGTACGTGCAGCAAGTTTTTTTCATGTACAGTGCAGAACAGCATCGTTTAGACCCAAAGATCTGATGACTCAAGTCTACGTACTAAAATGCACCAAGCAGCGAACCACCACACAGACCTTTGGTTGGGTTGGCCCTACCCAGGTCCCCGCTGCAGTGTTCAAAGCTGCTTTACCACCGGCGTTACCCAGAACCACACTGATAACAAACCTTCAAACACCACCTTCATCCCTGCTTCGTCAAAGGTGCTTACCAA
The DNA here is from genome assembly GCA_013400335.1 of Eurystomus gularis. Taxonomy (NCBI): domain Eukaryota; kingdom Metazoa; phylum Chordata; class Aves; order Coraciiformes; family Coraciidae; genus Eurystomus; species Eurystomus gularis. The sequence continues at coordinate 1,302,196 of VZZY01009598.1, read as the reverse complement.
AACCTTGGCACTTGCAGCCCAGGCTGGTTTTGGAGAGCTTCATGATGTTGAGTTGATGGTCATGGAGCAGACCAAGCCCCTGGAGCAGGCGCTGTGCCCTGATATGAGTGCAGCCACCTCTTCCCCTCTCCCCAAACCGCTGCCCACTGGGAAGGATGCGATGGAGTAGCATCACTCTGGTGCCAATGAGTAAGACGCTGTGGTTCCCCTCTGGTTTTGTGGGGTCCAGCACCACGGCTTGCGATGCTGCGATAGGTCCTGGGGCTCACCGCTGTGGTCACCGCTGAAGAAATAGCTGCAGTGGTAACGGGGAGAGGAATTGTAGCGGGCGGTGGAGCAAGGAGAACCAGGGCACTGCTACCATGGGAGAGCCAAAGGTACTCGGGACTGGGGCAAGAGCAGAGGAAGGGGCCTGATGGAGAGGGAGAGGTGGGGTGATGGTGCAGGACTGTCTCCAGCATCGCTGGTGGTTATCCAGAATGAGTTGCCTGGGGGAAAGGGAGGAAACTGGGAGGGAAGGGTGGATGCAAGGAGGAATGGGGAGGAAAGTTGAAGAAAGAGACAAAAAGAGCAGGCTGTGGCATCTGCACAGCCACCTGCAAGGCGCATCTCTCCTGAACTTGGATGAGCTCGCTGGAGGAGCAGACAATCAACATGGTGCAGGCAGTGATGGGAGGACCAACACCCCATTTCAGTTTAAAGAAGGAACCCAAGGCTGCCAGAGCCACTTCTTCTGGGAGGTGAATAACGCAACCATCCTCCAGCGCGGTGGCGAGGCTGCTGTCTCATGCTGCAGGCGGTTGGGTTCACCCTGCAGAAGAGACGCTCCCTGTTGCAGATGGCCCCGCTGCCACCCTGAGCACACAAGGCAAGGCAGAAGATTGCCATCAGCTTGGTGATGAGAGCCCATTTCTGACTCCAAGAACAGCATTAACCCTAAAACCATCTTGTTCTCATTGGATGAAGGTGACAAGTGAAGAATCTACATGGGCGTGGCCTTCCCAGAGGGGGTGAAGATGATACCTCAGCTCTCCATGCTCCTGAGCACAAACACCCCAATTCAGCCATCAGATTTCTCAGGCTAATCATTAAACAGGAAAATGCCTTTACAGCTCACAAGGACTTTGCTTGCCGCCAACATCTGCTCCCAACGCAAGGCTGCCAAAGTTTCCAGGAAACCCTCTCAGCCTTTTTTATCGTATTTATTAAATGTTGCAACTCAGTGCTGGTGGCACATTTTAGGCGAGTGTCTCAGGAGATTAAAGTCCTAGTTTTAACCATGCCAATGGTCTAACAAGGGTTGGATGGAAAGGCTGTTCAGGAACTTTGTTCTGCTGATTTTCGGATACTAGATACTCAACCACAAGAAGCCAGTGCTTGGGCTCTCCCAACTGAGAAGGCCACCAGATTGACAGGAGGTGGTTGCAGTTCTGGTTCCTGGCCAATCTGGCCACCAGATCCTTCCAGCTCACCTCCAGGAGATGTTACCCTAGGTGGCATCGCTTGGTCAATGGCTGTAGAGATGGATTGACAGGAGCTGGCTGCAGTTCGGGTTCCTGGCCAACCTGGTCACCAGATCCTTCCAGTTCACCTCCAGGCAACGTTACCCTAGGTGGCATCAGCTGGTCGTGGTTGCAGAGATGTTTTATGGGAAGCAGGAGCTCTGTGCGGCTAAGCCGCTGTGCCCACGTGGAAGTGAGGGCCCTGCTGCAGTTTCACGCAGGTGGAACCAAAAACAACAGGAGGCACTGACACCGAAAGTCCTGCCTTGGTTTCAATGGTGAACCACATGGTTTTGTTGCATTGTTTTTATTCTCGGCCCAAAAATTACTCCGACCTGGTTATTTCCCCCGAAACCATCACGAATCGGCACTCAGCCAATCGGTGCAGGGCTTCTCGCCCAATATTCCGTTCTTCCCTTTTATGGTCATAATCTGGCCTCTCCGAGAAAAAAAAAAAGGTGAGACTGGACTGCGCTGAGATATGGTCGGTTGGTCCCACATGACAGGTTGTCCCATGATCTGCTCCCATCAACACACCACAGGACCAGAAAAGTGGAAAAATCTTGTCAAGCAGAAGGTGATGACGCCTGTGGGCTCAAAAAAGTGGAGTCCCAGCAGATATCTAAGATGATGAGCCATGGAGAGCATCAGCGGATGTGCTGTCAGACACCCTGACCATCTGTGTTAATGGAAACCAATTAATTGGGGCCCAGTAGAATGGTATTGGGCACCATGACTGATACTGGTTGTGGTTCTGAGAAGACTTCCAAGGCTTGGCCTTGAGTTGGACACAGGTTGCTCTTGTTCAACTGACATGCAAGAAAAATGCTAACAGAGAGACTTCAGTCCAACTGAGGAAAGGTCTTCCTCCTCCCACCTATAATCGTGGGACCAGATAGACACTGATTTCTCTTCGTGGTTAGTAGATGACATTTACAGACCTCAGCCTCAAAGCCCTCGAGACTGCAACACATCAAGCCCACGTCAATCGATTCATGATTGAACCCTGATCTGAGGTTCATTTGCAAATTCACACTGCAGGTCCTGGCTGACATACACCAGAGGTCAAACCCCACCACGAGGTGCCAACTCAAACCTTCCTAGACTTGAAGATGTTTGGATCTTCAGATGTTTTTGCTGACCCTCCCTTGATTGCCAACCACGTAATTACACACGAGTCTTTGCTCATCTTACCCTGCACTTGAGAGGAGGCAGATATGGCAGAAAGCTAACGAGCCATAAGGGAAACCACTTTCCCACTCTGACCTTGAGCATCCTTCCTGGGAGACCTTTAAGGAGCACAAGCTTTTGTTCTCACCAGTGACAGGATTTGCAATTATTGGGTCCTTCCAAGCGGGATGAGCTGGCAGAAGCAGTTGTGAGGAAGCAGGGACCTAAGCCCTGGTCTCTGATCAGTGCAACTCCACCAGATCCTGACGTGGGTGCGTACATCTCAAGCCACCCACCAGTACTTACTGTGCAGCTGCATGCTCTTGCCCTTCAAAAAATGCAGAATATTTCACAAGCGGAATCTCTCGTCGTAATTTGTGACTCTTTTAATTCCACTCTCAGACAGAGACAGAAACAAATTACTGGAAGAGGAAAAACAAGGTTGTCTGAAGCAACCTCAGAGCAATGTTTGGCTCCTGTCTCACCCGATCCTTAGCCTGGGACAGCCCTGTAAGATAAATAAGCTCCCAGGGAACATGTTTATTCCCAGCACCCCAAATGTATTTCCTCATACTGATCATATTTAAGACTCCGCTCCCGACATGAGCACATTGAAGTGTTTGGTTAGCAGGCAGATTCCTCTGCCAAGTGAGAAAAAAGAGGCAGCATCGCTTAAAGGGGATTTAACGAATGTCATGTTGGGCCCAGGTTGAGTCTTTGTCACGTAAATCCCCTGGAGCCAAGGTAGGAAATTCAATATTAATGAGCAGAGGAAGAGCCTCTGAGTTTCGTCACCCCTTCTAAGGCAGCACAGTCACCCCAGAGCTGCGGAGGAGATCTTGTTTCTCTCGGGTGCTGCTTCTGACAGCCCCATCATGTAAAATTAGAACATGGGAAGTTTCAGGAGCAAATTCTCAAATGTGCTTCGGTTGCAAGAAGAAGAAGAAACTGGTACCATGGGGAAAATTTCCTCCCAGGCTGAAACTCTGGTCTTGACAAATGAAGAGAGAAATGCTCTGCAGAGTCAGAGGTGTAGAGAGTGGGGAAGGATGGAGGAGACCAAGGATCCAGTCTTCCAGAATCTTGACCCAGGCTTTCACGACCCTTTATACCAAAAGCCTGGAAACGAACTGAACGTGCAATTTCTACTTTCTAATCTCTGCGTATCTGCTCATTAAAGGGATGCGGCGACAGGAGAGGTAGGAACAGAAGGAGAATTTCTGGGCATCTGAAGCAGCCTCAAGACTCATCTGAAAAGCCCGTGTAATGTCGCTGTATAAATTCATGAGCCTTTTCCTCTGGGGAGCCGCGCTTTAGTGCCAAAAGATATTGCAGAATTACAGCAATCAGAAAACAATAAAGAGCTTGGGAAAACGCTGATGAGAGAAACTGGAAAAATTAGGGTAGTTAGAAAGACAAATGAGAAGGAGTAAAATCCAGGTATTAAATAATTGGTGGGAGGCAGGAGGTGGATTAAGAGCTGTTTTCATGGCTCGTACTCCAAGCATAAGGAGCCATTTGATGAAAGGAATAGATGGGAAATTACCCCCCCAAAGGGCAGCGCTTTCGCTTGGCAGAGGTAATTAGAGCAGGGAGCTCACTGTCACCCACCCCTGCAGCTGAAGCCACCATCTGAAGAGGTTCACGTGAATGACAAGAACACCATGTGCTATCCCATTAACAGTCATAAAAGCAGCACTAAAAGGGATTTCAGAAACCAAGCTTTCCCCCTGCCTCTCCTGCTTTTTCCCTTGAAACATCTGGAGGGAAGCAGCCACTGGACCACAAGACCAAAGCAAGAAGTCTTGACATTAGCCATCAACCACGCCAGGACCTGCTGACACCCACGCGAGTCTTTCCTCCAAGCCTTGACCCACAGTATCCCAGCGATATTTAAAATAAACCCCATCATTCCTCCCGAGGGATGACCTTAGCTCAACAGATTTCTGGGAATCCAGCTTCGGTGGCAGCTCATTAATATTTAACACCGGGTTGGGGTGTTGCTGCTATCAGTGCATAGTGGAGGTGAGCCCTGATAAGAGCCACCACATCCTACTACAGGGGTTGAATAATCAGGGGTTAAATATCAGCGACATGCTGGAGCTGGTGGAGGTTTATGGCCTGACTTGCCCACTCCTTGCGTCTGAAGGATGTAATCTTATAAAACAAACCATATTCAAGAAGGTACCTTATTGCAGAGCTGGTTTAACAAGACTGGAGGGAAGGGCAGGTGGTTTCTCGCTGCTTTATGATGAGTTATACAATACTTGTTATTTTTTTCCCCCCGTAAATCTCCAGCTCCTGGAGTCCTGTCATTACATCAGACTCGTCCTTCCTTTTTTTGAAAAACAAGAACTGCAAAGACTCTCCGAATGGAAGGAGAAAGACGCAAAAGGGTATTTTTGCAAAGATCGTGCTTTTAGCACAACCTTCCTGAGTTCTCGGGGGTCTGGTGTGAGGCATTTTGGAACATTTTGGGGTTTTTTTTGCATAATTACCGACCCTGGCAAAAGCAAGATGACATGGTAGCAAGCAAGATAAAATAACTGGAAGGATTAAACCTGCCTCTTTAATTCTGCTGACCTTTTTAAACTGCTTGACCTCTGGAAGGCAAGAGTTTGAAAGTGAAAATAAAATAAAAGACAAAGGTCACTTATTCAATGCCAGGGTGGGGCCTGGAATGTGCTTGCCTTTCACAAATACCCTCCCAGAAGTTTTATGAATGGCTTTTTAGACTTCTCAGCAACTCCCACGTCCCCAAAAGGCCTCCAGCAGCTGGGGCTGGTCCAGATCCACGGCACGGGGATTCCAAACTGGGACGAACAGCTCAGGGGTGTCCCCGTCCCTGTACCACAGGTTGAAAATGAGATTTCCTTCCATTTCATTGCAACCCCTCCAGGCCCAGTATTTCTAAGGGAAGAAGGGGGTGGCTGCAACCTTTTACTTTCCTTTCCGATCTTCTTACCTCTCCCAACATCAGGAGGTGATACTTGGAGAACAGCCCAGACACTGAGGACCTTGACATTCAAAACTGCACTGCAGATGTCCTTCCCTGAACAGTATTTTTAGTTCAGAAGCAGCATCTCCATCTGTTTCTTCTTCTTTCCTATAAGTCAAAACCCCCAAAATTCCTGTAATCTCAGCTCCTGGTTCATTTAAGTGAATCGCTAGAAAAACCATTGGAACACACAAGCCACAGATGGCTTGCAAGTGGTCATGGGCTGCGGTTTCCAATCTTATCATGTCTTGTGTTTTCCTCCCTGCTGGTCCCATCAGTTCGCCTTAATAGTAAAGATCAATTTTCTAGCAGCCAGAAGTACCTAGAATTTAAGATCAAATTTTCCCCTCTGTTGTTCCCCTCTCTCCAATCAGCAAAACGTTTTCCTCTAGGCTAGGAGAAAATGTCACACCATGCATGGTTTCTATCATAGCCTTGCAGGCATGGTGGCCAAAGGATATGATCGAAGCAAGTTTTCTTCATGGGGTTTGTTTTTTTTTTAGCTTACAACCCATGAAAAAAAACCCACAAGCATCTATAGATGCACCCAATGATAGTCACAGCATCTGACCCATCTCCAGGCCTGGCTTTAAGATGGGGCTTGTGTGCAAGATGGGCTCTTCTATCATCTGATGCAAAGCGAGGCCACCTGACAAGCTTCACCTTCTTTTCAGTGGGTCTTCTTCTGCCATTTAGAAGGTTTCAGACAGAGCTAGTGTTTCCTCAAGCCAAAAATAGGCATTAAAATGTTCTTGTTTAAATGCCTTACTGCAGAGAGCTGCTGCAAAAATGGGTACACCATGGATGTGTCCTCCCCCTGCCTGGCTCAGCAAGTGGAAACGCCGATAAATCCAGGGAAAAAGAAGAAAATGATGGGAATAGGACCCCCAGAACTGTCATGCACCTTGGTGTAGCTGTGCTTCATGAGTTACTATCCAGCAAGATGCCAAAAATCTGCTTGAGGAGATGTTCAACGCCAGGTTCCAACCTTGAGCAACCTGGTCTAGTGGGAGGTGTCCCTGCCACCCCTGGCAGGGGGTTTGGAATGAGATGATCTTTGAGGTCCCTTCCAGCCCAAACCATTCTAGGATTCTGTGGTTCTATGACTTTGAATTAACTGCCCCTGCTCCTGTTTTGAGATGCATCAGCATCCTTTGATAGGGAGCGAAGATTCTCCTTATTCCTTCCCCAATGCTCTTTAACAAGATTCAGGGTGGTTCTCTGCAGGCTCACTCGCTCTTTTCATGGGACCATCACCTGGGTGAAGCCCCCAAGCAGGACAGAGGCTGAGTGAAGCCGTTTGCTCTCTTGCGAAGGACCTCCATGCATCAGTGGGGCTGCGTTTCCTTTGGTGGGAGGGCAGGCAAGCGGCGGGGCGAGCCGATGCCGAATGCACAGAAAACGGTATTGCACAACGTCGGGACAACGCCGGCTTCCAACCGTCAGGGCTGCGAGGGGGCGAGGACGTGCAAGTTGATGCCTTTTGCGGCCCCCGGGGTCTTTTTATATTTTTAGAGAAGTTGGGCTCATCCTAAGTTCCTCTCCCACAGATTGTTCCTGTTGTTGTCGCTGCTCCGACCCCGCAGATCATGTGGCTCGGTGTGACCTGGACGCAGCTAAGCTGGGCGCTGGGAGCTCCGGGTGCCCCCACCCACGCTGGGGGACAGGGGGGACAGTGGGAACAGGGGTCCCCTGGCTCCAGCAGCTGGGTGCTTTTGCCTAGTTGCCATCTTTCTCACTCTCGATCCATCCCTTCAGAGAACTCGGTTCCCCTTTAACTTCCTAAATATGAAGCGCTCTCTGTTCCTCTACCAGCTACCTTGGCAGCTGTGCCAGGGACTGACTCCAGCTCCAGGACCTCAAAAAGCTGTGCATGGGCAGAGAAAAGGGATCTCCTCTGTAGGATGCATCTCTTGAACACGCTTGACATGAAGGGCAAGGTCATAGAATGACAGAATCATTTTGGTTGGAAAAGACCTTTAAGATCATCAAGTCCAACCGTTAACCCAGCACTGCCAGGGCACCACTAACCCATGGCCCTCAGCACCACATCTCCATGGCTTGGAAACCCCTCCAGGGATGGGGACTCCACCACTGCCCTGGGCAGCCTGGCACAGCCTTTCACAACCCTTGCCAGGAACACATTGTTCCTCGTGGCCAACATAAACCTTCTCTGGTACAACTTGAGGCCATTTCCTCTTGTCCTGTCACTCGTTCCTTAGGAGAAGAGATAAACTTCCCCCCACCCCGGGCTCCAGCCTCCCCTCAGGGAGAAGGTCTCCCCTGAGCCTCCTTTTCTCCAGGCTCAACAACTGTCAAGTCTCTCAGATGCTCCCCACCAGACTTGTTCTCTAGACCCTTCCCCAGCTTCACTGCCCTCCTCTGCACATGCGCCAGCCCCTCAATGTCCTTCTGGGAGTGAAGGTCCCAAAACTGAACCTAGTGTTCAAGGTGCAGCCTCACCAGTTCCAAGTACAGAGGTTCATTCACTTGCCTAGTCCTGCTGGCCGTGTATAAAGGTGAAGCTTCCCCAGCTGGATGCTGGATCTCCTTTAGTTTTTATCTGCTGCATCATGGCCTGAATCCAAACTCTGTGTCATTTGGATGGAATAAACCATCATTTATATGTGGATTTGCTTGAGGGCTCAGCGAGTAAAGTGAGCTGTAGCCCTGCTAGATCCATGCCTGGACCTGGGTGTGGTCACCTGGCCAAAGTTGACCACTCTTGGCCCCAGGGTTTGCAGGGCAAACATGTAGCTGCTACAAGGGCCACCAAGTTGGAGGCAAAAGGGACAGCACCCATGGCCATTCCTCCTTGCTCCCAGCAATATACCCACAGCCAGACTGGCACAGAGAGCTTTAAACCCCAATGCCAGGACAGCTGGAGGCATTGCTGTCAACCAGGTCATTGAGGTCAAGTAGGCAGCAGTTCCCCACGGTGCTGTTTTTGGAGATGCTGAGCTTGAATGTGTGCACAGATGCTTTCACCAAGGCCACCAGCACCGGTGGGCAGCGATAGGTCCTGTTCCCCTCTCTTCTCCTGACAGCTCCTAGGAACAATGGAGGAATTTTAGTACAATTTTCTTTTTTTTCTAACGGAAAAACCCCAAAGTGAGAAGCATTCACTTGGGATTGCAACAAAATCCCTCTGCAGAGAACGAGCATGTGCCCTATAGCCATAGGTGCAAACCAGCCCGCTCCAGAGAATATTCTGAATTATTCATGCCAGCAACGAGTTTCTGAATTAACTGCATCGATTCACAGCACGGTTCCTGCTGGAGGGAGCAGCCGCTGAGTCAAAAGAGCAAACAGCTCTTGTCTGCTCTTACAGAAGAAACAGGATGGTGAATAATAGCGAGACTCTGACCTTGCCATTCCATTCACAGCTGGAGCCCACGGGGAAGGGGTTGGAGGTGTGCAGGGAGGAGGGACAGAGCCAAAGCAGCCCTGAAACCGTGAAAAACAATCCTGCAGCGAGGTGATGGGGGCTTGTTTTCTCCATCTCCCAGCCCCAAATTGAGCCGTAGGAGCCAGTGATGGAGATGCACTTGCACAGTCCACGCTCCAGCTCAGCTGCTGTCGCTGCAGAAGGCAGCAGACGCTGTGAGCACCAGCCAGAAGCGTGCACTCATCTCACCAGCTAGGCTGTTAGAGCCGTATGAATTTATGACAGCAAAAAAAACTCATGGAAAAGTCGTGAAATCATCAAGTTTCAGGGTTTGGAGCAAGGGACAGGGAGATAGGTCCTGGAGGACCACCCCTTCCTTGCAGAGTGTGGCTTGCACTGAGCCCTCCAGGCTCTCCATCCTCTGAGGGTGCAGAAAGCATGCTCCAAAAGCTGAGCAGAGCTGCATCCCAGGCTAGTGAGAGCCCTCCTTCTCCAGGCTTCAGCTCCGCTTTCTCCTCGTTCCCCCCAGTAACACACAGTGCTCCTGTCTAATTTGTGCAGGGCCTCCAGCCCTTGCAGTGGGGAAAGGGCAGCAACAATTTTGGGGAAGTGGTTTTTCATGGACCTAAAACTTTCTCTGGAGAGAGGAGCACCCTGAGGCAGGGCTCCTGGCTGTCATCTTTGCACCACCGGTGAGGGTGGATCCGACCATAGGAGCATTAGCTGCAGCTGGATGGAAGAGGTGGGCTTCTAAATTCCCTGTTTTCCACTTTTTGAGGACATGGGCTCCACAGAGAGTGCAGCTTCTCCATCCACATTCCTGCCTTCAGATCCCTGGAAGGGATGTGAGGTCTTGCTCAGTCCCACCTTGCAGAGCATCCACCATTGCTCTCCTGGGCTGCACAATGGGGCTGGTGCTGGGGACCAATGGCACCGTCTCCCTTAACCAGGGCTGATGCCCAATGCCAGGCTCCTCCATCACTCAGGGTCATGGAAAATCCCACCTGTTCATATATATACACATATATATATTTTATTTTTTTTTCCTCTGACAATTTAACACGTGGTTTTCTCAGTGACTCAGTACAGTCTCTGAGCAGCCCTCCGAGCAGAGCCGAGCTCATGTCGGACTCTGTTTTTAGTCAATCAGCCCTAATTAACTCTGACTGTAATGGTTTGCAACGGCTGTGGATTCTTCCTGTTCATAGAATATTTCCACTGTTCACTTTCCAGGCTGCGGTTGTTATTCCTAGTGAGGTATTTTCCCCCACGATCCTCATACATGTTTCCCAGAAGGATTTGAAACTCAGAATTTCAGGGATCGCCTTTGCTGGCTTAAAAGTCATCTTTTCTTTTTACAAGACATGCTGTTATGTTTATTACACGCAGAAAATCTTGTTTTTCAATGGCAGCTACTAAAAATAAGCCTCAAACTGTCTTTTTTTCTCTTAAAAGAAATCCACACACTGAACAAGCCCCTTTTATCTTCAGTTTTTTAGTAACATTGGGATTAGGATATTTGGCTATCGATGAGCCACGCAAAAGGTTTGTAGCAGTAAAATAATTCCCAGGCTCCCTCTAGGATCCTTGGTACAAATATTCACACTTGAAACGATCCAACGGGTTGTTTGTGGGGGGGGCAAGTTTGAAAGAATCCACAAAGAGAAATGTTTTCAGCCCCTTGAAGCGCAGAGGAACCAGCGAGCGGGGTAAGGGCACGGCACTGATTTATAGCAGACGTAGCGGAATGCTCGGCGGATTGTCCGTGTGCCTTAATGGTGCATATAAATAGATGGAACGCTGCCGGATTTGTTATTGGAGAGCTTCATCTTGTTTGGTGTCTCCAGAAGGTTTATGTCTATTTGGCTGCTGGAGCGCAGATGATTTAGCAAGCTTATCATGACCTAAAGGGGGTAATTATGTCACTGATATTGTGCTGTTGGTGGATGTATGGCCCCGGTGCACAACGGTCCCGATCCCACGGAAAGACAATCGCAGAATTGTCTGGATTGGAAAAGACCTTTAAGATCATCGAGTCCGATCATTAACCTCACACTGACAACTCCTCGACTAAACCATATCCCTCAGCACTACGTCTACCCGTCTTTTAAATACCTTCAGGGATGGGGACTCCACCACTGCCCTGGACAACCCTTTCCAATGCCTGACAACCCTTTCAGTAAAGAAATTCTTCCTAATATCCAATCTAACCTTCCCTTGGTGCAACTTGTGGCCGTTTCCTCTTGTCCTGTCACTTGTCACTTCGTTGAACAGTCTGATCCCCACCTCTCTACAGCCTCCTTTCTGGTTAGTTGAAGAGAGCACTAAGGTCTCCACTGGGCCTGCTTTTCTCCAGACTAAACAACCACAGGTCCCTCAGCCTCTGTCCATAAGACATGTGTTCCAAGCCCTTCACCAGCTTGGTTGTCCTTCTTCGGACACAGTCCAGCCCCTCAATGTCCTTCTTGGAGCGAGGAACCAACAGACAGGCCATGACCGTGCAAGAAGACCATTGCTGAATGAGCAGTAAGATGCTTAGACTCCAACCTTTATGGGTCTGCCAGAGCCATGGGTAGAGATGATAGAACAGCGTCCAGCTTCAGCCCTGGGCTGGCTCTGCTGGGACCGGCATCAGGGAGCTGCTCTGGACAGGCAGACGGACACCTTGGCAGTAGCCCCACACCATCCATGGGATTTGCACCCTACCACAGCCCTGTAGCAAGGAGCGGCACAGCTCCTGGTGCTCTCCCAGCTGCATCTCCTGCACTCAGTGCTGAACAACCCCACACCCTCACCACCGCCGGGCCTGAATCAGCTCTCGCCTGTGTCCCAGCTGGGAAGCCGATCGGAAAATGAAAATTAAGTTTCCCTAACCAGCAAAAGTACTGCAGTGAGGTTGATTATTTTAGGTGAGAGCTCCAGCCAAGCAGAACCAGGACTGGGCTGTCCCCCGCCTTCGAGCGGCACCCGCTGTTCTCTCACCCCTCTCTAGCGTGTTTCCTGCCGTCACCCAGCCCCGGTGACTGGGTCACAACAACCCCACACATCGCTACAGGCTTGGGGAAGAGTGGCTGGAAAGCTGCCCATTGGGAAAGGACCTGGGGGTCAACAGCCAGCTGAAGATGAGCCAGCATGTGGTCAGGTGGCCAAGAAGGTGTGGCCAACAGGACTAGGGCAGGGATTGTCCCCTGGACTGGGCACTGGGGAGGCCAAACCTCAAATCCTGGGGTCAGTTTTGGGCCCCTCACTCCCAGAAGGACATTGAGGGGCTGGAGCGTGGCCAGAGAAGGGCAATGAAACTGGATAAGGGTCTTGAGCACAAGTCTGGTGAGGAGCAGCTGAGGGAGCTGGGGGTGTTGGGCCCAGAGAAAAGGAGGCTCAAGGGAGACCTTCTTGATCTCCACAACTCCCTGAGGGGAGGTTGGAGCCAGGTGGGGTTGGGCTCTTCTCCCAAGGAACGAGTGACAGGACAGGAGGAAATGGCCTCAAGTTGCACCAGGGGAGGTTTAGGTTGGCCATGAGGAGCAATTTGGTCCTGGCAAGGGTTGTGAAGGGCTGTGCCAGGCTGCCCAGGGCAGAGGTGGAGTTCCCATCCCTGGAGGGGCTTCCAAGCCATGGAGATGTGGTGCTGAGGGCCATGGTTTAGTGGTGCCCTGGCAGTGCTGGGTTAATGGCTGGACTTGATGATCTTAAAGGTCTTTTCCAACCAAAACGATTCTATGATTTCCATGATTATTTTTGCAATTGATCTCCAGCTGGGTGGGCTGAGAAAGGGGCCAACATTATGCCCAAACCCCCCACCAGCACCAGTATCACATCCCAGCTCCCCATTAACACCCACTAGGATGGGTGGAGCTGCTCAGTACAAGCTTTTACGGGCAAGCACAGGTAGAAAAGGGCTTTATTTTCTCACAAGCTCCGTTATTTCAGCGCAAAGCTTTTTCTTTCCCCCGCTGTGGCTTCTCACAGGCACGAAGCCGTGGTGAAGCCCTTTCTCGGGAAAGCCGCTGATCTGGGGGGATTTTGTAGGGCGGGCGGCTGGCACAGAGCTCTCCCCACAGACGGGGGGAATGGGGAAATGCTCCCGAGATGCTGCACTGAAAGGTTGAGGCATTTTGTTAATCTTTTTTGGGTTGTTTTGGTTTTTGGTTCTGCACTACCTTGTGGCTTTATCCGAACTCGTGGGAGTCTTCTGGCACCGAGCGTTTTCATTAAGGAACAAGAATCCTGTTTTCTTACAGATCTTCCTCACCACCAAAACCCAAAGGGAAGAAAGAAGATTATTACCCAAGAGACAGCAAAAGCAAGTCTTCTAAATACACGTTTCTCAGCTCGCAGCTCCTTGCAAAGGCTGCAAACAGCAGGGACGAGCCCCTGGGTCCTTTGCTTTTTGGTTGTGATGCTCCAGTCCCAAGCCCGGTCAGGTTCTGCTGCCCAGAGCGACATTTTCTGCTCCATCTGAGCCAGAAAATGAGATTTAGTCTGCGGGAAAAGGCCCACAATCTCTGTAAGCCGGCCCTGCAACACGCTTCTCCACATTTCCTAATTGCCTCTTTGCAGAGGTTATTATTGAGTAATGCCTATTTTGTTGAAAAATTGCACCATAAACAGCCAACGGGGAAGGAAATAAATAATTGCTAATAAATGTCAAAGTAGATTAGCAAACCAGAGAGGCCAAGAAAAAAGAACAACTTTTTTTTTTTCTTTTTTTTTGGCTTGGAAAATAACTGCGGGGTTTTTGCAAAGATTGTATTTAATGAAAACTATTTGAGTACCTTGCAGGGGAGTTAATGCTTTGTCATTTCCTCAGGCTGGGTTAAAATGCTGTCTGACTCCTCCACCGTCTGCAGCAAGCCTGGAAAAAAACCCCTTTTCTTCTGCAAGACAGGGAAAAGAGGTAAAAAACCTGACGGGTTCCTTCTGAGAACATGAAAAGTTCAGAGTCCTGGATGCAAAAGGCTCCACCAGACTCCAGTGGTGGGAAATTTGGGAAAGTTCAGGCTCTCCAGAGTCTCAAATGACACCAGATAATTTGCGTCTCAGTGGGGTTTGGCGAAAAAATATGCTTCCAGGTTCCTTCAAAGCAAAGCAAAGCTGGGGAAAATAGAATATAAAGCATTAAATAAAGTGTGGAATTGTATATAAATGAAGATTAAAATAAGAAAAGATGAAATAAAGATGAAAATGTTGTTATTTGACAGACGGTCGATGCTGGGGAGTTTTCTGCGGCTCTGACACCCCTGGCTGAGCATCCCCAGCCCGGCCCTTTCTGGAAGGAGATGCAACGTTTGCCTTGGCCAGCGCAACCCTTCAGCTGCCCCTTTGATTTAAAGACTCATTAACGTTGGAGCAAAGCTGCACTTTCCAGAGCGGCTGCTGAGAGCTGTAAAAGTGACTTATGGAGAAGGGGAAAGGGGAGAAAGAGGAGGAATCCCACTCGGTTCTGCTCACCGACCCACCGGCACAACCCCGCTCTCCTTCTCAGGGTGTTACCCTCACCCAGAGAGGGTTGGTGCCTCCAGTCTCTGCAATGACCACAGCTGTCAAAGTTCATAAAGCTGCTCTTTTTTTTTTAACAGCATGCAAAGAAACGGCTCAACAAGAGCTACTTCAGCACAAATCCCTGGCAATTTTTTTTTCCCTTTTCATTTTCTCTTCTTTACTCAGCAGAAACCCATATTTCCTTGCTCTTGTGTTGAAGAAATAAAAACCTCAAGAGCATAGAGGATGCAGAAATTAATAGCCAACCCTCGTCTTATTCCTCGTGGCTCCCCCAACTACTGCCAGCTCAACTTGTGGTTGAGATTACAGCGATAAATCACAAGCTGCTCTTTGAAATAACAGCTCTGATTTCAGCCAGCGCAAGGAAGGAGAAGGTTGTGCAAGGCTGGGGGGACGGGGCCGTGATGGGCTCTCCTGGGCTCGGTGGTGGGGCAAGGGGACCCGGGTGGGACTGTGCACCTTTAGGCACGGCATGAGCTCATGGTTCATGGCTGGAAACATCCATGAGAGATTTCCCCCAGCTCCAGCTTCATCTTTATAAAAGGCTGGAGGGCTTGAGCATCCTCTCAGGGCAGGATGGGGCTCAGCCGATTCACACGGATGCTGTCAGGCGTGCGTGCAGTTTCAGGGAATGCCATGTTGGATGCAAGCCTGGACCCACTGGGTGAGGCGAGGAGGCCAGACCCCAGCGTTTTCATCCCTACTTGTGGGTACGGAGTGAGTTTAGCACCGCTGGTCCCCATGAAGGTGGCCCCTTGCTTGGGTGGTGACCCCCAAGACCAAACACGGGCGATGCACAGAGGTGATGGTGATGCCCAACTATCTCTACACACAAGAGCTCCCACATTTCTCCTGCGGAGCTTCCTCGAGCAGAAATAAGCCTTTCGACACGCTCAGCTCTTCCGTTAACCCGAACCCAGTTTCACCTTACATTTCGGGATCTTCTGAAACTTGCACTGTGCCCCTATTTTTAGCCCATCCTCTTGGTCCCAGCTGTGAGACCCTCGCAGGACGCCTGTGGCCAGGCGGTATTTTTCGGTATTTTTAGCCATGTCCATCTGTGACAGGCCGGGCTGGGCGAAGGCACATGTGGTTTGAGCATCTGCAAGCGAGACCGGCCAGGCAGGAGGAGGAGAAACGGTTCCAGGGCTTTTTGGCCATGGTCGGGGAGGGGAAAATGTGGAAGTGGCTCCTCGATCCTGGGGTTGGGGAGGGTTAAATAAAGAAAAGAGCCACTATGGCCGGTGTGTCTTTTTAGGTGCAGCTGAGACTGAGCTTGCTGGTGGGATGTGGCTGTGAAGGAAGGGGAGCAGCCCCATGCCCAAACCCATGCCAGTGGGGTAGAAGGTGAGGATAAGGGGAGGCTTCTCTTTGGTATCACCTGCGTGTCTCATCCTCCACCTCCAAGACATGCCACAGAAACCTCAGCATCGCTGTTGCATTGCCCAAGCCCTGATACAACCTGGGGTGTTGGGGCTTACCCCCATCTTGGGTCTCCCGAGGGGCACCCATGGGAAATGCACAACCTTGCAGAGCTGATGGCCCCAGCGCTTCCCTTTTCTCGGAATAAAGCGTGATGTTTCTCCAAAAACAACAGCAACAATAATAATTAAAAAAAAAAACAAACCCCAAAAAAGCACTGCTGGAGCTTTTACTTTTTTTTTTTTGTGCCTTTTTAGGTGAGTTATGCTACTTTTCGGGTGGGATTTGGGAAGTTGCTGCAGGTTTGGTAGCTTTCAACTTCGTGTTTTCACTTTTTAAAGTCTGCTGCGGTGACTAATATCTGCCTGCCTGTATCACACTACCTTGCCCTGGAAATACCCACCGGTACATGGAAAATAAAAATAAACCATCTCCAAAGGAGACTGTGATTTCTCTGAAGGTCTCACCAGAGTCCCTGGGGGCTGGGGGGGGCCAGGAGCCCACAGAGGTGTGTGTGAAGCAGCCCTCACCCTGCCTCTGATGCTGGCGGGGACCTGAGCAGCTTCTCCAGAGGTGGTGGCCGAGGCTGGTGATGTCTCCAGGCATGGAATCATGCAGTGGCCACCTGACCTCACCAATGCCACTTCTCCGTAACCCAACTCTCAGTGGGGACATGGAGCTGCCTGGGGCTTCAGCCTCCACTGGGCAATGTAAGCTACAGCCCAACATCATCTTGACCATCACTGACACAGGGAATGCCCATGGCATCTTTGGTGGAGTCTCCACCAAAAGCTTGGTCACTCAAAGCTACCCAGCATAAGCCCCAGCATTTGAATAATCCCTGCTGGACATTGTTGGGGTTGTTCAGCCTGGAGAAGAAGAGGCTCCGGGGAGACCTTCTTGAGGCCTTTCAGGACTTCAGGGGGGCTGTCAGAAAGATGGAGATGGACATTTTAGCAGGGCCTGTTGGGACAGGACAAGGGGTGATGGCTTGAAACAAAAAGGGGGAGATTGAGACTAGAGAGAAGGGAGAAATTTTTGCTGCTGAGGGTGGTGAGAGCCTGGCGCAGGTTGCCCAGAGAGGTGGTCGATACCCCATCCCTGGCACCATTGCAGGTGAGGTTGGCCGGGGCTCTGAGCAACCTGCTCTAGTTGTATTATAGCATACAATATTGTATATGTCCCTGCTCAGTGCAGGAAGTTGGACTAGATGAGCTTTAAAGGTCCTTTCCAACCTGAACTATTCTGTGGTTCTATGACATCACCTTCAGCGTCTGAGCCTGGTGTGATGCCTGTCCCTGGAAGTGTTCAAGGCCAGGTTGGATGGGGTTTTGAGCAACCTTGTGTAGTGGGAGGTGTCCCTGCCATGGCAGGGGGCTTGGAACTACATGATCTTTAAGGTCCCTTCCAACCCAAACCAGTCTATGCTTCTATGATGATTCTATGACCCCACCACACTCACCAGAGCTGGACTTTCGTACGGCTGCTCCATGCCGTGTTGGCTGCTCTTCCCCTTGCCCTCTCCTGTGCACTTCCTAGCCCAACAAGAGTGTGTGCTTGTCTTCAAAGCACAAGGCTCAGGATTTATAAATAAAAGAAATAAATAAGGCCTTTTTTCTGTTCCAAATTAGCCCCGGGCAGACAATGTGTACGCACGGCGAAAGACTCGGTTTCCTGTCTGTTTGTCGAGGCTCCGAACGAGCTTCCTCTGTATAACAAACCCGGCCGGAGGGCGGAAAGGGTAAGGACCGAACTGAAATGTGTACAGCGGGATTGCACAACAACCCTGGCCACTGGCAGTCTCTGGGGTTCCTAATCCAGAGGGATCCAGGAGGCTGGGGGTGCAGTGGTCCTTCTGCACCCACCTACCCGGGGTGCTTTGAGATGCCCAGTGAGCCATCGGCCGCAAGCATCAGCGTGGGACTGCACCGAGAAGGCACACGCTCTGTCCCAAAATAGTTCTTGGGATCCACAAATGAGTCATTTCATTTCTTGACCAAAAATATCTTCCTTCTCCACGCATGGGGCTTCATAGGAAGGAGCCAGACGCCTCCCGCACCGGGCGCCGTTCGGCGACACTGCCCTGGGAGCTGCAGCCAATGCTGGTGGATCCGTACCCCGGAGGATGTTTGGGAGGATAATCCATGCTGGGAGTGTGGGAAGAGCAAAGCCAGCGCCAAGAATGATGATGCAGCATTGTTCTTGCGGTATATCTGGCCCAGCCAGAAGTGGGAAGTATCAGAAATCTCATGAGACGCAGCTTGGCCTTGTGAGATTTCCAGCTATTTTGCAAACCTCTCGAGGCCTGGACTCATCTCTGATCTGGTTTTCTCCCTCTTTTTTTTGTTTATCCCTTTAAACCACCTTTTTGCCCTAAGAGGACACCTGGTCTTGCCCCACCGCACTGGTGCAGGTACAAGGATAAGGTGGGAGAAAGGAGTTAATGCATCATCCCATCGTGCAAATTCCTGCACCAAAAAATGGTGAAAAGGAAGGAAGAGGAGTCCAATGGCATTAATAACATCAGCCAAAAAAAAAGAAAATATTTCTCCAATTCACTGCCAAACTCAATATGGCAGAAAAAACCCCTCCTTCTCAGCCCTGCATCTTGTCCAGTGCAGTATTTATTGAACAAGCAAAGCGTGGGATGCAAGGGAAGCTCCATCACTAACTGCTAACCTTATTAATCCCACAGATGGGTCCTGCAATCCCCAAACTCCACTCCTGCACCCACGGCCAGGGCAGGGGAAATGCAGGGCACTGATGTCTGCAGCTTCCCAGGGTCAGGACAAGGGAATCTCTGCTCCCAGCAAGCAGCATCCCAGCTGGAATACCAGCTCCCCTCCATCACAGGGCAAGTCAAGAGAGCGCAAGTCTTGTGAGGAGTGGCTGAGGGACCTGGGCCAGAAGTAACAGCGGGACAGGTACGAGCTGCAAGCATTTGGTGTCAGGCTGGGTGACAGCTTGGAGGAAGAAGGCGGCAAGGTCTCTGCACAGCAAGCAGGGGGGGTCTGCAGCTCCATTTCCTAAGGCAGCGGATGCATACGATGGTATTTGTGCATCTACCTCCATGCCTCAGCTCTACCTGGTTTCGAAACCGCTCAATTCTTGCAAACCTCACAGAAATAGCAAACATAACAACAGCGGTGATGAAGAAGAGGCTGCAGACCTGATTTCAGCAGCCTCACAACCACTCAGTTCCCACAAACCTCCTAGAAATTGCAAATATAACAATAGCGGTGATGAAGGCGAGGCCAGAGCACTTGCTCAATCCCATTACTAGACACCAGTGAATCCACCCACGAGGAGAAGAGGCTTGACAGCTCGCAGGGCTCTTTGCCCTCCGAGGTCTCGCTGCCAGCCCTGAGAAAGATGAAGCAAACGGGNGGGGGGGGGGGGGTTTCGGGTCAAGCCAGGTGCTGACAGGAAAGCGGCTCATGCCTGACTTCTTGCTCAGCGAGATGTAAATGAGCCCTGAGGCCAACAGCCCAGGACCGACCCCGTCACCATCAGTCAGCAGGTCTCATCGAGTCATTTTTTCTGCCAGAATTTTCAGGAGGAAATTCTGATTTCTAAAGCAGGGGCACCCCCGGGCTCAGCATCCCAAGGACCTGAAACCAAAGAGCTGAACTCTTGGTAGGAGCAGCACGACGCTGATTTATTAATTCCCAGCAGAGCCCAGAGTCCAAGTTCAAACCCAAGGCTCATTTGTCATTTGAGGGAATGAAGCTCATCCCAGGGATATGGCTCATCCCAGCAGGAAAAGTCCTCCTTGTCTCTTTAGGGAGCAGGATGAGAGCTCGGTAGAGCAGAATAAATGTTTGTTTAGTGAATTTTGCTTTTCTGTACAGGCTTTGTTCACCGGAGCTCATTTGTTGGATTTTTACTTATTTTATTTTCAATATTTGGTCTTAGCCAGAATCGCTCTTTAAGTCAAGACACCAGCTCCCAATGAGGCTCTGGCACAGGTTGTCCAGGGAAGTTGTGGATGCTCCATCACTGGATGTGTTCAAGGCCAGGTTGGATGGGGCTTGGAGCAACCTGGTCTCGTGGGAGGTGTCCCTGCCATGGCAGGGGGTTGGAACTAGATGATCTTTAAGGTCCCTTCCAACCCAAACCATTCTATGACATGATTCTGTGAAACAGGAGGAGGTTGTAATGAAAGCACACAACAAATAGCTGCTAAAAGGACCGGGGTTACAGGACAGGAAGGCATTTCCACCGCTCGTTTCAGTGAAACTCCAGGTTTTGCCAGTGTATAAAACCGAGAGCAGATCTCAGCATCATCGGGGAGGGGGGAAAGGGCTGGGGAATTTTTTTTTTTTTTTGGCAGCTTTGTGGATTTTCAAAGCATAAGCACTTGGCTTTTGTAGGCAGCGGGGCTATTTTGGAGCCAGCTGAAATAGCCGCATCTGCAGCCTCGGAAGCTGAAGCGGGTGATGGAAAGCTGCTGATTTTGGGGAGAATTGAGTCTGACCCAAATGCAGCCTGAGAAAAGCTGATCGAATGTAGAGGACAGCGGGGCTGGCTGAAAGCGGCTCTGCCTCTGCCAACCTGCTCTTCTGGCCCCCAAAATATAATAAAATGGTTAAAACTGCAGAAAAGTAAGGAGTAGGAGAGATATGATCGACTCACAAATATTTCTTATCTCAGAAAAAAACCAGAGGTGTGCTAAAGTTAGCTCAGACTGGGGTGATGGGTAAAGCGGCAGGTCCACGGACCACCACAGGCATGTTCTCCAGAAAGCCAGGGTTGCCACATCGTGCCCAGCTGATGGCTCAGGCTGGACATGAACATTACGATCATTATGGTCCCTTCCAACCCAAACCATTCTAGGATTCTATGATTCACAGCATGCCGATAAAAGAGAAAACAACCATTATGGCTCAGTCTCATCCTCCTATTTTAAGATCTGGCCCTGCCTTGAAGATCACATCACCTCT
This sequence comes from Eurystomus gularis, assembly GCA_013400335.1. Lineage (NCBI taxonomy): Eukaryota > Metazoa > Chordata > Aves > Coraciiformes > Coraciidae > Eurystomus > Eurystomus gularis. The sequence continues at coordinate 1,281,271 of VZZY01009598.1, read as the reverse complement.
CTGGCAACACCCCAGCGTCCATCAGCGGCGGCCACGCAAACCAAGAGTGAATTATTAAGTTCTCTGACCTCATTTCCAGCCCTACCTCCACCGATCGTCCTCTGGGGATGAGAAGGCACGTGGTATCTGAAGGACAGGGTCGTGCTGCATCAGCTCCCGCTGAATGACTCCTGGTTGTTTGGAGAGGAATGAAACGATGGTGGCGCAAGGTGATAACCAGCGCGAGCAGCCCCGGATGATTCAGCCTTTGGTAGATAAACCTTCCTGCGCAGGCAAAGCTTCCGTGGGTCCTGCGCTTGGGCTTGATGCTGCTGTGCAAAAATGCTCCGTAGGCTGCAGCCGTCATCCCTAGCATTTCTATCATGTCTCGCTTTAGAAATGTGCTGTCCTAATCTATATTGGTTTCATAAAAATGAGGGTGAAATCCTCAGTTTTCCACTATTGTGCTTAAGTGTTTAAACTCCTCGAGAGCCCAAGTTAGGCTGGAGGACCAGAAAAGACACAGCAGTGCGTGCAGCGACAGATACAGCAACCTCCTTTCCTCCAGCAGCAATAACTGGTGTTGTCACTTCACTAGAAGTACAAAATGATCTCTGATGAGGGCAAAATCAAGGCAAGGTTTTGCTTTCACACTCTTGCTTTCATGCTGAGAGCTGCCAGCCTGCAGCATTAGACCCCTACGGTGAAAGGCAGCTTCAGACTCATGGAAGCCAGAGTTCTGGGTTAGGATGAGCTCCAGGAAACCAGCCCAGACAGATCCTCCTGCAGTGACAGGTCTTGGCTTCGTGGCTCATCCTTGGCGTGAGAAGAAGCCTCACCCAGAAAGGTGGATCAGGGGAAAATGAAGATGGGCTCTTCATTGACAACCACCATGGAGCAGAAGCACATCTTCCAGTGCTTTTTCTAAACATCCCAAACTATTGCCCTCCTTGAAAACCAGTTTCCCCTGGGCTCTATATTTCATGAGAGGACACAGCCACCAGACAAAACGGCTTCACAGCCAGAGAAAGGGGCTTCCAAGGGGGGGCTGGTAGCAGTCCCAGGGGGCTTGCACTGATCCTGCCCCGCTCCATGTCACGACTGAGCTGGGGCTTGATGTTTCTCCTGGGGGACTTGCACACCGTGACTTTGGCTAACCAGCACGGCAACCTGTAAAGCCCCTTGGTTTCTCACAACCCACGGCGAGGCTATAATTATACCAGAATTTCCAGCCTCTTGTGAAGACCGAGAGTTTCCCACATCCACCCTGAGGGCAGAGCCATACAGGCTGGGCACAACAGGTTCATTTTCCCCCCGCTTCTTGGCCTGATGCTGGCCTCCTGCCTCATCTCAGCCCCACAAAAGGAGACTCAGCACCATCACTTGCTGCAGCCAGGAAAGAGGAACCGAGGCAGTGCTGTGCATCGGAGATGCTCTTGGGCTCATCATGACGAACCCAGGAGGTTTCCCCTTTTCCAGGAGATTTATCCTGCCTGATGGGAAGAACGCAGGCCCTCTCCTCTCCTCTCTTCTCTTCTCCTCTCCTCTCCTCTCCTCTCCTCTCCTCTCCTCTCCTTTTCTCCCCACACAGTGCACCTCTTGCCCTTCACTTCATAGGAGCTGGTCACCACAGCCATGAGTGAGTTAAGGGCATTAAAGATGTCCATAGAGAAGAGCTATGGCGGGGGCTATGACCCACCACGCTGCAGGCACAACTGGTGGTCCAGGTTGTCCCTGAGCCACTGTTTTTTGGGTTCAGCACAGGCAAGATTCTGCCAGGCTTCTCATTCCTCTCCCAAAGATCTATTATCTGATGTTGGGTGTAGGAGCTGGGCTGGGTGGACATTTGGTGAGCGTTGGTATGATAGATGTTCACCTCTCTCCGTTGACTTCCTTCCACCAGCTCCTCCTTCGCTGCATCCATGATGAATCTTTTCCTCCATCCATCCTCATCTGTCACGTTCCCCCACCTTTTCAACCTCCTGCTTTGTGGTGAACACCACAGCCCACCTTCCCTACCTTCCCAACCACAAGACTCCTACCTCTAGGCTCTCCTTGCCCTTACTGGTGACATCACAAGAAAACCATTTTCCATTGCCTTTTCCTTCCTTGCACTAAGTGCAACCAACCATCCCTTCCCTTCTCCACCTGAAAACTCTCTGCCCCAGGAGAGAGACCTGAGAGGCTTTGCCCATCCCTTCATGGAGCAGGTCTCCTCCAGACCTCAGTGGCACTCCAGGGAAGGATGGGAGGTCGCAGTGGTGGTGAGCATTTAGGAGCAGAGAAAAATCCCACAGCAGGAACTTGGGTAGAAAGTAAACCAGCAAATTCAAAATATTTGGGATTTCTACAAAAGACGTGCTCAGACCCTCCTCCAAACTTAAAACAAACTCTTTTTTTCTAGGACAGAGGTGTAAAAACATTCCCCAGACTGATCCTCCTCTATTTTCTGGCTGTGCTCGCTGGGAAGACCAACCTGCAGCCATGCTGCCATGGGTGCCCTGCAGCTGTGTCCATGAGCCAGATTTATCTTGTGGAGAAGTGGTTACTTCTCAAGAGAAATACAGAACAGAAAGATCCAGGCGAGGGAATCACTTGTTTCGAACCACCACGTTGCTTCCACATACCTCAGGCCCCCCCTGCCCCCCACACCTCCCCTGGGGGCTGCAGCTCCTGGCTGATGGGGACCCGCTCTGCCATCGCTGTGCAAAAAATGGGGAAACGCTGATTTTTGTAGGAACCTTGCTCAAGAAGTTTTGGGTCCCAGGGTGGATTTGCACGGTATTGTCCTAAGGTTCAATGCTAGGCAGGGATTGAGGCTTTTTGGTGTGGGAGGAGACCAGGGTTGAATGAGGAGAAGGCCATCCTGGGATTAACCTCTGGAGGTGACTTTGGTGGCATGGAGAGACCAAGATGACGTTTGGTGGCCCGCTGCAGCATGGCATGGGTGGAGACCCGGCTCTGGTGCACCAAGGCATCTGACAGCAAGGAAATATGTATTTCTTTTATGGCCTCATTGAGCAAACAGGACATCACTGAATTACAGCTCCAGTTTCCAAGCTGGAGCTCAACACCAAGCTAAGATGTAGACGCAATCCCCCATCACAGCCAGATCCAAGCGTCACTTTCAGATCAGCTGGAGGCTGCACAGCAACTGCTGTTTATGGGACATCACTGATCTCATCCTCCAGCTGGGTGATAGAAATTGCTCCACAGACCTCTCCCTGTCCAAATACAACAGCCTGACAGGCATCTGCACAGCACAGGGTGAGGGCAAACAGGAGATGTCCCATCCACATGCTTTGCTCTCCAGTCTAGCAGAGACTGCCTCTGCCATCTGCTCTCCCTCAGCCTTGAGTTACAAGATACAGGCTGTGAGGGGTGGCTTTAAGACAGCTGAGGTCACAGTTTGGCTCAGCAACACCCAGTCTTGCAGCAGAAACCCAGCAGATATGTGAAAGCACATCAGGATTCATGGCAGCAGCTCCCACACCCATGCAATGTCCTCCAGCACCTCTTTTCTTGTCTTTTTGAAGTGGAGACGCAGATGAATTGGAGCAAAACTCCCTTTGAAGCCCCTTGGAAGAATAAAAGGGACCCATAGCATGTTGGTGACCAGTTTTATGGAAATCCACAACCTACTTGCTCCAAAATTCAAGATCATGTTATCATTTGCGGTTCCCTGTAAAGCATCCAGCACAAGTAAGGAAGCTTTCGTAAGCTGTGTGAATTATACTCTCAGAAGGAGCTGGAACAACTCTTCTGAACACTCAACTGCTCTAATGCATTGGGGGAAAGAAAGGGAAATGAATGCTTGGAGATCTTCTTGCAGCCTTCCAGCATCTGAAGAGGGGCTACCAAAAAGCTGGGGAGGGACTTTTTACAAACACTTGTAGTGACAGGACGAGGAGTGATGGCTTTACTATGAAAGAGGGGAGCTTTAGATGAGATGTAAGGAAGAAGTTCTTCACTCTGAGGGTGGTGAGACACTGGCACAGGCTGCCCAGGGATGTTGTGGATGCTCTGTCACTGGAGGTGTTCAAGACCAGGTTGGACAGGGCTTGGAGCAACCTGGTCTAGTGGGAGATGTTCCAACGCACACAAAAAACTATCTGACTGTATTTTAGGGTTCCAGCCCCTTCGATGCATCAGGATGTTTGCGTTGGTGCAAGCAAATCACATGCACTTAAAATAGGCTCAGAGCAGGACACAACATGGAGCCACATGCAAACTCGGGGGGAAGGGAGGGGGTTTCAGCCTGGACCTTGGTTTCACAAGTTTGGTCTCATAATAAACCCAAAGGTCTAACAAAACAAAACAAATCTCACCAGACTTCTTCTCATCCTTGCGTATTTTTGCAGTATCACTGTATTTCTTCTCGTCCCTGTATATTTTTGCAGTTGTGGCTTGGGTGGAGCCTGTTTTTGTGACCTTGTATCTGGTGTTACAGCAAAGGCTTGCAGGAGAAAGAGGTCAGCTATCAAAAATGGACTCAGAAAAACAAGTGGCTGCCATGCTTGCTGGAGTTTGGGATCTCCTTTCCTCTGCATGAGACCTTTCTGCAGCCATGTCTAGCTTGAGGAAATCAGCAGGCTGGTTGCTTCCCCAGGTTCAGGTCCTGCAACTTCAACATCCTCACCATGAGCTCTTCCCACCACCTCCTCTCCCTTCTTTTCTTCCAGCCCTAACAGAGCTGAGATGCTCGGAGCTGATGAGGTGCCTTCAGGACATCCCTCCCATTGCATGCACAGATCTGGCTTTATGAGAGTTGTGGTTTGACACATGAACCAAGTTCCATCAACCATGTAGGGTGACCATCCAAAGCAAGTGTGAATGGGAAGTGCCACATAACACCAGTTTGAGCACTGAGCAGTCACACAATGATGCAAGTCCTTTGAGGTCCACCAAAGACAAATCTAGGTGGGTTGTCCTGGCTAGGCTTCTTTCACAAGGCATCACTGAGGTGTCCTTGGTGATAAGACCTCCCAAGGGGGTACAAACCCCTTGGAGAGGGAGGTGCAAGCCCCCGTGCAGCTCTCCTGCCTTCCTGAGAGCAGGGAGGAGATGTCCTGCTGCTGGTGACCATGCAAAGGAGGGTGCTTCCCATATTACAACATGCTCGCAGGAAGAGCCAGGACATGCTCGTCGTGGACAGGCTGCTGTGCTGAAATGGGGCATTGAGCAATCAAACCAGTTGGAAATCCTGGTGTCTAGAAATAAAAAGTGACTGTTTGTTTTCTAACGCCTGTAGGGGCTGGTGGGGGCCCACGCCAAGCGGCAGCAGGTTGGAGGAAGCAGCTGGAGCTGGTTTGTGTTGTATTCCTGAGCAGTTCAACTGTGAGCTGGGACCTGCAATTGAGTTGTGGTCGTATCTCTGCTCAGAGCACTTGGCCTCCAGAGCTGGATGGACATGGCTGCAGAGCTTTTCCTCTTTCTGCAGGCTGAGATGGGCTAAATCTCATGAGCTTTAGCTGGACCAGACATCTCCTTCCTTCTCTGCAGTCCAGCAAGCCTGTTCTCCATGCAGGAGATCAGATAACTCCTCACACTGTATTCCATGTGTGTAGGAGAGAGGGGTAGAAGCTGGTTGTCCTCACAGAGACTGAATTCTGCTCCTGAAGCTACATGCAATGGTCCTTTTTTGCATTTGTTGAAGGGCACACCATAGGAAACTACCAAAGCACCTTAAGGAACAAGACTGCAGGATAGAACCAGCCTCAATTTCTCCCAAGGAAAATGCTTCCTGGTGGCACAACTGCCTTCCAGGCATGGCAAATCTCAGGAGTAAGGTTGGCTTTGAACCCAGACAATACCCCGAGTCAGTGAGCAAAGCATCAGGTGGAGGCTGCAGCATTTATCAAGGCCTTTGCAGCACCCAGAAATCAAAGCGTGCCAGTGCACACCACAGAGTAGATATCTTTATGTTGGAAGACCTTAGAGAAGGGGTCAATAGAAAATTCCCCCACATTGCCTGCCCTGGGCCATCCTTCTCTGCTGGCTGATATGAGGATTGGGTGAGCACATTACTCCTTCCCAAACACGCTTGAGGAGAATCTTGTACCTCCTGCAAGGAAAGGTCAGTCTTCCACCATAGAAACCAAGCTTCTCTCTCCTTCCCATGTGAAACTTTCACTCTGCCCTTCTGAAGGCAAGAGTGTAGCATAGACGTCTCCCAGAAAGTACTTTCCCATGTCCACAGGGATGGCAGCCCTCTCCAGAGGAACAGCAGGACCTAGTACCTGGGTTGGCCTTCCTGGGAAGCAAGGAAATACCTCCACGTCAGGCCCAAGTTGGATCGCATTGCTACTCCAACTCAAAGACATGCTCGGGGTATAGGAAACCATATTTGGACAAGGATCAAGCATTTTGAGGAGGACAGCCTTTGAGCTTCTCATTCATGCTACCCATGATCCTTCTGCACTGGTGAGGATGATGCAGTGGAGTGGACGCAGCCTGTGCCATGGATGCTGCGTGCAACGGGTGCGGCATTCCCAGGATCTGGGGACAGGACCCTCAGCTGGAGAAGACACGGGCCTCTGTTTGAACTTGCCAACAGATAAACCATTGGTGAAGAAGAGCCGACACCAGGCGCGGAGGTTTCACTTCAGTGAGGCCATAGAGAAGAACCCAAGTGAACAGAAACCAACGAAAGTATTTGAGTCCCCGATCGCCCAAAACCACGAAGACTCGACGCAGCTGCACCAAGCAGCTCACCGGGGCCAGGCGAGGTGCAGGGATGGTGGGTACCCAGGATGCAGGCACAGCTGAGCACCACCAGCACCAGCTCCCCATCCCACTGGGGATGACAATGCCCTGCCTGCCTGGCCAAGAGGGTTGGGGGGAAAGTATGGGATGTGCAGAAATTCCTCCTAGCTTTTACAGAGGCTACCGCCAGGCTGGGCCAGAGCATCCCTTAGTGCAAACTGGAGCAAGTGTCACAAAACCTGCTCCCATCTGCTGGTCCCTGAGCCAGCGTCAGCCTCAGAGGCTTCTCCCGTGTTGGATTTCGGGATGGGGAAGTCCATCCTGGGCCAGGAGTTAAGCCCAAATCCAACACTCCTGCAAGTCCTACCTGAGACCTGAGCAAAAAGGGGAGCCTTGCCCACAGTCACGCACCCCACCGCATCATCCTTCTTTCATCCCACCTCTGCCATAAGACCCTGTCCCATGGTTTCTTTCCCAGTCCCTTTATACCACCAGTTGTCCCCTCTTGGACACGGCTTGGAAGCCATTCAGGACAGGAGCCATGCTGCTGGTTTTGTGGAGCAAGGCGCAGCACGGTCCCAAACAAAGCTCTGGGGCTTCATGGCAACACTAAAAATAAACAGTGCAGCCGGGTCCACCAGAAGGTACCTCTGCTCCCCACCGCTCTTCTGCGGTCTTGGGGTGGAAATTGAAAGAGCCCTGAATACGTAGCAGGTGGCTCCAGGCAAGCACAAGATGGTGGTTTCTGAGGAAGGAGTCGCATCAGGACATCTGGGGAAACCGCAAGTGGTGTTTATGGTGTCCCAGCCTGCAGCCCATCACGTGTTTCACAAGTGGGCACGTGTTGTTCCAGCACAGACCGCAGTGGGTTCCTTGCTCCCACCTCCCCCACCCACCACCAGGCACCTCACCCATGGGGAGGTGAGTCTTCCTCACCCTCTGAGGGAGCACCAAGCACTGGAACAGGATTAAACTCCAAGGGCAACACCGTGATAGTTCTCAGAAGGAGCAGAGAAAGGCTGGGGGTGAATGCTGATAGTGCACCTGCAAGGTGCAATCCCCACCTCTGTGACCAAGCATCCCCTAATAGCTTACAGGAGTTGAGGGCCTCACTGCACTTCAGATCCTGGTGCATCCTCAAAAATCTTGGTCTGCAGCCATCTCTGCTCATGAGCAGCAAAGCCACATGCCGTGATGCCTGCAAGAGATGTCCACAACGGGCACAGGCAGGACTAGGGGCATCCCACCAACACAGTTGGGTCATGGAGACCAACGTAGCCATAGTGGGGTGCTCATAGCATAAATAGCTTGGGGTGCAGGGCCTCCTTTAATCCTACACAAAGTTCCAGCTGGGTTTCCCATCTCAGAGCACTTTTTAGGTGCTGTAAGTTGTGTGTTGTCCACTGTAGGGATAGAGGCTGTAGATGCTGACCCTGGAGGGACACCTTCAAGTCCCACAAGAGCTGAATGCTTCATTATCGTAGGGAGGCTAAGTTGCTCACCCCAAAGCAGCCAGCCATCCTGCAGACAGAACCACCTCCTGGCAGAGGTGAGCTGTGGTCAACCCACCCCAGCTCAGGGTCCTCACATCTTCGCTGTGCCCTGACCACACACTCATGCTTGGGAAGGTCTCTTTGTCATTAACAGAAGGAGGCAGAGCAGCAAAAAATTACTGACCTGCTTTGATACCCAAGCAGGGAGGGCATCTTTGCATCCCCCTTCGCAGCATCTCTCAAGGAGACTCAGCCTCCAACTACTTTGATCTCCAGGCATCTCCTTCACAAGTGCCTACACCCAGTACCTTGGGTACCATGGTCACCCCAGGAAGGCTGGTGCTTCTTTACCCACAGCCCTTGGCAGTGCTGACCCAGAGCACATAGCATAGCCTGGTGTGGAGAAGGAGCTGGAGTTCACGTTTGTCATTGACAGGAGCAAGGGGACAGATCAAACATGGTCCTCGCACCCTCCAGAACCTCTTGAGGTGCTGCCCCAAACACAGGCTTGAAGTGAAGGCAGGTGAGGGTGCAGATGCTCAGCCTCCCCTGCTGCAACATTGTTTGTCCAAGGCAGATGGCCCTTGGCTCTCCCCAAACATCATCTACCTTCACTAGACCAGGCCCCATGAAAAATATAGGTGGAGAAGGCAGCGAGGGATGGCTCCACCAGGCAGTTACAGGGGAAGGGACTACAGTGTGCCTTTGAGCAAGACCATAAATAACTGCACCCCCATCCCATGACCTTGGAGCACCACAGCCCAGGTCAGAGACCTAAGGACACCTAGTACAGTGCATTGGCAGATGGGAAGGGACCCATCTTCATGACCTCTGCAATGAATGCCCTACAAGTGATACCCTTTTCCTCCTTCCATCACATTACAATATTTTGGCCCATTCCTCTCCTGCCCCAGAGATGAATCATAGAATGATTTGATCCGGAAGGGATCTTATAGATCTAGTTCCAACCCTCCTGCCATGGCAGGGACACCTCCCACTAGACCAGGTTGCTCAAAGACCCATCCAACCTGGCCTTGAACACTGTGTTGGGGCACCTACAACTTCTCTGGGTAACCTGTGTTAGTGTCTCACCACCCTCACAATGAGGAACTTATTCCTAATGTCTAATCTAAATCTCCCCTCTTCCAGTTTGAGGCCATTACCCCTCATCCTATCACTACAAGCCCCCAGAAAAAGTCCCTCCCCAGCTTTCTTGTAGCCCCCCTTCAGATACTGAAAGGCCACAAGGAGGTCTCCTGGAGCCTTCTCTTCTCCAGGCTGAACCCCAACTCTCTCAGCCTGGCCTCACAGGAGAGGGGTTCCAACTCTCAGATCACCTTCATGGCCTCCTCTGGACCTGCTCTAACAGGTCTATGTCCCTCATACTGGGGGCTCCAGAGCTGGACACAGTGGTCCAGGAGAAGCCAGGTACTTTTGGAGCAGGAAGAAGGTGACAGCAGAAGCTTAACACAGCCCCCACCATGGGGAAGACCAGAACAGGAGCCAGTGAGAAACACCAAGTTCTCCCCAGCAGATACGAGACCCCACTCGCTGCCACCAAAAAACCACATCACAAGAGAAATACAAAATATAGCACTTTAATTGCAGGAAGATAAAAATTTACCCCCCCTAAAATGTCACAAACCTCAGGCATAAAATAAATAGGCAGCTTAGCCACACGTGCGCGGTGGTTGTGTCAGCCCCGTGCCCAAGCAGCTCCCCCGTGCCGGGGACACACACGAAGCGTGTTAACGAGGATTTACACATGGATGCCGCTGCCTGGTCACGCTTGGGAAGAGACCAACACGTGCGTTTGGGAGGGTGAAGCCAACCTATTCACACTACGCCGCGATCTTTAAAGATATCGTGTGGTTATAGAAGCTCTGTCTCTGGTTAGGGAAAATGGAGATTCCCAAGTTCTTATTGTCAGGATTTAGGTATCTAATCTCCGCATTGGTTTCTGGATTTCAAAATAACTTGGGTATTACAGAAACAAATCTCGTAGCAAAAATAAGAAGGAATTTGAGAAGGTTCTCCTCAGAAGGCACGTCCTGCCTTCCATCAGCGGGACTCTCTGGGAGGGATAAAGCTGATTTCTGGAAAGGATTTCCTACGTTTGAGCATTTTAAGGCTTTTCCAAGAGTCACCTCCTGCTAAATTGCTTTTCTCAGCAAGGTCCAAATTGAAGACTGCTGGGGCAGGTTGTTGTAGCTGTTGGGTTTGGGTTCTGCTTGACTGGCCATCAACAAAGGCAACACAAAGCAAAGCCAGCCCTGACCTTCCCTCCCTCCTCCCCCTGCCATGAGCTATAGACAACAGGACGGGGACAACCCTACTTGCTACAAAAGTCACTTTTATCAATAAAGTGTTTGCAGGATGGACGCTGAGCATCCAAACTACTTTCTCACAGCAACTTTTACTGCTCTATTGATACAGATTCTGGACTGGAAACAGCAAAAAGAACCCAAAACCCAACTTTCAAAAAGGGGAATTTAGGCGCTAATGGGACCAAATCTGGTCTAGATCAACCCAAACCACCATGAAGAAAGGAGGCTCAGACAGCAATCTGTTGGTTTTCTCTGAAGAGCGGTCGCTGGTGCGTCGCACAGATGTCCTGGAAGATCCTGTACACCTGGTCATGCTGTGTCTCATCAGCTATGGGGACCATGGGGCTGCTGGTGCAGGTCTTCCCAGCCTCCTCCACCACCTGCCTGACACACAGCTGCTCCACCTACGCAAAAAGAGAAGTCATGACGACACTGAATGAAGAGGAACCTCTTTGGGCATGTCCTACTGCTGCCATCCACCCCAACCAGCCCAGGCAGCAGGGTATGGGGTGGGAGAGACACAGTAGAGCCAAACAGACCCAGATGGCCCAGGTCCAGCCAGGCCAACAGGTCCAACTCCACAAGCCACCTCAACACAAGAGCTGCTCTCCCAGCAGAGCTACAGGGAGGTAAGGACAGGCTGGGGGATGTCCCAGAAGACACTGGGTGATCCTCTAGTGCAGGCATCCAAGGCCAGAAGAGGTGACCAAGTCAGGAAGTTGTGCAGAGAGCTCTAAGACCAGTCTTCTCAACTTGCAAAACTCCCTCCAGGACCTCAGAGACTTGGTGGATCTCTGCTTGCTCAAGGGTGGATGCAACACCCTTCCTGCACCCTCCATGCCATGTTCCTTGCTACCACAGCCCAAGGAGGACCCACACTGGGTACAGGCTTTAGAAATACCCTATGCGTTGCCCCAAGGCTTTGAGATCCCGGAACTGCTTCAGCTTCTCCAGGGAAAAGTTTGTGGCCAGAGCCATGGGGACTGCCCTTCTCATCCCGTTCCTTCCTTCACCCTCCTGAAGGTTTCCCAACCCCACTGCTGTCCACCATAGTTGTTCACCACATCTGTTGGCTGTTCAGCTTGAGGCTGTCCCTTAACTCAACCATTCCAGGGATTTATTCCCCCATTTTCCCCACAGGAAAGGGCAGAGGTCCCAGTGCCAAGAGGCAGGAACAGGAAGAAGAGAACGGGTTTCCCAGCAGTTTAGAAAAGCTGCTGCCATCTGGGAGCTTTGTTTGCCAACATGATCTACCCAAATCAAGGAGTCTCTTGACAAGCAATAGCCCAAGCACCTCTCAGGAGGCTGTAGATAAGCTGATACTTAAGCCACACCTGCCACCCCACCAATGCAGGCACCCAAGTGACCTGCAGCTCTGGGCATTGAAGCCCTGAGGTGGGAAAAAGGGGCAATATGGTCCAGAGGAGGGGGGAAATTCAGCAGCAGAGCTCCAAAGGGCAGCCCTCCGTACCTGGACAAGGATGAGCTTACACCGCAGCGGCACCGCATCCGGGAACTCCTCTCCGAAGCACAGCATGACTCTGCTGTCCGGGAAGCGGCCCTGGTTGTTGTAATACTGCTGCATCTCTGCAAGGAGATAGGAACGGTTGGAAGCTGCCTGCCATGAGCTGCCAGCCTTTGCTACACAGCTTTGGGACCGTGGAAGAAAGCCACAGGCTCAAGAGAAGCCAGTTTTGTTGTGCAAAGCCTCCAAGTGGGAGGCACTTGTTAAGTGACAAAACACCAGGTTATTCCTTCCTACATCTGGTAGGATCAGCTACTCATCCAGAGCACTTGGCAACCCACCAGTGATGGATAATGATGACTCCAAAGTGCTCCAAGGCCAAGGGCCTCCACCCTTTCAAGCCCACCAAGCAGATGAAGAGAATGAGGGAAATGCTCCTACAAACCTCTGAAGAACAAGTTGGTGTCAAATATCTTCACCACCTCATCCCGGTCCAGTTTGTTGGGCCTGTCCTTGTAGACCATGGTGTTCCCACTCCAGAAGACCCTGCCCTGACACAGCCTCTTGATGAAGATGCCCTGCTTATTGCTGTGCAGCAGGACACCCCTCTCCAGGTGCCCAAAAAGCTTCTTAGTGATCTGCTTCTGGCGGTCATTCTGGATGGTGTCAGCCGAAGGGAACCGCACGTGCTCCAGGGCATCCGAGGCGTACAGCTTCTCACCGTGGCTGGAGGGCTGGCTGAGCGAGATCCGGCAGCCCTCGGTGCATGAGGTGGTCATGTGGCCCACCAGCCTCCCACCATAGAAGAAGCTGATCACCATCTGGGAGTAACCTGGGAGGGGACAGGCACATACATCACCCACCAGGAGAAGACAAACCCCACTTGCTCTTCACTGCAGTGTCCAAACTCCATGAGGGCAGCAAGATTTACTGGGAGCAGGTGTGACTTGATGGTGGAGACCTCCTACTTGCTAGAGGACCTCTCCAGCACTCAGCCTGGTAGCAACACTCATCAGCAAGCAAGAGCTCCTCATGCTGAACCCCTTCCTCCTGCCTTTGCTCCACACAGCCCTTGCCATGGGCAGATCTTCCCACACCAAAGGCATGGCTCATCCCAGCATTCCGGGGCACCTCCTTGTGCCAAGGGCCATGGCCACAGGACACCAGGCAGGATGCTCAACACGCAAAGCCTGTGCAGCACCTCCCAAACCCAGAGCAAAGCCTCCCCCAAGGTGAAGGGCAGAGGCAGAGCCACCTTCTGCCACCACACACACAACACCGAGCCCCACAGGGACTTTTGATGGCCACAGTTCAGAGCCTTACCCGAGTGATGCTGCTCATAGCCAGAGTATCCATTCATCAGGGGCAATGCTGTGGGCAGAGAAAGCCAAGCTGAGCCTACGTGTCCAGCTCCTAGACCCTGATACACCCCCCAGATCCTCTCCACCAGCTCCCTGGTTTTCTCTCCCCAGCACACCAAGCTTCCCAGCTCCCCCAAATGCTCACAGGTGGATTTCACCTCCAGGTTGGGCACCTGGTACCAACCACAGCACTCAGAATTAGCACTTTAAGCATTCTTAATAAGGAAAATAAAATATAATTGGTGTCCTTTAGGCATCACGGTAGGGAAGCTTTTGTTCTGCCCCCAAAATCTTGGTCCCATAAACCACCACATGCTGTCAGCTACTTACCGGGGCTGGGCTGCTGCACCCACCAGTCAGGTATCGGAGGGTTTCTGCAGGTCTCCTGGGGAGGTGAGGGACTTCTCTTGATGATCCCCAGGTACTCATCTACGCAGGGAGGCTGTGTGAGACCAGGCACTGAGATCAGAGCAGGTTTGATGCCTTGGGCAGCCGTTGCCCTGCACCAAGACACTTGCAGCACTTGGAGAGGGTCCAAATGGCAACACCAATGAGTTTTGGGGGTTAGAAAGAGCAAGTTTGGCAGTCCCCAACCTGTACACTCAAATAACACCCTCAAGAGCTACTGAGCAGAAGCAGCCCAAAAGGTGTCACCACCAAGAAGGGGAACAGAGCTGCAAAAAAGCCTCTGACCCCCAGCAAAGGTCTCACCTGCCCGGATGCAAGTCAAAAGCACAAGCCATTCATCACAACCACGTCCTGGCACTGGCTCACACAAGAGCTTCAAAACCCAGCGCTGCTCACCAGGCTGATCCCCCAAAGCTTGTGCACGTTGAGTTTTAGGAAGGCAACACTTTGAGGCAACTCCACACCGTCCACCCACTCTTGGCCGAGGCGACCCACAGCCACAATGAGGGCTTACCTCTTTGATGAGGTCATCGATGGCAGAGGAACTGCAGTCCATCTCCGTGACGTCGTTCAGGCCGCTCCCGTTGGCAATGCCTGCTTTGCCTGGAAGGAGAGCCCGGGAAGCAGTGAGGACACGCACAGCTCCCGGCCACAGCTTGTCTCCCCACTGGGTTTGAGAAACCCTTCGCCCCGCGAAAGTTATGAAACCGAGAACCACAAGCCCAGCTTCTCAAAGCCTTCCAGCCCCCTCCAGCTCCACCCAGAACTGCTTTTCAGGGCAAAAAAAGCCCCAAAACAACCAGTTTACAACCCATTGCCCCAATGCACGGTGATCAGCAGCAACGCAAACCAAAAACCCAGCTGGCTGCAGAGAGAGCTGGAGCAGAGGGGGTTGGGTTTTATTTTCTGAGCACCCCAGAGACCAGGGCTGCTGCTGTCGCTTCTCCTTTTTCCACCAAGCACGGCCGCGCTGCCGGTGGGAACCTGCAGCGCCATTTGCATAGCGGCAGCGAGCCCCTCCGTGCGAACGCGGCCAGAGGAGACCGAGACGCTAAAGGCAGGTTTCCTGACAATGAGATTAGTGGGTTTTTTTCACAAGTTATTTTACTTTAAAAAGGAAAAAGCGCGCTCACACCCCTAACCACAGACAGAGATATACTTAGAGCGGCCTGCGCCGCACCGGACATCGCAGCAGCGACTGCTCTCTGTGAGGTTCCTGCTGCTCTAATCACTGCTGGCAAGAGAAAAGGGATTTATTGCAGCTCCCTGCCAGCATTTGGAGATGTTGGGAGGACAAAGGGCTGGGGCTTAAGTACCTCTCCAAGTGGAGACAGGTTTTGGATTTGCCCCCAGAGGATCTGTATGGATGGAAGCTTAGTGATGCTGTAGCTATCCCTCATTTCCTAAGCAGCTAGAGGGTAGAAAAAAGTCTATCCCTCCTCCTCCCTGCCACCACGGTGACAGAGGGGACATGTTCTGCAAAGCAGGACAAGCAAAGTGGTCACAGCACAAGAGCAGAGTCTGGCCAGGAAGCTCCACTCAGATGTAGGTCAGCAGCACAAGCCCACGGTTACTCGCATGACTGACCTGCACCAAGGTTCAGTCCCGTATTGTGGCACTCACATTTCTGTTCCTCCTCTGGCACGATCCTGTAGACCTTGTAGGGCTCGGAGATGTCCAGCTGGGACCTGTCTGTCACCTCCTCAAAGTCAGGGCTCTTGTTCAAAGCACAGCGCAGCCGCGTCTTCCACGTGGCCGGCTCCGCTTTGTCACCTTCTTTGAACTTGCCTTTGAAAACAGCCCAAGCCTAAAAAAAAAAGCAGCAAAAATGAAATTATCCTCCACGTGAGCTCTGCAAACCCCCTCAACCCCAGAGGCAAAGATGCACCCAGGCTTCAAAAAGAGGTGGGCAAAGGCATAATATGCAGCTTCATCTCTGCACCAACAAGTCAGAGCTGCTGGGGATGTGAGGAGCAGCAGCTGGAGCAGGGGTGTTCCTAAGGACCTCTTAACACCTCAATTAAGAGTCAATAAACCTTATTTTCCAGCTCCTGACTGATAAATGCAAGTTGCTTTCTTTAAGATCAGAACATCGTTTGTGCTTTTGGTGGGGGAATATATTTTACTGTTGAAGGGAAAGCACAAAATATGTGTTATTTTTTTAACTAGACATATTTACTTTATATATATAAATATTTGTTTTCAGATGGCTGGATGCAATGACATCCTCCTAACCCAGTGCTCCCACACCAGCCACCACCAGTCTGAAAGTGAACTCACTCACCAGTACAGATACTTGGAAGTGGGAGCAGAGGGAAGGGAATTCCTGGGGAAGATCCTGACCTTTTCAATTCTGGATGGAATTTTCCAGTTTTTCCCCTAAACTGGAAATCCCCCCCCCTTAATGAAATCCAAAACTTCCTCCCCTCCTGCAAAGTCTTTGGGTTTTTTTTTGTAAATCCAGCCTTTTCTCAAGGATAGACTGAAATGTTTAGTGCAGGACAAGAGCAGCACATCCAGCTCCTTCTCATGTGAGACCTGGATTCAAACACACTGAAAGCAAAGCTAAAACTGGTACCGACATTTGGCAAAAAAGGAAAATATACCCCAAAAGAGACTGAGAGACCAACTGTGAGGTGAAACATCTCCTGCAAGGGTCAGAGATGCAAAGCCCACAGAGAACATGGACATCTCCCACCAGTGGGACTACCAGCAAGTGATAAACAGCACTGCAGAGTGCAGGAATCATGGAGAAAAGGCATTAACCACCTGGCCCTACCTTGAAGATAGAAGCATCCACCTCCTGGTTGTAGTCCTGCTTCCCAGCGTGCTTCCACGGGATGCGGAACATGGATTTCTCCTCATTCTCCCAGATGAGCCCAGGGTACAGCTCACTGTCAATCTGCTCGATGAGCCACTGCCGGAGCCGCCGCCCACCGTTGCGGTCACACATCCTGGATGGAGCAAGAGGTCCAAGCCCAGTTAGCTCCCCCAGCAGCGTCCCACCACAACTAGGGTACAGGAGATCAAGAGTTTGCCATGTGCACAGCTGGTAGGGGCACTGCCTGCTGAGGCAACCAGCTCTTGGTAGCTCTGCAGGTCTTACATGCCAACCTCTGTACTTGAAATATTTTTATTTTCTAATAATTCAAGGCAGTTTTCTAGGAGTTACTACAAACTATTCCTCCAGCACTATCAACCAAAGCTCTGCTCACCCAAACAAGCTGACTTGGGGCTCTGCTTGCTTTTTTTTGCTGCAGGATAAGTGACATAAGAAATAAGACAGATGAGAATTAAAGCACCTGGTGCTGTCACCTGAGCAAGTGGCACCAGGACAAGGCACCCCAGGGCAGACACCCATTAACATCTGCAGGAGATGGGAGCCAAGTGCTGTCCCCCACTGGTCTTGGCACAAGGGTCTGTCCCAGGGGAGCTGGCAGCACCTCTCGCCAGGAACTGCTTGTCTGTGGAGCAGATGCTGGTTCTAGGCAGCCCCTGGAGTCACCACAGGGGTGGGGACCACCCAACCCACCCTCTCAGACAGAGCACAAACACATGGAAGAGCTGGGCAAAGTCAAGCCAACCTTGCTGAGGGCCTCGGGTCACTTTTTTGCCAAAACCACTGAGTGACTTCATGGAGAATCCAAGAGAAAGCTCAAACTGCCCAGCTGGAAGCAAAGTGCCAGGCTCAACCCTCCTAGCATCCCCTGCCACCTCCACAGCAAGACCCGCAGGGACTTCAGAAGTTGGTGGCCTGGAAGAAGTGACCAGCAGCTCCAATATCAGCCCTCCAGGTCTTCAGGGCTCACAGCTCCTCCGAATTTTACAAGACTACCTTTTTTTTATTATTTACTGCCCCATGAGAAGGTTTTGGGGAGAAGATGAGGACATCCTCAGCACAGCCTAAGACTCAGTGGCCCCTGCTTTGTCACAGGCTCACACCAGCTCAGTGCCACCAACTGGGGTTCCTTCTCCCCTGCTGCATAGTAGGACACACAGACCTCCCCAGCCATCTGCAGCACAGCCTCTGTTCTTAGGGGTGTTGATAGCTAACCCCAACAGCTGAAACAACACTGAGGGCTCAGCTCTGGGTCCCAGCTGCCCCTCCAGAGTTAGATGTCCCAAAGCACATGCCACAGCTCATCCCTGGATGGACCAGGGTACACACCGGCTCCCCGGGAGAGAGACACACCAAAGACCTTGCACCTGAGCTCATAGGATGGTTTGGGTTGGAAAGGACCTTAAAGACCATCTAGTTCCAACCCCCTGCCATGGGCAGGGACACCTCCCACTAGACCAGGTTGCTCCAAGCCCCATCCAACCTGGCCTTGAGCACCTCCCGTGCTGGGGCATCTACAGCCTCTCTAGGCAAGCTACCCCAAGATGAAGAACCTCAGCAACACCTGTTGAAAGAGAACTCTCTCTCCTACCTCAGCCCATTCCCTAGACAGCCTTGTCCCCATCACTCCACCACGGGCCGGCCAAGCCCCTCCACCCCGCCGCCAGCAACGCCAGCCAACGCACGCAGGACACAGCCACGGAGCCCCTCCCACCCAACCTCAACGGCAGGAGCGACAACCAGCCCAGAAGACCTGGCCAGCAGCCCGGCGCCATCACCCTGCAGCCCACCGCTGAGCCGCCACCACCACCACCAAGCTCTCCCCAACCCACCCACGCCGA
>VZZY01009598.1:1214254-1262429 GCA_013400335.1 Eurystomus gularis | reverse complement strand
TCCCAGCTCGATCCCTCCCCAGTCCCAAACCAGTCTCCCCAGTTCCAGATTGGTCCCTCCCCAGTCCCAGAGCAGCCTCCCCTCTATCCCAGATCGGTCCACTCCCCATTCCTGACCAGTCAGCCCAGTTCCGAATGGATCCAGCCCCAGTCCCAGACCAGTCTCCCCAGTTCCACATGAGTCCATCCCCAGACGCACATCAGCCTCCCCTGTTCCAGATCGGTCCGTCTCCATTACCAGCCAGTCTCCCCAGTTACAGACTGGTCCCACCTGCCCTAGACTGGTCCATCCCCAGTCCCAGACCAGTCTCCCCAGCCCCAGACCGGTTCATCCCCAGTTCACCAGCCCATCCTCATCCCCAAATCAGTCTCACCAGTTCCAGACCAGTCTCCCCAGTTCCAAATCAATCTCCCCAGCCCCAGATCGATCCATCCCCAGACCCACATCAGCTTCCCCTCTTCCAGGTTGATCCATTAGCAACCAGTCTCACTAGTTTTAGATCGGTCTCCCCTGCCCTAGATTGGTCCATCTCCAGTCCCAGACCAGTTATCCCAGTCCCAGACCAGTCCATCCCCAGATGCACACCAGCCTCAGGGCTCTTCTCTTCTCTTCTCTTCTCTTCTCTTCTCTTCTCTTCTCTTTTTTGTTAATACCGAGAAACAGGCGAAGCTCTGCCAGGGGTTTGTGTCACCCTTCCCCACCACACTGGGTCTGCCTCCCCGCACCGGCCACAGGAGTAAAAAATTACTTCCTTCATAAAAATTCTGGCAAAATTGGGATATTCTAAAGGGGCTTCGTCTAATCATAGGATCAGAGACTTGTAGAATTCTAGAATCCTAGAATCATGGCGTCAGAGAATCATGGCATCAGAGAACCATAGATTCATGGAATCATGGAGTCATGGAATCATAGAACCATAGACTCATGGAATCATAGAACCTTGGAATCATAGAGTTATGGAATCAGAGCCATAGAACAATGGAATCACAGAATCATAGAACCATAGAGTCATGGAATAATAGAATCATAGAATCATGGAATCATAGACTCATAGAATCATGGAATCATAGACTCATAGAATCATGGAATAATAGAATCATAGAATCATGGAATAATAGAATCATGGAATCATAGAAATACAGAATCTTAGAATCATGGTCGGTTCACCACACATGGAATCATAGAATCAAGCTTCTCCATCCCCTTGTCCTCTCGAGAGCCCAACAAGCTGGAGACAAATCGCGACCCTACTACTGGCAGGGTGATTCCATCACCTCTAGCTTCGTTCTGGCTTTGCGACTTTGTGGCATAGCCTGGAAAAGCAAAACCTCAACTCACTGGGGTGAGGAAGATCCCAGCAGGAGGAGGATGAAATAACAACAACCCCGTTAAAACAGAATTTTTGGCCGCTGATGGTGCCGATGGGAGGGAGATGCCCCAGAGCCCTGCCAGCGGCCAGCAAGGGAAGACACCAAACACACCCTGGGGCAGGCAGCAGGGCCAGGAGTTTCTTGCAAACTATTTCCAACGGGCCGGGAAGCTCATTCGCACTTGAGCAGATTGATTTTCCCCACGCCGGAAGCTCCATGTTTTCATGGGGGCTGATGCAGCACAGGCAAGCTGAGCAGCGACACCTGCGATGCTCTTCATAATGCAGAAAGAAGTGGAGATCAGCCTGGTTTTACCTGTTCCAGGGCTTGTCTTCCAGCGCCCAGAAGTTCTAAAGCCACCACAGGTCCCACTGATGTAGGACAGAGTGGAAAAATATATCTTTTTCCTTGGACAACCCTGAAATTTGGGGAAATATGGCTTAGGAGATGCTATTTGGGCAACAGGCATGGGCGATGCTGCAGCTCACAGGGGGCATCCCTTGTGATTCTGGGGTGCATTAAGAAGAGTGTGTCCAGCAGGTCAAGGGACGTTCTCCTCCCCTTCTACCCTGCCCTGGTGAGGCCTCATCTGGAGTATTGTGTCCAGTTCTGGGCTCCCCAGTTCAAGAGAGACAAGGAACTCCTGGAGAGAGCTCAGCGGAGGCTACAATGATGATGAAGGGACTGGAACATCTCTCTTATGAAGAAAAGCTGAGAGCACTGGGGCTGTTGAGATGGAGAAGAGGAGGCTGAGAAGGAATCTGACCAATGTTCGTAAATTTCTAAAGGGAGGGTGTCAAGAGGATGGGGCCAGTCTCTTGTCAGTGGTGCCCAGCAACAGGACAAGGGGTGATGGACACAAACTGGAACCCAGGAGGTTCCATTCGAACAGGAGGAGAAAATTCTTTGGTGTGAGGGTGTCAGAGCCTGGCCCAGGCTGCCCAGAGAGGTTGTGGAGTCCCTTCCCTGGAGACTCTCTGGAGAGATTCCAAACCCACCTGGACATGAATCCTGGGCACCCTGCTATGGGTGACCTGCTTTGGCAGGTGGGTTGGATGAGATGAGGTCCCTTCCAACCCCCACCACGCTGGGATTCTGTGATTCCCCAGATCAGGGGGATTTTTCCACAGGTACCAGCTGCTTTAGTGCCGTAGTTCCTTGGGGAATGCTGGAGTCCTGGGATGGCTGGTCATGGACAGGAGGGGACACAACCCCCGGGGCTGACGCAGGTGGCAGGAGGGCAGCACTCCGCGGGGGTTATCGCACCTACTGCACATCTAATCTCTGCTTATCACACATCTCCGATGACTTCCTATTAACCCCAGAAACCGCCTTTCTTCTCTTTTTATTTTCCTGTGCGCAAGTTCCATTATTCTGCTTCCTAAAATGATAACGGAGGCATTAAATCCCAGTATCGGCCCAGTTTGCTCAACTCCCCATCACTCCACTCCAACAACAGCATTTTCGTGCCTTGATCCCATTAAGGATGTGCTGCAGGCACCAACCGCGAGGTACCTCCATATAGAATAATAGTCAAAGGGACCCTTTTCTCAACCTAAAAACACAGGGAAAAGCTCCCATATTTATTTTTTTTTTCCTGGAATTCTATACATTATAGCTAAACATTGAGTCTTCAGAACTTCATTTTCCTGGTGGTTCTTATCAAGAAAATAAGAAACTGGACTCAGCAGACGAGCGGTCACGTCCGTTCATCCCTCCATTCCCACCAGGAACACCATAAATCAAGACCAGGCATCCTACTGGTTTTAATCACTCTCCTCTTTATTTGGAGCTGGGAGAGTCACCCCCAGCGCTGTCACATTCCAAGTACCCAGAAATTTTCATTAAGGGAATTCCTAGAAATATTTTCTTTGAGCGCCTTCTTCTCCTTCTCAGAAGGGATTGCAGAGCAGATTATTTTTGAGAAGCCAAGCTAGGTATTTATAGTAAAAGGCCAGGTTGGCATGGAAAAGTTGAAGGTTTAACATGTACAAGGGCTGTGTCGATGGGTTGGGACCCCCCTTGCAGGATGGACGTGGGGAGTCCTAGCAAAGGAAGGCAGCGAGCCCACGCTTTGGAAACACGGTGTATCAGTTGGAGATGAAAAAAGGGACACGGAGATGGTCTTTCAGTATTAAGAAGGCTGTTGGAGAGGGACAGCGTTAAATTGGTCTGTGGGTCAACTGAGTTCAATAGAGCCATTGACTTCTTTTGCAACCAGGGGCCAGGGGAAACCCAAAACCACTCCAGCTCTGGGGATGGAGGCGGTGGGGATGGGCAGCCTCTGGCCTAGCTGGATTTCCCCCCTTCCTGGGGGTGTGGGTTAAGAAAAATGTCAGATAGTCATCTGTCAAGGACAGGCTGGACCAGGAAAGTCCAAGCGAGGGACATCTGCAGCCCTAGGAGTCTCCAGCTCCTCTCCCCATCCCATGGGGTGGTCTTGGGGCTTGGCAGCACCCCCACACCCCAGGACTCATCCCTCTTCCTCAGGGCAGCCTCGGTCCCCAGCTTCACTGCCAAGCAGAAGACAAGGTGGCCTCTCCCAATCTCATCCCACCTTGGCTTTCCAAGGTCCGCACTGGCATTCCCGTGTCCTACCAGAGGAGCATCCAGGTTTCGTGCTGCTGGAGAGAGCGCTGCTGCTCTGGGTGATGGAAAAGTGGCCCCCCTGGGCTTGCCCAGAGGTGTACACGGAGCCAGCAGCCAAGGGGAGGGTTTATGAGTCCTGACCCCCCAGTTCCAACCCTCAAGCCCACGACCAAGGCCAGCACTGACTGCTCGCTGCCCTAGACACGAACCCCCACAGGCACTTGGCAAAGGGAAGACTGAGTTTTCCCAACCCCAGGGCCAAGGGCTGCCTGTGAGCAGCCGGCTGCTTATCTGTTCATCCATCTGCTTCTGCTGGTGCCACCTGCATGGTAGGGGAGCGGGTAGGTGGGAGCTGGGGAGTGGAGCCAGGAGCAATCCCTGCTCCCCAGCTGCTGCTCCGTCTGCCTCTGCTCCTGCCGCGCCAGCAAGCACTGCAGCTCCTCCTGGTCCCGGAACGGGTTCCTGCCATAGTCACAGCGGATCCAAGCACGGTACTGCAAGGACAGAGCCAAAAGAGGCTGTCAGGGTCACCAAGGGCTGAGACACTCCCAGCTCCAGTGGAAAGCAGCTAGCCGGGTGAGGGCAATGCCTGCTGCATCCCAGCTGAGGCCAAGGCCAGGGCATCCCCAGCCAAAGCCAGCAAGCAGAAAGGTCCCAGTTTCACAGGAGCTCACGCACCATGAGAGATGCGACGGTTCTCCCCCACCCCAAGCGAGCCCTCCCCGCATCTCCAGCCTGGCACAGACAGGCTGGGAGAGCTGGCAGCATCCTCAGCTTCTCATGCCGGCTGCAGCTGGAACGGCAGCTTTATTTACTTTTCATTGCCAAGAAGCTGCTGCTGTTCCTTGTGTGTCCAAATTCCTGTAAAAAATAAAGCTTCCTCAGGCTTTCCCCCCGCCGCGGGACAGGCTGCGCTCCCTGTCACAAGCTGCACGGCCAAGTCGGCTCTTGCATGTTGAGGTAGGTTTGTTTGCAGAGCGTCTTGCGGTGGAGGGGTTCCTCTCACCTCCCCCCCCCCTTCACTGCAGCCAGCTGCAAGGACTGCTCTAGAGGCAGGAGTTGGTGGCCGAGGGCCAGCTGGCAGCAGGCTGAGGTCCGGAGATAGCTGGGAAGTAAGAGCTGCTCTGTAGAAATGCTTCCCGCTACTGCTGGGATGAGAAACAACCAGATGGGGCCAAGCTTGCAGCAATCAAGAGCGTGGGCAGGAATGGGCAGCTCAGCCAGGACCCACTGTGCCAGCTGCCTGGTGCTCGTGGGGAGCGGGCAGGGCTTCAGCGTCTTCCTAAGTATAGAATCACTGACTAGTTTGGGTTGGAAGGGACCTTTAATGGTCTAGTCCATCCCCCATGCAGAGAGCAGGGACATCTGCAACCAGAGCAGGTTGCTCAGAGCTCCAGCCAACCTCACCTGGAATGGTTCCAGGGATGGCACATCAACCACCTCTCTGGGCAACCCATTAAGTAGCTGGAAACTGGCTGCTCCAACAAGCAGGACTTACTGGGATGAGCGGTACCAGCAATACCAACTACCTTACAGAAAGGATGGAGGGCATCTGCGGGTGCAGATGGTCCAGACATGGACCAAGCACCAGAGCCTTGGCAAGAGGCAGCGCTGGGCCAGGCATGGGGTGAAGCTGGGGAAACTAGAGAGAGGACCGGCAGCCCCCTGAGCTGCCCAGCCTCAGCACCCCCAGAGTGAGATGCCCCTGCAACAGCTCCGGCTTCCCAGACCCAGCTCATGGCAAAGGTGTGGGATGCAGAACGGCAGGATGGGCAGCTCAGCTCTGTCCTGCTGGGCTGCTAAATGTGTGAGGACCACAAGCTGCAGAAGGAGAAAGCCTGAGAGTGACCCTGGCAGCATCCCTCCCTCTCTCCTGCAGCTGGGGAAGGTCAGCTCGGGCGGAGGGGATTTCCACCGGGAATGTCTGGATTTCCCAAATCCACTCCCTCAGACAGCAGGACTCTCTACGGCTGCTGTGCGCTCGCTGCCTGCAAGCAGGAAGCTGAAGGTGGACCCCAAGAGCCAAGCCTGGTGATCTTGCTAGAGAACAGCCCCTGGGATGTCCCAAAGGATTTGAGACTGGATTTGGGGCAAGCACCCGTGCCAGCTGCTTATGGTGGGAACGTCTCTCCCATGCACACCATGTGGAGGGATCAAGTTCATGGGGAACCAGCCTGGCCACCAAAGTTTGACACCCACTGAGGCTTGGCATCCACCACCCAGCCTCAGAGCTGGCTCCCACCATCCAGCGAAGGAGGGAAGGAGCCGGTGGGAGCCCAGGGGAAGCACCCTGCTGCTGCTGCTGCTGCTGCTGCTGCCAGGCGTTTCCCTTTAAAGCCAAAGCAAGAAGTGGTTAGAGCCCATTTCCTCCAGCACTGACCACTAACTGGCTGCCCTCCTCCTCTTCTCTCCTGGAGCACCCGTGGCATCTGGGATGGCATCAGAGGGGGTAAGGCAGCCTGGCCATGGTGTGCCAGCACCACAGGGGCACAGGTCCATCACCCAAATGCCCATCTGTGCCCTCTCTCACATCCACACTGGCTTCTCTGCCTTCACTTACTTCCTTTTCTAACCTTACCCATCATCCTGCTGCTGCTCTTGGTCCCTTCCTTCCTTCTTTATCCCTCTAGCCTTGATAAGCACCATTTGCCAGCTCGAAACCGCAGCTGCATGCTTGAGGCGAGCTTCCTGCAGCGAGGGGCCAGCTGGCCAGTCCCAGAGAGCATCTTCCCCATTTCTACCCTCCTAGGGTCCTGTCTGAGTTCCCTGCTCTGGATCGAGGAAACTGAGGCACCAAAGGATGCTCACCCACTGCCCTGGGGAGGAGGTCCTCAGCAGGTCCTCAGAAGGACTGACCTGTTCCTTGCAGGTTTTAACCAACAAGAAATGAGGCTTTTCCTCCTGAGCAACCTGCCCAGCCCTCATCCATGTCTGCTCCCAAGCACCGTGTTTCCAAATTGCTGCCTGCTGGGATGGCAGTTGGGCCAAATAGGGAAATTTAACCTCTTTTCTATCCTCAGAAAGAGCTGAAGCTCAGGTCATTATACTCTTGCTCCTGCATCCGACCTACACATCAGAAAACCACCAAAAACCACCTAAAGCTACAAATGGGAACAAGGTGTGACCTCCCACAGTCAAGGTAAGCAAGCCAACTGCTGCTTGGCATGAAGCAAGGTGCAGGACCCATGTGGCATTGGGTCCCATGGGTTCCTGGCCACATAGGTATGTGACTATGGTGCCCACCACCCCATGGGACCCCCAGCCATCCACCTCAGCTGACCTGCCCTCAAATTCCTTCCTCTTGCAAAGGTGGAAGGTGCAGGGATGAGCAGGGTGCAAGGCATCGCCGGTCGGGTTGGAGCAGACACCCTGACTCTTCCTCTTCTTCGAATGCAGCTGTGGGTGAGTAATGGCTGAGCTCTCCCCTCTCCAGCACCCAGGCTTCACCCCCAGGGCCATGCTAGCAGCCATCTGCCCACAGAATCATAGAATTCATAGAATCGTTTTGGTTGGAAGAGACCTTTAAGGTCATTGAGTCCAACTGTTCCCCCAGCACTGCCAGGTCACCACTAAACCATGGCCCTCAGCACATCTATACAGTTTTGAAACCTCTCCAGGGATGAGGACTCCACCACTGCCCTGAGCAGCCAGTTCCAGGGCTTGACAAGCTTTTCTGTGAAGAGAAGATCCCAGGAGGGCCACCCACAGCTTCCCTCCCCAATGCCGTGGTCGTGGGGAATGCAGGGGTGTTTCAAGGAAAAGGCAGCTCTGCTTAAACCCCATGGCCCAAGAAACAACCCCAACACATCCAAGCACCTCCACCCTTGGCTCTGCCTTTGGTATTTTCAGGGAAATGCTTGCAAAGCCCCTGGTGAAACTCTGAGGCGCTGAAAAAGCAACATCTAAGGGAAAAGGAGGAAAGTGTGGTGCCTGCTGAGCCCAGCCTGGGTTTCGGGGAGCAGGAGGAATAGCTGGGACGGAGGAAGGGAACACAGAGAACCCCACGTCACGGGCTGTGCTGGGATGGGGCCAGAGTGTGGGAAGGATTGGAGAGAGCTGGCCTGGCCAGGGGAAGCCCCACAGGGAATCTCCAGCATGGTGGGTGTTTTGTAATCCCTTGGACCATTTTTCACCCTCCTCTGCAGGCAGGGCTGCATCCCTCACGTGAGGAACCCAGAGAAGGGAACTCCACAGCGGGGAAGGGACTGACATTTGGGGCAATGTCACATGCTGTCCTTGCCTCTCTCCTAGGAGGACAGAAATCCCCTTGAAAAGCTCAGGGTGGCCAGAGGGACCGCCAGGTCCCAACTGCCATTTGCTACTGGGCCACTGCATGATGCTCGTGACTGCAGGACATGGTGGGGCTTCACCTCCAGGGATGGAACCAAGTTTAGGGGTGATGTGGGTTGCGAGATGCCTTGTACGTGTCGAGTTGTGGGTTGCTTTTTCCTTGCAGAGGTCCAGCTGTGGCCTGTGTGACCTTCTAGAGCAGTTTTGAACCTCAGTCCTTCTCTGTAGAGGCTAGTGACGGGTAGAGGAGCAGGGTCTGGCGTGGGAGGCTGGAGGGCAACCAAGGAGCCGGGTGGGAGCTGTGCTTTTAATGGCCTTTCCCTTTGCTTTCGAAGGCTTTCCGGGTCAAAAGTGCAGCTCTGATCTCTGCAACTAGTGCTCTCATGAGTAAACGTGCCGCTGTCACTCCCAGCTGCTGGCATCCAGCCTGGCTTGGCTACAGCAACATCCCTCCCTTGCACAGGACAGGAACCCACCCAGCCAGGGCTTCTCCTCTCCTAAAACCCGCTGCTCCACGTCATTTCGGGAAGGGGAGAGGAGGATTTCTCCATCAATACTTGCTCCTGTCTGTTGCCTGCCTCTAAAAGCAGAGGACTTGCTGTCAGAGGAAGCCCAACCGGATCCAAGCATGTCCAGACATCCCAAAGCCGCTCATAAGAGCCTTCCTCCCTCTCCTCTCCCCCTTTCCACCCCCGGCTCCTGCTGCCTTCCTGGGAACCATCCCAGCACCCTTCCTGGGGCTCCCAGGGAACCTGCTGCTCACTCATCCCTCCTGCTGTGTCCTGACTGAGCTCTCGAGAAAAACGCTGGGGGTTTTAAAGAGCTTTTTTAAAGTGACCTCCCATTATGTCTAGGCACTTTTTTTTTTTTTTTAAATTTCTGGGTTTTATCATGCAAAACTCAAAATCCCCAGGTAATAAATAGCATGCACAAGGGCCAGCTTGGGCAAGCAGCTGGCCCCGGCAGTGAGCTGCATGCAAAAGAGCCGTGCGTGTTTGCAAGCTCTGCAGACACATATATAAGGGGACGTCGGCGCGGGACGTACCTCCTGCAGCAAGGTCACCTCGTACTCCTGCAGTTGCTGCTGGAAGCCAAAGTTGGGGCTGACGTAGGAGCGCACAGCCTTGGTGGCGGCCAAGCAGGTCTCCCAGCCAAGCTCGGTCACTGTCATGAGGTAAGCCACCAGGACGGTGGTGCTGCGGGAGACCCCAGCCAGGCTGGGACAGTGTGATGGAGCAGTGTCAGGGACAGGTGTTCCCACCACAGAGGCTGGGGCGGCCCCACAGCAAGGGACACTCATGGGATGCATCATATGAGGAGCGGCCGAGGGACCTGGGGTTGTTGAGCCTGGAGTAAAGGAGGCTCAGGGGAGACTTTCTTGCCCTCAACAACTCCCTGAAAGGAGGTTGGAGCCAGGTGGGCTCTTCTCCCAAGGAACAAGAGGAAATGGCCTCAAGTTGCACCAGGAGAAGTTTAGGTTGGACATGAGGAACAATGTGTTCCTGGCAAGGGTTGTGAAGGGCTGTGCCACGCTGCCCAGGGCAGTGGTGGAGTCCCCATCCCTGGAGGGGTTTCCAAGCCGTGGAGATGTGGTGCTGAGGGCCATGGGTTAGTGGTGCCCTGGCAGTGCTGGGGGAATAGTTGGACTCGATGACCTTAAAGGTCTCTTCCAATCAAAATGATTATCTGATTCCTGTGGGCACCCTCTCTTGCTGGGGTGCTAGTGGGGTTCCCCAGCCATGGGTTGGGTGGAGGTAAGGAGCTGTATGGGCATGGGTGGCCCTAGGCAGGTGGCTTCCCCCAGTCCTCTCCTCTAGCTTGTCCTCACCTGTTTGGATGCTCAGGTTGCCAGTGCATGATCACCCATCCCCATTGTTCTCTGCAGTGGAGACCTTCTGCTGTCACCCTCCCACTGTTCCCCACCTTCTCCTCTTCTTCCTCCCCACCACAACTGATGTTTGACATCGAGGACACTTTGTAGGAGCCCATCCCCACCTCCCATAGGACCCATGTGAAGTGGGGATGTGAGGGAACAACAGCAGTTCTCACCAATGGACAAGGCAGCCTCCTCCACCGAGCCGGCATTCATGGATGAACTTGATGCACTCCTTAAAATGCTGCAGCCTGCAAGGAGAGAGGCAGGGAGGTGAGGATGTGAGGACTGCCCACCCCTGCAAGCGCCAGGCCACCCTGGCAGCAGCAGTCATGTCCCCTCCAGGGACTTCCCACCACCCTGGGGCCACCTGCATGAGGTGGGAGCAAAGATCCTTCCTCTGCCCAGTGAAGGCAAAGGGGCGGATCTTCATCTGGCAGGAAGGAAATGACCTGGGAGACTTTCCAGGGGATTTCCTGCTTCTCAAGGCATCAGGAACACGGTGATGGCATCAGCTAAACCAGCTCAGGGAAGACCCCATGGAGACAGCCTCCAGGATAAGGTGTCACCTTGTGTCCCAAAGACATGCACATTCCCATGTCAGAGGTTGTTCTGAGCCATTGGCTCACTTCTAATTCGCAAACAATGCCAAAACCACTTGGTTCTCTCCAAGGGAAAGATGCTGCTGGGGAAGAAGGCAACGAGAAGGTCCCAAAATCCTGCAAGGCTCTTGGCTTCCTCACCCTCTGCAGCCTCTCTCCCAGCAGTTGTGCGAGGGGAGATTTAGGTTGGACATAAGGAAAAACTTCTGCCCCAAAAAGTGTTGTCACCGCCTGGATGGCCAAAGCAGTAGTGGAGCCCCCATCCCTGGAGGGGTTTCCAAGCCGTGGAGATGTGGTGCTGAAGGCCATGGATTAGAGGTGCCCTGGCAGTGCTGCGTTAACGGCTGGATTTGATGATCTTAAAGGTGTCTTCCAAGCAAAATGATTCTATGATTCTGACCTCGATGCTCAGCAATACGAGCAGCTTCCTGAAGGCATAGAGACCGAGAAAGCAGGATAAATAACTCCGTATGTACTGAGGAGACAGAAGATAGAGATGGGTGTTCTTGGAGGGTTATGCGGGCTCCAGCGAGACGTATCCCTCCCACTCATCGCTGCACAAGGTGCTGGAAACGGCTGCTGATCCTTCCTGAAGACAGTGGGCATCTCCAAGAGCCGCCACCGAGCCAGGTATTTGGCTCCCTGGCATGTGTTTGCAATAAACGCTGCTCATCCCTGCCCACTCCCACAGTCCCACCAAACCTTGAGATATTTTTGAGGCAGAAAACCTGATTCTGGGTAACCTGGGCTGCTGGTGGGCTCCCTGACCATACAGCCTCAGCATTTTTTTGGAGGAGAAGAGGGTCCCTTTGGCACAGCCGAGACAGAGCTGCCTGGCAGCGAGTGCAGGAGCCAGCATCACCTCTGCCCCAGCGCTGGTGCTGGACTTCCTCTGGCTCCGCGTGATGGGGTGGGCGTGAGCCTGCACAGCCTTCCTGATTTCTCAGAAGCCAAGGCGTGAGCTACCACAAAGTTATACCCCCTTGCCCTTCATGGAGGGCTCGCTCCCAGCCAACTTCTCTGCTAGGACAAGGCAGAACCCTCCAAAACCTCCTCCATCTCTGTTAGCCCATTGAATGGGGTCCTCTTCACCCTGCACGGAAGGGGGATGCAAGGGGGTGCTGCTCTTCAGCCTTCCCTGGAAGGGCAGAGCTCAGGCACCTTCTAAGAAACTAACCAAGGATGTAGGCAGAAAAAGCAGAGGGTTCTGCTGCCCAAGAAGTGGAGAGATGGAGGAGACTCTGAAGCTGTACTAGAAGTACTTATACTAAAAGTACTGAGCCCCACAACCCTGGAAGGAGATACCAGTCCATTGCTCCTCATGGGCTACAAATATGTCGCCTCCTCCTCCTCAACCACAATAAATTGACCATTACCCTTTGGGAGGACCTTTCCTTGCCTGAAGTGTCTCCTGGAGGATTTCTCCTTGTCTTACTGACCTTTGCAGAGCAGACAGCATCTCCCATGGCCTGCACATATTGCCTACACAGGGCCAGGCCCTCCAGATCCCAGTCCTCCACGTCAGCCCCTTGGCTGGGACCAGCGGGGATGCACCGTGCTTGCAAGGACACGATGCTCTCGCCTCTAGCTCCCTCAGCACACTTGCTCCCAGCCTCCAGCCCACACAGCATCGCTCTCCCAACCCATCCCAGAGCGAGGTGAGCGCTTTGGCATTCCATCCATCCTCACCCACTCCACAGGGACTTTTTTCCCCAGGCAGCCAGCCAGATGAAAGTTCTCCTAGTGCTCTTCCAGCCTGGAAGCGTGGGATCAGGGTATGGAGCCTGGTAATGCAAAGAGCCACTGAGGTCCTGAGTCACAAGCATCTCTTCTGCAGGACATGAAGTTCATCACGATTGTGAAATCCAAGGCATAAACTGACAAGCAGAAAATAGTTCCTTGAATAAATCTTCCTTCCGGCAGCCAGGCTTATCCTCTTTTTTTTTTTTTTCCTTTTTTTTTTTTCTCTTTCAGTAGACATGCCACAAATACAAAGAAATGAGAGATGAGAAAGGGAAAAAAAAAAAACATCAACCGAAAAAACCCAGTTCTTGCTGAGGCAGGGTTTTCTTGTAAAGCTTCTCTTTCCGCTCAGCAGGAGCATGAGCAAGCAGAATCACACCCCCAGGCACGGCTGCTCCTGAGGATGCTGGAAAACCAGCAGCTCCACAAACGGGGCTCGGTCTGGTCACTCCACACAAAGTCTTGGTTCTTTTTAGGGTTTGCTTGGTGAGAAGAATCCCTCGGAGTGGCCCACTTGGTGTCTGCAATGGATGATTTATGGATGCCCATCAGCAGCGGGGTGCTGAGACCCCCGCCCAGTGCCAGTGGGACCTGTGCCCATCACACCCCAACACCATGTCCCACGAACACCTGGGGCTTCCTCACAGCACCTCTCACCAGCTTCATCTCAAGAACATCATTAAAAGATGAAAACATTGTTCTCTTCCCAAGGAGAATGTCTGGAAGACTGACACAAATCAGTGTGTTTCTGAACCAATCAAAAATGCACCAGTTTTCAACCCTGCCCTGTAGAATAATTCTGAAATTTGATGGGAAATTAAATTCACTGACCGCAAACAGACAGAAACAGATTTTAAGCCCTATAAATGCCATTTACCACCTGGGAGTGAACCCCAGCTTCTGTCAAGCTCAGCAATGATATGAAGTTTTTGCAGCATGAACGGACTGAACCTTCATCCTGCAGAACCTGAGCTTTTATTGACTGACAACTACCAAGCCGCGGTGCTGGGGGGCTGAGGGTGGGGAATGACTTACAGGTTTTGACTGGATGAATCTGAGGCTGAGATACACAGATAGGTCATGTCCTGCAATACAGAGATGGTTGTGGTAAGAAGTTATCTCCAAGAAACCCCAAATCCCCCATTTCTCCCTTCTCCCTCTCCCCAGCTGACCCTTCAGTGAGGAGAAACCACAATCCACTTTGAGGTAGCATGATGGGTCACATCCATCCCACCCCAGGCTATTCTCCCCCCGCCCAGTTTCAGCCCATAGGAGAGGTCAGGCTGTGGAGAACCATTACAATGCTCAGGACCACCCCCCCAAAACCGAGCCACCCCTTTCCTGGAGCCCTTACCGATGAGCCCTGTCAGGAAGACGTGTTCAAACAGGCCCTGATGAAGTCACTCTCATCAATGAGTTATTTCCTCCCGGTCCTTTTAATACACAATAAATCATCCTGCCGCATGTTGGCGTAGGTCAGATTGCTTTCCTTTCTTTAAAGCATCGCTTCCTCGATCCTGCCTGTTCTGAGCTAAAATTAGATCCTGCTCATCTGATTTTTTTTTTTTCTTTTCTTTTCTTAGCGAAATGGGTGGAAATCCTGCCAGTCAGAACTGAAACGGCCCCGCACCAGGGATTGCCCCATCTCCAGCAGCTCCCTCTGGCATCGCTGCTGCTGATGCAGCCCAAGCCCCTGGGCCACCCTCACTTCCCTCCAGCCCAGGGCAAAGCAGGAGGCTGGAGAAAGCCAATTATTTAAGAAGGGAAGGGGCAGAGCAGGACAGGCATAGGGATATTCCCGCACTGGAAAGACCCATGTTGCGAGGATGAGTGCGGGCGGGCTTTCCCATGCATCACCTCTCCATCCCATCTGTCCTCTCTGGGCCTGATCTTCACTCACCACCACCATGCACCAGCTTCTTGTGGAGTAGGGGTGAGGTGCCACAGGGATGTGGCATCTGCCAGCTCCCCATGATGTGCCAGGCGGGTGCTCCCCATTCGGAGAAGCTGCCAGAGAGGCTTGAGCAGAAGGGAAAATGAAGCCAGTGTGTTCCTCAGCCATATCCCTGGTCAAACCATGGCTCCTTGGCATGCAGGGGATGGCGGGAGCTCAGCGGGTGGAAGGGGACCGTGCACCAGACAGCAGCACAGGGACCAGCAAGTGAACACCAGAAAGTTTTGTGGGATGAGCCTTGATGGGCTGCAACTGCCCAACACCTCTCTGCATCTTCTCGGAGGAGAGCCACCATGCTGGCAAAGCCACCATGCCAACCATCATAGCAGCCAAAGTGACCACAGTCCTCCTCAAACCTTGCCCCGCACCCCAATCCTGGATTAGCTGCCAGGCTCCCAGCATCTTCCCCTTCCCCACAGGGCCGGGCATCCCCATCCCGCCTCAGGGAGCGGGGCCACGCATGGGAACAGTGCTGGGGTTTGCGGTTCCTGACCCGGGGCCGTGATTGACACATTGCTCAACCCACCATGCCTTTCCAGTTCCCCTTTCCACCAGCCCGGCGGCTCACTCCGTGTTGTAAGCTCGCCGTGCGGTTTGCTACCCGTCTGGCCGAGCCCCAGGCCCCACCAGCCCCAGCTGCTGCCCCTTCCCCAGCCACCAGCCGTTTCTCTGCACCCATTTCATGCAGCCTCCTTCCTTCTCTCCATGTTACTCAATGCCTTGGCAGGGAAAAGCCTCGAGCTGGCGTTTTGCTGGAGCTCCCTACCCATCGTGGCCTCAAAGGATGGGGGGTCTGAGCAGTCCCCTTTGCCTTCTGCAGCATCCCGAGATGTGGGAGCTGGCAGTGGGTCTGACGCCGCGATGAAGGACAAGTTGCATGTGGCCACCAGCTGCAAGATGAGCAGCGTGACCTGGGTGTACTCTTTGCTGAGTAAAAAGCTGGCTGGATGGCTGGACCCAAGGAGTTGTGGTGAATGGATGGAGTTAAATACAGTTGAAGCTGGTCATAAGTGGTGTTTACCCAGGGATCCAAACCAGGGCCAACTCTGTTCCATACCTTTATCGATGATCTGGATGAGGGGATCAAGGACACCCTCAATAAGTTTGCAGACAATGCCAAGTTGGGTGGGAGTGTCAATCTGCTTGAGGGTAAGAGGCTCTACAGAAGGATCTGGACAGGTCAGCTCAATGGACTGAGGCCAATAGGATGGGGTTCAACACAGCCAAGTGCCAGATCCTGCATTTGGGTCAAAACAACCCCCTCACATGCTACAGGCTTGGGGAACAGTGGCTGGAAAGTGCCTACTGGAAAAGGACCTGGGGGTGCTGATCAACAACTGGCTGAAGATGAGCCAGTGTGTGCCTAGGTGGCCAAGAAGGCCACCAGCATCCTGGCCTCGATCAGTACTAGTGTGGCCAGCAGGACCAGGGCAGGGATCGTCCCCCTGAGCTGAGCACTAGGGGTGCTGCCCCCTGAATCCTGGGGTCAGTTTTGGGCCCCTCACTCCAAAAAGAACCTTGAGGAGCTGGAGCATGGCCAGAGAAGGGCAACGAAGCTGGGGAAGGGTCTAGAGCACAAGTGTGGTGAGAAGCGGCTGAGGGACATGGGGGTGTTGAGCCTGGAGAAAAGGAGGCTCAGGGGAGACCTTCTGGCTCTCCACAACTCCCTGAAAGGAGATTGGAGACAGGTGAGGCTCAGTCTCTTCTCTCAAGGAACAAGTGATAGGATGAGGAAATGGCCTGAAGTTGCATCAGGAGAGGTTTAGGTTGGACATGAGGAACAATGTGTTCCTGGCAAGGGTTGTGAAGGGCTGTGCCACGCTGCCCAGGGCAGTGGTGGAGTCCCCATCCCTGGAGGGGTTTCCAAGCCGTGGAGATGTGGTGCTGAGGGCCAGGGGTTAGTGGTGCCCTGGAAGTGCTGGGTTCATGGTTGGACTTAGAATCATNGGACTTAGAATCATAGAATCATTTAGGTTGGAAAAGACCTCTAGGATCACCCAGTCCAACCTTCATCCCAACATCTCCCTGACCTAACGACCTCAAAGCTCTCTTCCAACCAAAACAATTCCACAATTCTACCCCCAGCACGGATCTCCTCCTCCTTGTCCCACACAGGCCAGATTTGTAACCAGAAGACCTCGCTCCCACCTCCCCATACCCGGCAGCTCCCTCCTGCCTCAGTTTCCCCCACCCACACCCGAGGGGCGGGGGCCGGGGGCAGGCAAAGCCAGGGCGGCTCAGCACCCCTGTCCCGGANCAGCACCGGGCACCCCCCAGGCACCCCCGGTGCTGCGGCTGCACCCACCCGTCTGACAAACCACCCAGGAGGTGCTGGTGCCCCCCCGGAACGCCCCGCTGCCTCCCCGGCGAAAGCGATTCTGCACGGCACCGTGCGAGGGGTGTGCAGGGGTGTAAGCGCAGGACCGGCACAGAATCGTGGACTGGTTTGGGTGGGAAGGGACCTTTCAAGGTCAACTAGTCCAACCCCCCTGCAGGGAGCAGGGACATCTGCAACTGGAGCAGGTTGCTCAGAGCCCCGGCCAACCTCACCTGCAATGGTTCCAGGGATGGGGCAGCCACCACCTCTCTGGGCAACCTGCGCCAGGCTCTCACCACCCTCAGTGGCAAAAATCTCTTCCTTCTCTCTAGTCTCAATCTCCCTCTTTTAGTTTAAACCATCATCTCTTGTCCTGTCACTACAAGCCCTGCTAAAAAGTCCCTCCCCAGCTTTCTTGTAGGCACCCTTCAGATACTGAAAGGCCACCAGGTCTCCCTGGAGCCTCTCTTCTCCAGGCTGCACAAGCCCAACTCTCCCAGCCTGGCCTCCCAGCAGAGGGTTCCACCCTCCCATCATTGCTGGGGCCTCCTCTGGCCCCGCTCCACCAGGTCCATGTCTCTGCTGTGCTGAAGACTCCAGAGCTGGACACAACACTGCAAGTACTTCTTGCATTGCTTCCGCATTGCTTCTCCCCTCTCTGTCCCACACCAGAAGACCACGGGTGTCCAATCTGCACCTTCCCAGCCCCTGCTCTTCTGCAATGGTCCCCCAGGCACCCCAGCCAAGCACTCACCTCCAGCACAGGCTTGGCACTGTTGTGGACGGAGAGGATGTGCGTCACCCCGTTCCTCAGCAGATTTTCCCGGTCCTCAGAGTCTGGAAGCAGGAGCAGCATGTGAAGACGCTTGTCCTCCTGGGAGATCTGCTGGACCAAGCACCCACCAGCAACCCACATCCATCATGCCCAGCCACTTGATCCCAATGCCAGCCCCTTCCCACTGCCTTTCACCCTACACAACGAAGGAAGGGAGACCAGGCATCGCAATGTTGGTCTCTTCTCCCAGGTAATGACCAATAGTACAATATGAAATGGCCTTAAGTTGCTCCAGGGGAGCTTTAGGTTGGACATGAGGAACAATTTCTTCGTGGCAAGGGTTGCGAAGGGCTGTCCCAGGCTGGGCAGGGCAGTGGTGGAGTCTCTGTCCCTGGAGGAGTTTCCAAGCCGTGGAGATGTGGTGCTGAGGGACGTGGTTTAGTGGTGCCCTGGCAGTGCTGGGGGAACGGTTGGACTCAATGATCTTAAAGGTTTCCTCCAACCGAAACAATTCTATGATTCTGTGATGCATCTCCTTCAAAGGAAAATCCCCCCTGGATGCACTGGATATTCAGCAGGCTCCTAAAACCACCCCCAGAATCAGAAATTATTCTGCTCATTTGGAAAAGGCTGCTGTGTCCTCACTGTTGGGTGAAAGCCAAGCTTCGCCCTGCTCCCCTTGAGGCCAGAGGTCCCAGCAAGAAGGTCGGGCACTGGCCCACTGTAAATATTGTCTCAGCAAACACGGGGAGGTTTCCAGCCATGCCAAGACTTCCCCAGTGCTCTGGCAGAGCTGGTGACCACAGCTCCCTGAGGCCACTTGCAATTGGGATGGGGGTTTGGATCTCCAGAAGATGCTGAGATCCCCAGCCAGGTGCATGCACAGGGGGTCCACAATGAGAGGGGTCCTCCAGCCCCACCAGGTGCCCAGGGATCCCCCAGCAACACAAAGGTGGAGGAGAGAAAGGACTCACCGCGGATGTTCCCAAGGTAGAGGCCTTTGACAACCTGGGTGGTGACAAAAACGAGAGAGATTTCAGATGGCACCAGGCACA
Organism: Eurystomus gularis; assembly: GCA_013400335.1. Taxonomy (NCBI): domain Eukaryota; kingdom Metazoa; phylum Chordata; class Aves; order Coraciiformes; family Coraciidae; genus Eurystomus; species Eurystomus gularis. The sequence continues at coordinate 1,243,861 of VZZY01009598.1, read as the reverse complement.
ACGTGCTCCCAGCGTGGCAGGAGCATCAAGCTACATGCGTGGTACCAGCAGAACCAGGGCATCCGGCAGCAAACCCCCCAGGCAATGACAAACCAGGCACCTAATTAATGAATCATCTTCATTAATGCTCAGCAGAGGCTGAGCCCACGCAAACCCCCAGCCCAAAGCCCTCCGGGGAGGCAGAGCAGCCCCTTGGGTTTGTTTTGCTGTTCTACAGCAACCACCTCTTGCAAACAGTTCCAAAGGTTGTCCCGGCCAGCGGGGCACAGATGGGTGGAGACACAGGCTATTTATAATCTTTTTTTGGCCAGGATGTTGCAGTAAGTGCTGTCAAGTATGTCAATTGGGTCTCCAACTCGCTGCTGTGGGGTTACAAAGGAGAAAAGGGGGCAGCTCAGGGTATTTATGCCCATCAGAGCAGCTTCCAGGGGCACAGAAAGTCCAACATTACCAGTTGGACTTCTTGGCACCCAAGACACTTGGTTTGAGAGGCCGTAGAAAGGGTCTTCAACAGCACTGGGTCACCTCCAGCCCATCTCTAGCATCCAGCTAAACCCCAGCCCTCTCCTGGGATGCAAACGCCTGGATTGAGTGATGTCTGCCCAGCACAAGCTGTCACCACTAGAAGGGGGACACTGAGCCCTGCCCCTCATCAAGTCAAAGCTGGATCCTACACCATGAATGTGTCTGCACCAACCCAGCCTCTAGCAAAGGCACCTCGGGCTCTCCAAGAGGGTTTGGTGGCACCAGGGCGGCTGTCAAAGCCACTTTGCAGGTGGGGCTGCGTCTGCAGGGGGTGAAATCCCAGTGTTAGATCACAGCAGAGCCACGCAGAGGGAGCGTGCCCTGATCTGGTCTCTCTGTTGTCGTCCCAGAGTCTAATTTTAAACTGCAGAATGCATGTACCCAGTGGTTATTTAAGGATACCACCAGAAACCAATCCCTCCTCCAGCCCTGGAGTCCAGCTCAGCAACAAGCAGCAGATACAAACCCGGGGTCTCTCTTTGCTTTCTTAATCTTAAGTGCTTGAAGTGTTGAAGGGGAATGAGAAAGAGAAGATGCAAACGGTTGCGTTTAGGGCACCGTGGTGGCCTGCGAACAAGCATCTCCCTGGGCCGCAGAAGGTCCTGCCCAAGGAGGACACGTTGGCCAGCATTCCCAGTACTCCCCAGTACCTTGCTCATTCCACTCCCCATGGTTTTCCTCTCTCCAGGATCAGGATTCTGGTAGCTTCTCGTTGTCCGAGGCTATCTGCAAATAAACACCCCCAAATCCCAGACAGGACGGTGAGATCTGTCCCACCCCAACGACGCATCCCTCTGCCAGGAGGAGGACAAAGGTGGAGCAGGCGCCAGGAGGGGAGCGTGCAGAGCCCCAGCAAACTCAGCTCGCTTACCAGCTGCAGGCTGCTCCGGGAGGTCTCTGCTGGGCAAAGGGGATCCAGGAGAGTGGCTGGTGCTGGGTGGTGGAGGATGAAATAAGGCTCCGAGGCTGTGGCAGGGCTCAGGTTTCTCTCCCTGGCTCCCTCAGGCTTTCAGAGCCTTTTGGGGAGGGTGATGAGGACGCTCCTGGGAGAAAAGCCTCCCAGCTCGCCGCGTTGTATTCCGGGATGCTAAGGCTGGCACAAGCCCTGCGCTCAGCAGGATTTCTCTCCCATTCAGGCTAAGTCCTCCCAGTCGCAGGAACGAGAGCAGAATTCCGAATAAGGCACTTGCCTCGGAAAGCAGAGCGTGCCACCAGCGATGCGCAGCTAACGGAGCGTTGAGGATAAGCCCATCTCCCCCAGCCCTCCAAGAAGGGGGATGAGAGGAGCTGTAAAGCAGCGCTGCAGTGCCAGCACATGCTTCAAAACATCCAGTTTCAAAGCAGATAGACCCAGCAGCTCACCGGCCCCCTCCCAGCTCAGCGCCGTCAGCCCGCCCGAGGCACGAGCTGTACAAAAAGCGAACCGTGAGCACAGCGAAAAGCCCGCAGCCATCCCCAGCCTGCGGTTCCGTCATCCTCGTAACATCCTTCTCAGCACCCCGCCAGGCAAACGTTTCACCTAAGGGATCTTTGAGATGATCGCTTAACTCCCACCAAATCATCTCTCCTTAAACATCGTCCCTGAATTTCTCCGACCGGAAGGGCTGGCCCCAGCATGGCGGCCATCACGAGGAGTGAAGACCTGGGCCAGGACTTGACAACCCTTTCCATGAAGAAATTCTTCCTCACGTCCAACCTAAACCCTCCCTTCACACAACTTGAGGCCATTTCCTCTTGTCCTGTCACTTATTCTTTGGGAGAAGAGCCTGACTCCCACTTGTCTCCAACCTCCTTTCAGGGAGTTGTTGAGAGCAAGGTCTCCTCTGAGCTTCCTTTTCTCCAGGCTCAACAACCCCAGGTCCCTCAACCGCTCCTTGCCAAGGTTATCCTCCAGACCCCTTGTTCAGACCCCCACGTTTAATAAAAGCTCCGAGATACTCCCAATAAATGCAGCATTTCCTTCCCTCCCCCGGCCGCAGTGATCCCCTCCTTCACACAAGGCACAGAACACGCTTCAGGGTTTCATCTAAACCTGTTCCTGCCCGAACCAGATCTACTCATTCTCCCTCCTCCTCACTCAGGTCTGCACAGGACCCTGCAGCGAGGTCTGCAGCCTGCTGAGAACACGTCTCCTTCCCAAGGAGGACGGACAGACGGAGCCGCGTTGATCTCCGCCACACAACCCACGCGGTTTGACTCGCCGCTGCCTTTCCGAGGGCTCACTTGCTATTTTTGGAGCAGGGATCTGCTCAGCTTCACAGGGAGCTCAGATCTCGGCCTGGCGGCACTGCTGGCTGCGCCCCAGAAACATTCCCTTTACCTGCTGACACCCCAACCAAAACCACGACGCTCTGGGAAAGCTCTGCCCCTCAAACCATCACGACAAACGCATTCAAAGACCAATAAAAAGGCAACTTTCAAGTTCACCAGACATTTATTAGCATCTATGTAGGTGGAGAGGTTGTTCCAGTACATGAGCAACGAGGTCACACACGGGTGATGGAATCATTTCATATTCAAGCAGAGCAGGTTCCACTGAGTTGCTTCATTTCTTCCACTCGTTCTTCTCAAAATCCCACTGGGAAGAGATGCCCTCCACAGGATTAATCCGCATGTCCAACATCCTCTTTGTCTGCATCGACAGCCACTCGTCGGAGAAGGTGTGCGGGATCTGGCCGTACACTGCAACCCAACACAGGCGGAATTACAGCGCGACACAGAACGAGCGAGCCGGGAACCGAGGCACGAGCCTCGCCGAGGAGAAGCGTTTTCCCCCAAAGCCACCAGCGCCGATCACACGCCACCAAACTGACGTTCCCTGCGTCCCGCTTCTGAGCGCGTAGCTCAGCCCCACTTCCCGCGTCGATTCTCTAACCATTTCACCCATCGCTCAGGGCTTGCACCAAGACAACGGCCCTTCTCCTACGTCCACCGCGCGCAGATGAAGCCTGAAGAAGGAGAGCGGCTCGTTTAAGCGCGTGCTCTGCATGGTGGCAACTGGAGGGCTCCCTCGAGGTACCATTGTGAGCCAGGAAAGAAGCCAAGCATGGCAGAAACCCAAATATTTACTACCGAGGCGGCAATAAGCTCTGGCGACAGCAGGTTTCGCAGGGAGGGGAAGCTCTGGGATCGTTTGTGTATCACCGCTTTCCCCTCCCTCTCCTCTCCTCCCACCAAAGCTCTCTTTGCCACTCTACTCGTCAGCTCCCTGAGCACTTACGCTACGTACCCACCGATCTCCACCAAGTTAGAGCTCCAGATTGGGAGTTTTCAGAGACTAACAAACAGCACTGGCCAGGAGGTCACCGTAACAGTTGTTCCACACCCCATTCTGGCCAATTTCCCATCGCAGTTTACAGAGAATGCTCTAATTCCCATCAGGTATCGATTGATCTGACTCTTAAATTAAGGAGTTAACACCGAAAGGCGTTTACTTACTAAAATGTTTCTGCCAAATGAGGATGAGACCAGTTACACCAAGGAAGAAGAGCACTCCACCCAGGACGGTCTTCCACTCGTTTGTTCCTTTGTTCATTTCTGCATAGGTCGCGTTAAATTTGATACGATACACTACAAAAAAAAAAGTTAAAAGTATTAAATAATTTCGTCTACTTTTCCTATGACTTGCAGGCAACATGCTGCACTCACTCCTTCCTTCCTCTCCATCCTTCCTTTCTTTTTCTTTCCCTCCTCCCTTCCTTTCCTTCCCTTCCTTCCAATTCCCAGCATGATTATTGACCACAAAGCTTCCCAGCACAAAGCATTTCAACAGGAATGCTGAATCTTGGGTCTCAAAAGGCTTCCCTCAGCTTTGCCACTAAGATTTTGGAGTTTGGAACAACACGACATTTGGAGAGTGCTTAGGAATATTCAAGCAGCTCCCAGACAGGTTTGACCCTGCCTCACGGTGAGGCAGCACTGCTCACGGGTCAGGTTCTCGCTCACAGACCACGGCAGCAGGTAGAAAAAGATGAGGTGGTTTTATTTGAAGTCAAAACACTTGGTTGGCATCAAAATTACCTGAAATTTGGTAGTGCTAAGGTCAGAGTCATTAACATTCAAACATACAAGGTTCATTTTACTCAGCTGGACTAACAAGGAAGGTCCAAAAAGGACCTTCAGGGGCTGGAGCGTGGCCAGAGAAGGGGAACAAAGCTGGGGAAGGGTCTGGAGCACAAGTGTGGTGAGGAGCAGCTGAGGGACCTGGGGGTGTTGAGCCTGGAGAGAAGGAGGCTCAGGGGAGACCTTCTGGCTCTCCACAACTCCCTGAAAGGAGGTTGGAGCCAGGTGGGGTTGGGCTCTTCTCCCAAGGAACAAGGACAAGAGGAAATAGCCTCAAGTTGCACCAGGGGAGGCTGAGGTTGGACATGAGGAACAATTTCTTCATGAAAAGGGCTGTGAAGGGCTGTGCCAGGCTGGGCAGGGCAGTGGTGGAGTCCCCATCCCTGGAGGGGTTTCCAAGCCGTGGAGATGTGGTGCTGAGGGCCAGGGGTTAGTGGTGCCCTGGCAGTGCTGGGTTAATGGTTGGACTTGATGATCTTAAAGCTCTCTTCCAACCTAAACAATTCTATCCTTCTATACTGTTACAATGCAGAGATTTTTGTTCTGCTTTGTTGACAGTAGATGGGAATGAAGAAACATCTATAATAATTGTTTTCTGAAAGAAATCACTGAACTTGACCTCAGGTATATAGCAGACACCACAGCAGGCACTTTAACATTTTGAAACAGCACCGGGGATCCCAGGAACACAAACCACCGATCTCCACCCAGGCATAAGTAATGAGCTCCACTCTAATTAATGCTCCTTCACAGCTCACGAGCCGTTGGAAAGAGCAAGTTGAGCAGCTGCCTCAACAGGCACTTCCTGCAACCACCTTTCTAGTAGAAGCTGTGAATAACGAACACAGAGCGGCTCTCGTTGCATCCTCACTGAGAGGTTAAAGCCCTCGCTACCTACGTTCGACTTTCTCATCGACCGACAGAGCAGTCCAAGACGCCTTCTCCTTCTCTTTCAGCGCTTTCTGCTGAGCAGAGAGGTCCTTCACAAAGGCCACTTCAGGCAGGGGAACGTCACGACGGTCGACATAGGCTGGGAGGCTGAAATCCTCTGCTTTGACAACACCTGCTGCACAAGGGAACAGAAGAGAGACCCAGTTAAGGTCCTGACTCCTGTGCAAACATCTCTTACTGGTTACGATACAAAAAACCCAATAGTTCCGTCAAAAAGGTGATGGCAGCTCAGATCACCCACCACTAGGCAAGGCCCCAGCCTCATCAACTCCCCTTTATCCCAATTCTTCCCTTCCCCAAACCTCAGCAGCAACTTGTTGGGGTTTTCCTCTCAAGTGCTTATTTTATCGCTATTCCTCTAAGGGATTGCCACCTACCATGTCCATGTGCCCTCACGCAGATGGAGGTGGAAATGGCTCTCTTCCCAATGAGGCTGAATGCTCTTGAAGCCAACATCCTGCAGCGATCAAACAACAGCGTCAGGTGAAGACATCATATGGACAAAGGTAAAAGAACACCAATTTCTATTCATCTGTTTTAAAAAAGAGCCAGCCTAGAGGTTTCCTGCCCCTTCTCTGAAGGGTGGCACATCACAGCGAACCGTTCCAGGCTGCTCAGGGACATCCTCCCATTTGAGCAACTTGGGTGACTCTTCCTCTTCCCCTTTTCTTTCCACAGCCTCCTGCATTTATCATAAAATCATTTATGTTGGAAAAGACCTTCAAGATCATTGTGTTCAACCGTTAACCTGACTCTACCAAGTCCACTGCTAAATCATGTCCCTAAAACTCAAAGGCATGACTTGAGTTCAAAGGCATTCCCTTGCACAAGGCAGCCTCCTGAGATGCTCTGGCTTGGTAACAAATCATTACTGTGCCCAAGCCAGGGAGCCCGCACATCTCGCATCTGCTGCCAAAACACTCCAGCAGCAAACAATGCTGGGTAACTCAGAGGGAAAGACGCATGCCCAGCTAACGGCTTCTCCCACAGACCCCACTGTCGCGATTTAACGTCTCCTCTCCACGACACGGCTTTGTCACAGCGCCCTGACCTCAGCTACAAATCCCACAAACCCCGCAGCGAGCTGAGCGCAGAGCCAGCGGCTCACGCCTGACCTTGGTGTGGGGCTCACGGCACAACGAGGCATCCCTAAACTGTCACTAAACGCCTCACGCCCGCCCGACATGACGTGACAGCGGCGATATGACCCCACATCGCCTCCTCTCCTTTCGAAGGGAAGAGGAGGAGGCCGCAGCGCTCCCCACTCATCCCCCACGCCCCGCCCGGGGCCGCCCCCGCCAGGACGGGTGGAGGTGGCGGGGAAGGCCCGTCCAGGCAGCACCGCGGAGTGGGCGGCCCCGGTACCCTCCCTCCCGGCCCCTCCGCCCGCCGCGGCCCAACGACCTGGCGACCGTCCTCTACGCCGGGCTGCAACCGGAAGGAGCCGCCGGCCGGAAGCGCGGTGCACGCTGGGAGGCGGGCGGGAGAGCGAGAGGCCGGAAAGGAGCGGCCCCTTCGCCGCAGGGACTGATGGGATGCGGGCGGACCGGCCCTCGCTTTTTACGACAGCATCGGCGGTGCGCTTGACGGTTTTGTGCGACACTTGGCGGCCGGGACCGGGGCCGGTACGGGGGGGCCGCGGGGCTGTCTGCTGTGGCAGGATGAAGCTGACCACGCAGGCCTACTGCAAAATGGTGCTGCACGGTGCCAAGTACCCGCACTGCGCTGTCAACGGGCTGCTGGTGGCCGAGAGGCCAGCGGGTGCCCCGCGCCGCGACCAGGCTGGGTCCCCCTCGCTCTTCGTCGATTGTATCCCGCTTTTCCACGGCACCCTGGCCCTGGCGCCCATGCTGGAGGTGGCCCTCACCTTGGTAAGGCTTTGCGCTAGGCGTGGGAGTGAGGGGGTGGTGTGTGAGGGGTCGGCTCCAGGTCCTGGCTCGGCTCGGGTGGGGCGGTTGGGGTGAGGAAGAGCTGGTTCTGAGGGGCTTGGGTGCTGGGGTAGAGCTGCCAGGCCTGCGCTACCGGCAGCCAAGTCTGTGGTGTGAGCGGAGCATTTCCAGAGTAGAATCAGGATGTTTTGGGGTCCAGCTCATCTAGTGCAACCCCCCCTGCAGGGAGCAGGGACATCTGCAACTAGAGCAGCTTGCTCAGAGCCCCGGCCAACCTCACCTGCAATGGTGCCAGGGATGGGGCAGCCACCACCTCTCTGGGCAACCTGCGCCAGGCTCTCACCACAAAAGCCCGCTGAGGCCCATCCACTGGGGAAGCAGCAGAAAACTACAGAGCCTCATAGTTATGTCTTAATTGCTTTTATAATGTAGAGAAACTTCTATTTATATTGGTGTCATTATCCCCAAATAACTCCCAGAGGGAATGTCCTTATTCTACAGCAGAAAGAGCTTTTCCCCGCTTACCTTTAAGGCATTTAAAAGCAGTATCAGCTTATTGGAGAAGGACATGCTTGTCTCCAAGTCAGAGTGTATAAGTATGTATTTCTGCATTCATTTTGGTGTCCTTTCCCTGTTTACGGAATCCACGGAGGAAAAATGATGCTTCTTCATACTACAGCTCTGGTGTGGGTTTGAAAGCTCACTTTGTGTCTTGCAAGCTTGCTCTTGATTCATTAACCATGGGATAGCCAGGGGCAGCCAAGTTAGGATATCTCTTACCTCGCCCACCACCATGGAAGAGCAGTAAGTCATTGTGGGATAACCTGTTTTCCCCCTTGTTGGGATACAGGCAGGTTGAGAACGATGTCAGAACCATAGGGCTGGTGCTTTCCAGTCACAACCTCCTAGTCATGAAGACCAGGAGCCATCCTGCCTTGGGCCATGGCTCTGTTTCACCTTGGATTGGGGAGAGGAAATGGCCTCAAGTTGCACCAGGAGAGGTTTAGGTTGGCCATGAGGAACAACGTGTTCCTGGCCAGGGCTGTGAAGGGCTGTCCCAGGCTGGGCAGGGCAGTGGTGGAGTCCCCATCCCTGGAGGGGTTTCCAAGCCGTGGAGATGTGGTGCTGAGGGCCATGGGTTAGTGGTGCCCTGGCAGTGCTGGGTTGACAGTTGGACACCATGATCTTAAAGGTCTCTTCCAACCAAAGTGATTCTATGATTCTTAACAGGAGAAAATCCATCTATTTTTGCTGTCTGTAAAAATACCTAATTCGTGATTCTTCCAGACTTCTTGGCCTGAATTTTTCCCTCAGTTAAATAGATTGCTTCATCTGAAAATATTTGTAAATAAATTCCATTTTTTCTTTAGCTGATGTGATGCCATGGGAATGTTGAGATCTTTCTGAAGCCTGGGAGTGATGAAATACAGCTGGAGGCTGAGCCCTGGCTGTTTGTGTTTGCCTGGCTGCTGCGGAGCACACAAAATTCATCAGGCTTAGATGTTTTTACACCAATATAACAGCATAGGAGTAACACGGGGATGTACGCTGATAGCGCAGTCATCTTCTGTGGTTCCCAGTTACGATTTTCCTTGTGTTACTGCTTGGGAAAATGTAATAACCCTGTTTGTAGTTGCTTTATAACGTAGGCAGAGCTTGACTGGTGAAAATTTGTTTTTCCTCTTGGGATGAGTAATGGAAGTTGCTAGTGAGCTAGAGGCTAACATAGAATCATAGAATGGTTTGGGTTGGTGGCAGGGACACCTCCCACTAGACCAGGTTGATCCAAGCCCCATCCAACCTGGTCTTGAACACATCCAGTGTTGGATGGAGCATCCACAGCTTCCCTGGGCAACCTGTGCCAGTGTCTCACCACCCTCAGAGTGAAGAACTTCTTCCTAATTTCTAATCTAAATCTCCCGTCTTCCAGTTTGAACCCATTATCCCTCATCCGTTCGCTACAAGCCCTTGTGAAAAGTCCCTCCCCAGGTTTCTTGTAGGCCCCCTTGAAGCACTGAAAGGCTGCAATGAGGTCTCCCTGGAGCCTTCTCTTCTCCAGGCTGAACAAGCCCACCTCTCCCAGCCTGGCCTCCCAGCAGAGGCCTTCCACCCTCCCATCATTGCTGGGGCCTCCTGTGGCCCCGCTCCCCCAGGTCCATGTCTCTGCTGTGCTGAGGACTCCAGAGCTGCCCCAGCACTGCAGGGGGGTCTCCCAGAGCGCAGCAGAGGGGCAGGATCCCCTCCCTGCCCTGCTGCCCACGCTGCTGGGGATGCAGCCCAGGAGGACGTTGGCTGCTGGGCTGCACTTGCACATTATTGGCTTATATTTTTAAAGGCTGTGTTGGGTTTGTCTTTACATCAGGAGTCTCTCTTCAGCGTTGGCGGCACTGAGTTTTAGAGAACTTTAGCTTCCCAGTGCAGTTTTCTAGTGTCGATCGTGCTACAGAAACAGATCATCAGCAAACAAATCCTGTTTCTCACCATATCCACAGTAAACAAAGAAATGGCAGCATCTTACCTATTTGCTCTTCAGTTTTGACAGAGAAAGTGAAAGATGGGAAACCTCTGGCATTTCCCACCTTACCGAGGACTTGCTAAGGCCTGCTGTGGTTTACAGTCACATCAGATGGCTCCCGTGATACTCGGTGACTTTAAAACACAGCACTTGACAAGAGCCTGAGGCCTTTTGCTCCTGTTCTTTGTTTAAACAAAGGCAAAGGTGTCAATAAATACTGGCAGGGCAGCTATGAAAATAGGATTTTATTGTTGTGAGGTTTAAAAGGAGGGTGTTCTCACCTCTTCCGTACAACATAACAGGCAGTTACTGAATAAATCAGTGAGATGAGCATGGTTGAAATCCAGGCTTTGTAGGAAAGCACCTCTTTCTAAGGGATTTCAAAGCGCTTTTGATGGGATCTGTTTCTCATCCAGTTCAACTACTGCTAATTCTTTGGCAGGCCCATGTCCTGGTCACACTCATGAGGGTTTTCTGAACCAGCACCATGAGCTTCATCTCTTCTCTGACCCAAATTATCCCAGAGTGATAGTCTGCAGGTTGAATCTGGAAATAGAGGGGACACTTTTAAACGGGCTTGTCCGTGTGGCAGCTTCTAAACGCCGTGAGCGGTGCTTTAGCAGCAGCCCAGCTACGAGGACTTCACAAAATCCTTCACAAAAAAAGTGTGTTTTATTAAACACACAGCAGTGACTGGAGGTTTGTGGCTCTGGAGGAGAGAGCAGGAGCACGTGGGGTTAATTTACACACGTTAGCTTGTCCGCTTGAAATCTCTGAAAAAATGGAGTCATTAAAGAAAAAGTGAATTAAGTTTCACGTGGGTTTTTTCGTGCCTTTGAATTTTGCAGCTAATTGATGTGGTTTTGCAACCGCATCTTCTCAAAGAAAAAAACCAAACCCGAGCAGCACTTCCCCCTCCATTCGCACAGCTGGGGGAGAAGTTGGGTGGCAGGAGGTCACAGTATGTCCCCTCCCAGGGCTCTGCTGACCCCCTGCCAACCACCTTGGGGGCCACAGAGCCAACGTGCTACAGAAACTGATTTCTCAGGGCTGACACGCGCCGTGTGGAAGTGAAACAGGATTTGTCCCCCGTTGGCTTGTGCCCCTCCGGGCTGGACAGGACTAAAAATGCCGGGGGCTGATTGATGCTGAGGGTGCCGGTGTTAGAGAGTGGTTGGGAATTACAGGTGGAAAGAGGTTTAATTCCAAAAATACATTTATTTTCTTTGATGGAAGCAGTGTTTAATTACCACTGAGGGAAACCAGAACTTAAATCATACTTTTTTTTTTAAGACCATTATCAATACGCAACAAATGGGTTTAGAACTAAGAATTTTAAATTTTAAGGTGATAGAGCGTTGTTTCTTTTTTTATGGAGTGTTGTTTCTTTTTCCATTTATTATTAGTTTTAGTATCTGGGCTTCTGGCTTTAATGCCAAGCTTTTGAGCCGTGGCCAATTAAAACTCCGGTCCTAAGCCCTCCAAATGGGTTTGTCATTGAAGCAGCAGTTGGCCCTCAGCTAGAGCAGGGCTACACAGCTATTTTTTTTATCACCTAAATCCATGTCATCCCTTGTGGAGCAGGGATTATTCACATGGCTTTTTTGGTTTGTTTGCTTCTGCAGTCTAGTACTCTAATTATTGCTAAAAATGGGATTGAATTGACGTTTGGGATACGACAGGTCAGCATCAGATATATTTTTGGAGTCCATTTAATATAACTCTTGAGGGTTTTTTGATGCACGCTCTCCAGGGACTGCGGAGGAAAATTCTAGCTGCTTTCTCCGCTTCTGGGCTCTGTGTTGTGCTGACTCGATAGCCTCAGTTACAAGGAGAAATGTATTTATATGTATTTTCGAAGCAAGGCAGCATCAGCGGGAGGAATTCAGCCTCAGCAGTGTGTATGTGCTGAAATGGCACTTAAAGAAAACCCAAACTACTTAAACTTCAGTACCTGTGTAAATCAAAAGTCGTGTAAATCGTATGCGAAGAAATGCAAATGTTTAAACACGTCATAGGATGGTTTTGGTTAGAAGGGACCTTAAAGATCATTTAGTTCCAACCCCCTGCCATGGCAGGGACACCTCCAGGGATGGAGCATCCACAGCTTCCCTGGGTGACCTGTTCCAGTGTCTCACCCCCCTCAGAGTGAAGAACTTCTTCCTAATTTCTAATCTAAATCTCCCGTCTTCCAGTTTGAACCCATTATCCCTCATCCGTTTGCTACAAGCCCTTGTGAATAGTTCCCCCCCCCCCAGGTTTCTTCTAGGCTCCCTTCAGATACTGGAGGCCACAATAAGGTCTCCCCAGAGCCTTTTCTTCTTCAGGCTGAACAAGCCCAACGCTCTCAGCCTGGCCTGCCAGCAGAGGGCTTCCAGCCCTTGGGTCATCTTCATGGCTCCTCTGGACCTGCTCCAGCAGGTCCATGTTTGTCCCATCTTGGGGACTCCAGAGCTGGACAGAGTTCTCCAGGTGGGGTCTCATGAGAGCAGAGTAGAGGGGGAGAATCCCCTCCCTCAACCTGCTGTCCATGTTGCTGGGGATGTTTCCCAGGACATGGTTGGGGTTTTCTGGGCTGCACTCACACATTGTTGGCTCATGCTGAGCTTTTCATCAACCACCAGCCCCAAAGTCGTCCTCCTCAGGACTGCTCTCAATCCATGCTCCACCCAGCCTGGATTGCCCCAACCCAGGTGCAGGACCTTGTACTTGGCCTTATTGAATATCATGAGGTTGGCATGGGCCCACCTCTCAAGCCTGTCCAGATCCCTGTGGATGGATCCCTTCGCTCTACCATGTCAACTGCACCACCCAGCTTGGTGACATCTGCAGACTTGCTGAGGGTGCCTCAATCCCACTGACCGTGTCGCCAACAAAGCTGTTTAAACAGCACTGGTCCCAGTACCGAACCCTGAGGAGCACCACTCGTCACTGCTCTCCGCTTGGCCATCAAACCATTGACAGCAACTCTTGGAATGTGGCCGTTTCCACAGGGATGTTAAATAAGGAGTAGCTGCCCAGACTGACCATGTCTATAGCCAAGATGAGACAATTAATGCCAGTAGTTCATTCCTCGAGCTCTGATCTCGTGGCTGGGCTGGGGAGTATTTTTAGAAAAGTGTTTAGTTTTGATTGAAAGGCTTTTAAAGAGCGGCTGATCCACCCACGGTGTTTGAGAAGCTGCTCCAGTCGTTGGAGGCGGACTCTCAGAGAAAAGCAACGTTATCACAAAAGCCTTTTTGTCATGGGGCAGGTTGAAAACATAATAATTGGGACAAACATTTACTGCCTCGCCTTCACCTTTCCCTTTGAGCTTGATTTGCGCGTTAAGGTTAACAAATGCTCACGCTTTAGGCTAGAAATGTTACGTTAGAAATAAAATCAACGAGCTCCCTCACAGCGAACATTTTCTAAAGTCTCTCTGTCAAAGGACACAACAGAAATAGCCCCGACCAGCAATAAGTGAGACCTGGGATCCTCTCCTGGGAGCGTTGCTGGAGCTCTTTACTCTAGTCCTGTCACTGGAATTTAGGCCAAGCTTTGACTGACACAACTTCTTACTCTTTTGCTCCCTTTGGTTCATGTTTTCCATCATTCTCCACATCTTCAATTCGCTTTCTCTTGTTAAATCAGGCAAATTCTGTGAGTGCACACAAGTATCTATAAATACTTCTATATTTAAAGAAGCTTCAATTGCTGCTTTTTTTGCAGGACAGACACAAGTTTTCCTTAGTTCTGCAGGTTGGGTTTTTTCCTGGTGTTTTTTTGTTTTTTTTTTTGCTGGGCTTAATTGTTCCAATTCTTCTTTCAGATTGACTCGTGGTGCAAGGAGAATAGCTACGTGATAGCTGGCTATTACCAGGCAAACGAACGCGTGAAAGACGCCAGGTGTGTTGGGGCGATATTTCCTTCTGTTTGCTCTTTTCCGTTGTACTTTGTACTCTGCCAACAAAAATCATCGACGGAAATCGCGCCGCGTTGATTAACTTTGACGGCTGTCGTCTGCTTTTGCATTGTCTTCGTGGTGCTGGTGGAGGTGGCCTTTGTGCAGGTGCAGGAGCCTCAAGTCTTTCCCGAATCTCTCCTCTTTAGGGGAGACTATAAAAGGCCGCTCCTTGAACGGCTGCCAAGCAGTTGAATTACAGTTGTCAGGGAAATAGCCAAAACTTGCAGGCGCGTTTGCTTGGTGCTGTACGCGTCTTGAAAACTCGAATGACTCCCGGTATCTTCTGAAAAATCTGTCAGAAGTGACCTAATTCTTACTAAACTACTGAATTGTCTCCGAGTTGTAGCGAAGCATCTTCTTACGTGGCGAAAGGACGCTCCTGAAATGGAAGATGGTATCAGTAAAGCGGAGATAGCGCGTTTCGCTTCTTTTCCCCAGGCTTAGTCATTTAAGGCTGACTCAGATGACTCAGTTGGCAATAAAGGGGCCTTCCTGGGGAGCCACAATAAAGTTTTAGGTATCAAATATGTTCCCCTGGATCTCTGAGACAAATCCTGTATCGGGGAATAATGAGAGTACATCATACTTGCATTTAAAATAAATGTAAACAGCTTGTTGAAAGAATTATTCATAGAATCAGTAAGATTGGAAGAGACCTCTGAGATCATCAAGTCCAAGCGTCAACCCAGCGCTACCGTGGCCACTAGATTGTGTAAAGTATTCCCATTATTTTGTTAATGTATATCACAAGTACGTTTTTTAAGGCATCCTTGTGACGGCGAAAGTATCCAACAGGGATAAGGGCATGATTTGTCCTCTCCTTACAAGGGAAATAAATCTGCTGGAGACATTTTTAAGGAGAAGATACAGTTTATCTGCTCTATTTGAGGTTTGAAAGGGTATCACAGGCTCATGTGGGTGGCTTTTAAACTCCAATTTAATTTCTGAAGCTAACAGGCACTGTGTAGAGATTGTCATCTTTGAAACACGGTGACTGTTTCCCTTTAAAAGATTATCTGATGTTGGTAGAGAAGCTGGGCAGTGAGTGGGTTCAGATGCAGGCTGGGGAGCAAACTTGGTTTCTTCTGATGCCTGCCAAGACTGTGGTCTTGAGCATGGTCGAAGAAGGTGGGAGGCCATAGGACATTGATCACACACAATCTGTAGTGAGCATTTTGCCGTTCAAAACCCCGTGGCCCAAGCAGGGCGGCGATCCAGGTCGTGTGCTGAACAGAGGAGCTGGGGTTTTCTCGGTCTTCTGACTTCAATCAAGTGTAGCATCAGCTCGATATCTTGTTCCTGTTTGTACACGCGCCGTGTGATTTTCACATCTCTTTAAGCATATTTCCTGCTGCTTTCAGCTGAAATGTCACGGGTCACGTAACACGTTCCTTTTCCCTTCTGCTGCAGTCCCAACCAGGTTGCGGAGAAGGTGGCCTCCAGAATTGCCGAGAGCTTTAACGACACAGCGCTCATCATGGTAAATCGCTTCATTTTTCCTCCCTCCCCTTCATGTGTTGTTAATTTTTCCGATCGTGGTGTTGGATTAGCTGTTCTGTGGATCTTTTAAGAAGGAAGTAACTCGTTTTCTTTCCCTCCAAATGCTCTGGGGAGGAGATGCAGTGACGTGTAGCCAGTGAAGTTCTTAGTAAGCCTACAGAGAGACCACGGTTAGTTCCCCGCCATCTCAAGGGACGTGAGAGCCACCTCTGCTTGTGAGGCTTGTCTGAAGGTGACATAGTCATGACTCCAGACCCTCTTCTCAGCCTGAAACTCTTGCCTTTGCAAAAAAAAAAAAACCCAAACAGTGCTTTGCCTCTTTGCTACAGTGACAGAGGATGTTGGCAGTTTAAACATGTAAAATGTAGCTCATTTGAAGGTAGAATCAAAGAATCATGGAATGGTTTGGATTGGAAGGGACCTCAGAGATCATCTAGTTCCAACCCCCCTGCCATGGGCAGGAACTCCTCCCACTAGACCAGGTTACTCAAGGCCCCTTCCAACCTGGTCTTGAACACCTTCAGGGATGGAGCATCCACAGCCCCCCTGGGCAACCTGTGCCAGTGTCTCACCACCCTTGGAGTGAAGAATTTCCTCCTAATTTCCAATCTAAATCTCCCCTCTTCCAGTTTGAAGCCATTACCTCTTGTCCTATCACTACAGGCCTTTGTAATAAGTCCCTCCTCAGCCTTGTAGGCCCCCTTAAGATATTGGTAGGTAGAGCACTGGACGAGCTAGCCTAAGGTGCCCCGTTTATAAAAATTGACTTGTTTTTTTATTTCATCTACTTGGGATCTTGAGGAGGACACTAAGGTGCTATTTTTCTGTTCCGCACCAGGTTGACAACACCAAGTTCACGATGGAGTGTGTAGAACCTGCCATCCACGTGTATGAGCTTCATGAGAACAAGTGGAGGTGCAAGGACCCACACGTGTGAGTAACATTCCAGGTTTAGTTGCGTTTGGGTGGTATGGAAAGATGGGTTGGATGGTTAAGAGCAAAACTTTGGTTGTAGCCATGACACTATAAGGGCGGTGGGTGTAGCTGATGGTGCTTTCCAAGCTGGTTTGTGCTGTAGTGAGAGAGAACAGCTGGGTGGTGGTAGGACCAACATGACCACACCGTAGAGATGGCATCTTCATTTCCAGAGTGGATGAGGAGGTGGTGGTGGAGATTTTTCTTTGCAATCACTACTTATTCTTGGTTATTTTACTTCCTAGTGATTTCTGTGAAGACTGGACTGAAGCGCAGAGAATTGCTGCATCCCTCTTGGACAGCAAGTCCTACGAGACGCTTGTGGATTTTGATAATCACCTGGATGATATCCGCAATGACTGGACAAACCCCGAGATCAACAAAGCCGTCCTCCATCTCTGCTAAAGGGGCTGCTGCTGACTGATTAACAGGTGTTCCCGCTGCGTACTGAAGAGAGAAAAATGCTATTTTTGAATGTAAATAGAATAATATTCAATACCTTGTGTGGAAACCGGACCGATTAAAAAAAGGAGTGGTACGTCACGTTGCCGAGTGATGTGTCAGTAAGCCACTGAATGTTTCTGGTGCAATTCCTTGGAAGAACTGCCAACTGTCCCTCACGCTGTCCTCATGTTCACCAGCCTGGTTGTAGTGGCTGTTGCTGTTCCTTCAAAACCAGAACTACTTTGCCTCGCCCCTACTGTCCGTATGACAAAGCTTTGACTAAGCTTTTTCTAATCTTTAGAGAGGTGATTTTTAACGGTTTATGGAAATACCTTTCCCAAAAAAATCGGTCTTGCCCTCAGCTGAGCAATTTTAAAGTGAAATACAGCAAATGTGAGGGTAGGGCTTTTCTTTCAGCCTGGTTTGGAAATGTCGTTCTGTCAGCACAGTAAAACTGCTGAGGACAATGTCCTACACTTGCGTGTCACCTGTTTTGCAGTGGTTTCATGTGACGCAGCTACAGGGAACGTGTTAAAGCTGTATTTCCCAACACCGCAGCAATTCCTGCTCTCAGTGGGCGTACACCCACAGTTACTGCTTGAAAATAGGAAACCCAAGGGAAAAACAAATATTCCCCTAATGATCTGTGAAAAGGAAGCGCGCTGATGAGTTTGGGTGACAGTTTTAAACCAGGCTGAGTCTACAAGAGTGAAACACTGTATTGTTATGCAGCCTTTTGAGGGTTTATAAACCGATCTCGTTTTCAACTGGTTCATGTGGTGTCCATTTAAGTACATTTAACGCACCTCCTTCCAAGTTGAAGGCACGAGATCCGAATACATGGATTCAAGGAGCTTAGATAAAGTCTCCTTCAGCTTCTGCTGGTCTTTCTAATGAATTGTTTCTAAGAACAAGTTTACTGGATGATGAAGCTCTATATCAGACCAGTACAGTTCTTGGTAAGTCTTCCTGCCTGACACCTCACGGCTGTTTGTTGAACACAACCTCAGCCTGCAGTGGTTCCTCTAGATTTCCTTCCCTTCCTCCTAAAAATGTTTTTACAAGGCAGAACCAAATGATCCACCTCTCTCCATGTTCCTGCCTCTTCTTTAGCGTTCTTATTCCAAAACATGGTGGATGACAGGATTGACAAAACCTCTGTCTCCCTCGGCTTCTATTTAAATAAGCACGAGTTTTA
The DNA here is from genome assembly GCA_013400335.1 of Eurystomus gularis. Lineage (NCBI taxonomy): Eukaryota > Metazoa > Chordata > Aves > Coraciiformes > Coraciidae > Eurystomus > Eurystomus gularis. Next base: position 1,225,856 of record VZZY01009598.1, on the reverse strand, counting down.
CTGTTGGTCTTAGCAAGAGATGGTTCTAGAACCTAGGTGCCTGCAGTCGAGTCCTGCTGCGGAGTTCTGCAAAGCCAGGAGGAGGGCTCTGAGCTTCAGCTCCCTGTCCACAGAGGAGATGAAGGTTTGGATGGTTGGGTTTAGTCTCCCTGCTCTGCAATGGGTGTTATAGATGGGGCTGGCACTTAGTCGCCTTTCCTAAGCTTGTGAGCAAGGAAAATGTTTTCCCTCGTTGAACAAAACCACGTGTTCCAGTGGTTTTTCCTTCCCATCCACAGCTGCATGAAAAGCTGCCCTGGAACTGGTGGTGCTCTGGCAGCGTGTGCCTGGAGGGGACTCTGCAAACGGCACACGCCGCAGGACAAGGGCTGTTGTCTGGCTTTGTGCAAACGCTTCCTGCAATCCAGCCTGGTGTTCCATGTGTTATCTTAGCTAGACGGGCTATGGTAGCCGTGTGAGATTGTCAGCCTGCGCTGCTGGGATGTCTCCTGAGCCACAGGAAATGTGTTTCTTAGGCGAGATGGCGTCGTCAGGCTTTGATCCTAAATATGATAGCTAATACAGGCTAATCTCGCCTTACTCCCCCCTCACCCTCGTAAGACAAAGCAAAATGTCCATCATCAGTGTGTAACCTGATGGAAATGCTCCCTGTGACTGGCTGTTGAGACACAGAGCAGCGTTTAATGCTTTGTTGTTCCCTTTTTTGATCTTCTGCTGGCTTTTAAATGAAGGCCTTTGAGGTTTTGGGTTTTTTGCCACCAGTAGAAGCCTAGGCTGGCTTGAAGCAAAAGGGACAAGCGCTGCTGTGCTCAGATCTTATCTCACCTGTCCTGTTTGCATTGAAGGCTGGACAAAAAGCAGCAGTTCCGTGCAGCAAGGCAGCCACCGTGGCTCTGGTGAAAGAATGAGGAAGCTGCTGAGCTCAGCGAGGGCCGTGTTCCCCTTTCCTGCCCATGTGCCAAACCTGCCTGCGGGAGCAACTGCTGGATTCCTGCCCGGTCGATCTGTTGGATTCATTGGAAGAATTCAAGGTAACTCCTAAAACTTCAGAGGGAAGAAATCTTTGGGAAGGCACCTGCGTCTCTTGCTGAAGACCTCATGATAGCTGGGAAGGTGGCACTGGGAATGGTGTCCTGCTCTTTTCTGCTTTGTTACCAGTTGATGATATGCAGAATTAATTATTAAACAGTCTTTTTCCTTATTCACCAAGATTTGGAGATTTGGCATTTGCCTGCCCAGACGTTTAACTCCCAGCTCTGTAGGACCTCAAGAAAATCAAAATTATTCCGATGTAGGATTCTTTTTCTCCCACTCTGAACCCTAATACCCCAAAACGGTGATAAGCAGACCCTGCAAAATACCAGCACAAAGAGCTTGGGTTTCTGGGAGGGATGGAACACACCATGGTTTGCTGAATCCATGTAGATGTTCACTTTGAATCCTTTAGTCACAAGAGAATGAAGAGCCTTGAGCATGCGTTGCTTCAAGCATCCATAAAGTTTGAATCATAGAATCATTTAGGTTGGGAGAAACCTCGAAATAAAGGATTAGAGTGACCTGAGACCCAGAGAGCCATAAGATATGTCCTCAGGTGTGCCACCAGCTGATGGCCTTGAGCACTCCTTGGTCAAACTCATCCAATTTGAGAAGCACAAGAGGGAGCAGAGAGGTTGGGGGGTCCGCAGATGTTATTGTCATCAAGAAATGAGACCGCTCAGAATCAGCAGCTGACTGGGGCTAGATGTAGATCGGGAATGATCTCTGCTCCTCCTGGCTTCTAGGCATTTTGAGTGGGAAGAGCAGATGAGTGGCAAGAGCCCAGAGGTGTCTTTGATCATCTGCCCACGCGCACAAGTGAGATACCTGTTCCTGGTGCCATATTCTCTCTGAGCTCATTCCGATGTGTATATATGAGGGCTTTGGGGTTTTTTGCTTTGAGAAGCTGTCAACTGCTAAAGTTCTTTCCTCTTCTCCCCTCTTGTCTGCTTGCTGAGCTGCTCATGGGATGTTCTGTAGCCTATGGCAGCCAACAAACCAGTAAAGACCTACCGTGTAACCCGTTTCAGGTCATTGGAGTGGATGTGGGTGTGGGAAGCAGAGAGTTCAGCTGGAAGGATGGAGGAGCTGCAGCCTCCTCACCCTGGCACAGCTGGAGCCTGGGGCAGACACATGTGCAGAGCCCAGCCCCGGGGAGATCAACAGCAGCGTGGGCAGCAGGGCAGGGAGGGGATCCTGCCCCTCTGCTCTGCTCTGGGGAGACCCCCCTGCAGTGCTGGAGCAGCTCTGGAGTCCTCAGCACAGCAGAGACATGGACCTGGTGGAGCGGGGCCACAGGAGGCCCCAGCAATGATGGGAGGGCTGGAACCCCTCTGCTGGGAGGCCAGGCTGGGAGCTGGGCTTGTTCAGCCTGGAGAGGAGAAGGCTCCAGGGAGACCTTCTGGTGGCCTTTCAGTGCTTGAAGGGGCCCCCCGAAAGCTGGGGAGAGACTTTTGAGCAGTGCCTGTTGGGACAGGACAAGGGCTGATGGTTTTAAACTAAAAGAGGGAGATTTAGACTAGAGAGAAGGAAGAATTTTTTTACACTGAGGGTGGTGAGAGCCTGGCGCTGGTTGCCCAGAGAGGTGGTGGCTGCCCCATCCCTGGCACCATTGCAGGTGAGGTTGGCCGGGGCTCTGAGCAACCTGCTCTAGTTGCAGATGTCCCTGCTCCCTGCAGGATGGTTGAACTAGATGACCCTGAAAGGTCCCTTCCCATCCAAACCTGTCCATGATTCTATGCACAGAGACGCCTCCTCCACCCCCATGAACTTCTTGCCGAAGCAGCAGAGCCGCTTGCCGGGGAACAGTGACAGTGACAGATGCAGGAAGCAAAGCTGGGTCTCTCTGCTCCCTGGCCAGAGGCCTAATCGCTGCACTCCGCTGCTATTTGTGAACCATCTCGAGATGCTCGGGCATTACCGATACGGAAAGAGCAGGCGAGCACTAATGGAGGAAGCTGTTAGTGGGGTGGACTTGCGGTTGCCTGCAGCTTGGAAAATGGCCTCAAGGGGAAACATGCTCAGCATGCGTCTGTGAGCCACGCTTCTACTTTGTCTTCTAATTTGGCTCCTGGAGTGGAGCTGAGTCGCCCACCCTTGTCTGTAGGAGCCATCACGAGTTGGTCCGGGTCAGGCAGACCCAGCTGGGCAAGATGTTGGCTCCCCATCCTCAAGTTAAACATCTCAACGCATCATTCTTCTGCGCCACAAACTCCTCGCTTGCTTTACTCATCGCCCTGCGTCCAGCCCAGCGATTTCTCTCCGCTGAAGTATCCGCTGAGGACTTTATCGATTTATTATTTTGGTTTTTTTTTTTACTGTCGCTTTCAGACCACATTTTCACCCAGCCTTCTCATCCGAAAGCACACCCTAGCTGCGTACGTTCCTTTGGTTTTCCGCCGTCGCCCCGTGCGAGGTGGCGGACGTGGATTCGGGGAGGACGGAGGCAGGTTGCTGGTGGGGGGTTCCCATAACGGCACCGCGCGAGCGATCCGAGCTCCTGCGCGGTGAGCTCGGCTCTTTGCAGCCTGTGATGAGGCAAACGGGGAACGCTGCTCTTAAGAACACATGGTAGGTGTAGGCTTGGCGGGGGGTATAACGGGTAAAATCCTTGAGTGCTTCCAGGCAGCGCTGCAGCATGGCAGCACTTTAGCTGGATGCGGGCAGGACCGGTGCCAGGCTTGTCCCGCTCTGCGCAGCATCAGCCCATGAGGAGCCAAGAGAAACAACGTGGCCCTTCCTAGAAATGTGCTCTGGAGCTTAAAAGAATGGACCTAATTGAAAAAAAAAATCCATCGAGGTTGTACCAGGGGATAAAAGGGAAAGCTAGGCTGAGATTAACCTGGAGCTCGGCGAGCCGAGGAGCGCGGCAGCCACGGGCAGGTCCTTAAGCCAATTCCCTGCCTCCCAGCCGCCCGCTGAATCCATGCCCGGCAGGGAGGTGGTTTGCTCTGGATGCTGCTCTGGCAGGAGAGCCCAGCTCGCTCTGGGTTTGTGCTTCAGGTACGTGCTTGCTTTCCGCTTCCCTTCCCACCCCCTGCCGCGGCAGCTCCTGGCCCGGTGGATTCTCTCCGGGGGTGTTTTCTGCCTGCACGGTTCCTGCCGCTTGTTTGGTTTGCCAGCTCTGCCAAGAGCCTGTGCTTGGGGAGTACTGGAGCTGCTCCAGTTTCCTCAGAACCTGCATCTTCAGCTGCTTCCTCATGCCATCCTTCTCCTTTCCCATTCCTGGCAGCCCCTCCGGGTACTGCTCGTCTGCCCCGGTTGGTGGCGAGGCTCTGGGAGGGGGGTTTCTTCTCCCCTCCCAACACCTCCAGCTTCAGCAAGTCCCATGTAACGCCCCTTCCAGGGCAGTTTCTGAGCCAGGCTGGGACCAGAAGAGACTTGGGGAGCAGGCGGCCTCGTCACTCTTAGCACAGAGCCAGGGTGACGTGTCACCTGCGTTAGTAGACCCTGGAACTCCGTGACCCAGAAAGCTGCTTCCTCTCCCTCCTTCCTACAGCAGCCTCAGCTGGTGTTTGCAGGAGCAGGTCCTTCGAAGGGAGCCAGCAGAGCAGATCCACCATGGGCTCTCCAGGCTCTGCTCCGCTGGAATCTCCAACCAAAGCTTTTCTTGTGGCTGGGGTTTGCAAAACATGTTCCTCCCCTGAAGCTCCTCTGGTGTCTCGAGGTGATGAGCCCGTCCTGCTCTTCCCCTTCTAGTGAAGGCTGGCCTCCATCCTCATCCTCCATCCTCATGCCCTCATCAGTGCTTCAGCCTCCTCCACCCTCCTTCACACCAGTGCAGGCTGGGGCTGGTGAGTTGAGGAGTGCTGAGTCCGGGGAGAGGAGCCAGCCCCACTGCTGAAGGACCACAGCCAGAACTGGAAACCAGTCATCAGCCACACCAGAGGACCTCCCAGAGTGGTTGCCTGGGCTGGAGGGACAAGGCTTCCCCCCCAAGAGGTCAGCCAGCTCCATGCCAACCCACCAAGGAAGCTTTATGAGCCCATCTTCTTCCTCCTGCTCTGCTGGCTTTTGGTGGGGTTTGGCCAGTTGCACTGATGCGGTGCTCGATGTGTCACAGCCCTGGCCCTGTGACAGGCATCAGGAGCTCCTGGGAGGGACCAGAGGGTGACAGAGCCCTAGAACAGGCTGCCAGAGAGGTTGTGGAGTCTCCTTCTCTTGGAGAGATTCCAAACCTGCCTGGATGCGATCCTGGGCACCCTGCTCTGGGTGACCTGCTGGAGCTGGGGGGTTGGACAAGATGATCTCCAGAGGTTCCTTCCAACCCCTACTATGATTCTGTGACTGGGAGTGGAGGCCAGGCTGCGTGGGGGTCTCATCACGCCCATGAAAGGGGGACGTCTTGCCCATGGAGACTCAGACCTACCTCACACCAGTCATCCAGTAGCAAACAGAGCTCCACGCCAGAGGGTCTCCAAGCCCTACCCAGCCACTTTGAGGTGGCTGGCCCCCACCCGATGAACATGCCCAAGGATGTCTTTGCTTCCCGGTGCACGGGGAGGAGAGGAAGGGCTGTACACTGCTGTGTTTGTGCCTCTCAGGTGTCCCCACACCAGCTGGAGCCATGCTGCAGCCTGCAGAGCTAACCACAGTTCTTTTAGCAGGCTGCTCTTAGTGTTTACGTCCCTGCCGCAGCAAGCCACCGCTTTCGGTCGCTCACCGATTTAGCAACGACTGCTGCTCCCGAGCAGGCTAATTCCAGCCCTCTTGGGTTTGGGGCCATTCGTTCTCACGCAGCAGCAGCAAACCGGTAGTTCTGCTGATGCTGGAGGAGAGGTTTCTGCTGGATTTGTGCGGCTGGGGCAGGGCTGCTGGTGAGGGGGTCCTTGGCCCTGCGAGATGCTGTGTGCACTGAAGTTGGGATGTGATCCAGAAAAACCAGGCTCTGGCTCAGACCTTGTCCTCGAGCTCTTGGACTTTGCAGCTAGACAGGCAGAAAAACCACATGAACCGGTTAATTTGCCTGTTTTTCTGGGGCAAAATGGGAGCCGTGGGTTGCAAACTTGTGTGCCGTGGCTGCTGCGCCCAGGACCGCTGCCTGCACCTTTCCCCTGTGCTGCCTGCCCAGCTCTTGAGCTGGAAGCTTTGTAATAACTCAGTGATTTGATAAACCAGAGGAACCAGATCGGGAAGGAAATCGGCCCTTTCCATATTTGTGATTTGCACCAAACACAGCAGGATCATGCCAGCGTAAACCAGAGCAAAACCACCCTTTTCTCCTCCCTGCTCCTCTTTACGCCTGTCCCAGCAGGGCTTGGTCTCGTCTGTGGGGCTCTGACCTTGCCGGAGACCTCCCAAGCTCCTGGGAACAGTTTGCTCCAATCTCCGGGCAAAGTTCAAAGCCTCGCCTTTGTTCCTGCCAAACACCAGCGCCCTGGATGTGAACCACTGTGTTCAGCTCTGTCTGAAAAGGAGCCGTCTCCAGACCTTGCCTCTTAATTGCAGAGCAGGTGAAGGTGAAAAAGCCTCTGGCTGCTTTTAACAGAGGCAGAGGCGGCTGCTCCCGAGGCAGAGCCTTCACCCAGGCATCCTCGCAGCTGGGTGGTACCCGACCCCAAGCTCTCATCCTAGCAGTGGTGAGGAACCCTCTGCCTGGTGCTGTTCCTGCTGCCAGGCTGGTTTTGGGGCTGATAGGAGTGAGAAAAAACCCTTTCTGGAAGCTGGAGAAGGTGATGCTGCTCCCAGAGGCTGCTGTCTAGACACTAGGACCTCGGGGATGCTGATGGATCCTGCCGGAGCTGGGTGTGGGACCCTCATACCAAACTGGTACTTGCCTTTCTAGGCTCTCAGTAGCCCCTGCGACTTACTGTAGGGATGCAGCATTTCCTCATCACCCGAGGGCTTTGCTTGGGCTTGGGTGGAGCTGGAGAGGGGGGATGGATGGGAGGAGCCAGGACTCCACTAACCTGATTAACCAGGTTAGAAACCAACCTTGCAAAACTCGAAGCCCACTTGCCACACCCTCCTCCCACCCTCTCAGGACACGGCTGGTCCTGAGCGGGAACCCCCCACCCAGCCTCGCACCCCAGCTCCCCTCCTACCTCCCAGAACAGCCGGGAAGGTGGGATGTGATGGTGGGCACCGATGCGAAGGTGTCACCCCCTTGAAGTGAGGACCCCCTTGACTTTGGCCTCACTCCCCCTCCCCGGTGCACCCCCAGCCCCGCTTACCCGCCTCCACTGCAGCTCTAGTGATGTCTGCTGGGAGCTTCTGGGGGTTCTTGGAGCATGAGCTCATTGGGAACGCAAATACTTCTTGGCCTGGTGTTGGCACAGGGGCAAAGTTGAAGCCCCAGCATCAACCACCAGAAATCCTCGGCCATGGTGTGTGCTGGAACACTGCCGGGGGGGGGGGGGCCTCTGCCCAACCATCAATCCTGGTGCTGCGAGCAACGGGTGATGGTGTCTGGTCATGGCAAGGATGCAGGCTCAAGAGCCAGTGGTGGTGGGGATGGGGCTGCTGTGTCCTGCCATGGGGGTCTGATCCCAAAGGAGATCCCCCTCCTCGTGTGGTGGGACTGGGTTTCCCCAGCACAACCCTCCTCCAGCCCTATGGGGTGGCTGGGGATGTGAAAAAGGTGCTAAAAACCAAAGAACTCGCCTCAAAACAGCTTTCTCACTGTTTGGCCGGCTGCTGTGATAGCTGTGAAGTGGGGGTCACGGGGGGGGGAAGCTCCACTCCCAGCCCTGGCACAGCTGCCCGGCCACGGGGTGTCGGAGCTCAGGATGTCAGTAGGGAGCTGATAAAAAATGCAGAATTAAAACCAGGAATGGCGAGTTCCCACTTCCCCTTGCTGGTAGCGGCCAACCCACCTCGGGGCTGCTTGGAAAAGCGAAGTAAAGCCACGGCGGAGGTCGGGCGGGGGGAGCGGAGGGGTTCGCTTGGCTCCTTGCAGGCCCCGGGGCTTGGAAGAGCCAAAAGAAGTCACTGACCCTGATCCCAAGAACCTTCTCCCAGCAGCTGTGGGCGGGAAGGCTGCAAATTTCCCCAGTAAAGGGATTTTTGCCCAGAATAATTTTCAGCTGATTAAAAATGTGACGTCCTACGATGGGAATCATCCACCCGAAAGCTCTTGGGGCTTCAGGGACACCCAAACAGAGCAGGATCATGGAATCATTATGGTTGGAAAGGACCACCAAGATCATCAAGTCCAACCTTCATCCCAACATCTCTCTAACCACTAGACCAGAGCCTCAAGTGCTACATCTACTCATTTTTTAAACCCCCCCAGGGATGGTGACTCCGCCACCTCCCTGGGCAGCCTGTTCCAGCGCCCAACCACTCTCTCAGGAAAGAATTTCTTCCAAATATCCAATCTAAACCTCCCCTGATGCAACTTGAGGCCATTTCCTCTTGTTCTTCCCGACACCACATCCCAAACTGTCGCCGGCTGCTCGAGCGTCCCTCTATTCCCTGCTCGTGGCCTTTCTCTCTAAGCCTCAATCGCCTCCCCGAATAACCCGATTCCTCTCGCTCACGACCTTCTCCCCTGCAAACATTCCCAAGCGCTGACCCTGCGAGCGGACAAGCCAAGATGGGACCTTCCCCCACCCCGGCCTTGGCAACAGGCACCTTCTCCACCCTCCCGAAAAAGTTCCTCCTGAAACTTGGCGGCCGAGATTGAGTCACGAAAACACCGTGACATCAGTCGCGGTTTTTGCTGCCGAGCAGCCGCGCTTCCTGTTGTGCCCGAGCGCTCGGGAGCCTGTCGCTGAACACATCCGTACGCATAGGTGCGCGCTCGCGGCGAGCAACCGAGCTCGCTCTCCTTCCTCCCAGCATCGCTTCCCGCAACCCTCGCCTCTCCTTTCTTTTTTTCTCGCAGCGGCGAGGACCGGCGGCCGGGCTGGCGAGCTGGGTCCCGCTAAGAGGATGAAAACATGGGGCTCAAGTTATCCTGCCTGAAAGGTAAGTTTAGGCAGGCGCCCGAGGGCTTCTTCTGCTCCCTGAAGGCATCTGGGGGATGTTTGTACACGGAGGAGCTTTAGGACTGGGGTGGTTTGGTGTGCTGGTGGCGTCGAAAGTCAGCAGGTGAGCTGTTGCTCGCGGAATCACCGCAGAGATGCTTTTCCCGGCCACTATAAAAATGTAAAGGTCCAATCCTGCGTTTGCTTCTGTGTCCTTCACTCCAGAGCATCCTCGAGCTGATGGTGTCCCTCAAGGTGGGATTTCCTTAGAGGTGGGATGCTTGGGGTCAGCCCGGAGGCCTGAAACCCCGGCTCCCGGCCTCCAGGCTGACCTTGAGCATCCTTCATTGCTCTGGGGATATTCCAACCCAGGAACTTTCCATCCTGCTGCTCTCCCTCCAACTTCCATTTCCTTAATGGAATGAGGCTGAGGATGGTCTGCAGAGAGAGGAAAGCGGGAGCTTTTAACGCTCCTGCGATGAGGTGAGGAGGAGGAAGGCTGGCTATCGCATCTCCCATTAGCTCGGCATCCCAGCGCTGCCCCCTGAGCAGCTCGTGTTAATCATCCGTGGGGTCGTTAGGGATGGGGAGCTAATGAGCTAAGACGCCGAGCGGCTTCTTGTCTGGCTTCTCCCAAGCCCAAACCCTAGTGAGATGCTGGTTGTGATGGGCACGGCTTTGGAGGCATCATCCGCAAATGAGCTCTGCGCCTGTGTGCATCTCTGGGGGGGGGATGCTGCGAGGGGGGCTGATGTTATGGGGTCTGGGGGTCCCACAGACCTCCCCCAGCCCAACATGGGGGAGACTGAGACAACCAGGGAGCCCCAGTCCTGCCCCAAATCCAGGGCAGAGCCTCAAAACACCCGCCTTGCACCTCCAGATCCCTGTACCGAGCTTGGAATGTGCAACAAAATAAAAGACNCTGTCCCCTCCGGGCATTTTTCTGCTTGGGAAGAGCTGAAACCTCCCCGGCTGCTGCCTGGGCCGCGCGGGGCTTTTCTCCTGATTAAAAAAGCAGATTAAAGTGATCTGCTCCCCGGGGAGGGCGGGCAGGGGGCTGGAGGAGGGGGCTGCGGTATCAGGCACCCCCAAAATCCAAGGTGGGGAGGAGCTGCGAGGCTGCTGAGGGGCGGCTGTGGGTTCTCTAGTGGCTCGTAAGGGGTTGAGCCACACACGCGGAAGAGGGTGAGGGGGGCTGCAGGCCCACGCCTGATCTTCTCCCCCCCTCCCCTATTTCTGCAGGCTTGAAGATGTGTGTGAGCAACGGGAACGGTGACAACAGGACCCCGGCGGCGTCCACGGACGATGAACACCTTCACGTGCCCTCCATCATCGTCACGCCACCCACGCCCACGGGGACCATGCTGGCCCGCGAGGCTCGGCGGGTGGGGGGGTCACCGCCGTGCAGCCAGTGCTGAGCGTGGGGACACCAGCCCCGCAGGATCAGGTCCATGGCTCCACCAGGATGGAGCCGCAACCACCGGGATGCCAAGTGGCTGGATCCAGCAACCCCGGAGCTCCCCAAGGACACGTGGGGCACCCACCACACGGGTGGGTTTGGACACCAGTGGCTCAGTGACTGGTTTTTGTCTCTTTTCCTAAAAGCAGCGGGGAGGAGGTGGCACCAGTGGGCTCTTCCCTGGGTGCCCCCCCCAGTCTGGTACCCACCACCTGTGTTGGCAGAGCAGTGGGCATGCCAGGCCACCCTCCCCAAGACCATCCCCACCACCACATCCTGACGATGGGTGGTCACAAACAGGGCTGCACCCCACCAGACCCCCACCTCCCCACCCGGTTTGAAGAAGCCGGTTGGAAAAGACGCCGGAAAAATGGAACTCGGCCGTCGCCTGCGAATCGCCTTCGCGGCCCCGCCGGCTCAGCCACATCCCGGGGAGGGAGCCGGGGGCGACGCTTGGCGGGGAGCGGCGGCACCGGGAGAGGCGGGAGTGTGAAAGCAGATGGAAATTTAATTTTTTAATGACAGCAGCAGATGGCAAAAGACACGCGAGTGGCGTCGCAGCGCGGCGGAGCCGTTTATAGAGCGCCCGGCACATGCCGGCGGCACCGCGGGGGCTGCTCCCCGGGGGGAGCCTCCTCCTGGACCCCTCCCCGGTGAGGGGTGGTCAGGGGGGGCCCCGGGGACCCAGCCTAGGGGCGTCCCTGGGGTGATTGTCACCCCAAGGGTCGGTGTTGGACCTGTGGGTGCCCCTGAGGAGCCCCGGGGAGGGCTGGCATCGTTTGGGGGGTTTCTGTTTCCATGGTAACCCACAAGCTGGGATGCTGGAATCATCGAGGGTGGTGGGTACCGGGTACTGGTGGGACTGGCTGCTCAGCTGGGCTGGGCGTGAGTGGGCAGAGAGATGGAGGAAGGGATGGAAGGAGGGATGGAGGGAGGGATGGAAGGAGAGAGGGAGGAACGAGGTGGTGCATGGACAGATGGAGGGCTGATAGCTGCTCTAAGGCATGGATGAGTGGATAGTGGACAAAGGGATGGATGGATGGATGGTCGGTTGGTTGGTTGGTTGGATGGGTATATGGATGCGTGTGGGCATGGATGGGTGGGTGGAGGGATGGATGGATGGATGGATAGATGGATGGATGGATGGATAGATGGATGGATGGATGGATGGGTATATGGATGGGTATATGGATGTGTG